>NC_051171.1:150382573-150947573 GCF_013339725.1 Rhipicephalus microplus | reverse complement strand
TCGTTCAAACACACCTTACCATTTACAGTTGTTTTCGTACTTACCGCGATCTTTATTTCTCTTGCCAGACTCATCCCCGAATCACCACGGTGGCTTTTATCTCAAAACAAAATCAAGGAGACAACGACAATTCTCAAGCGGATCGCAAAAACCAATGGCGTGGAAGTCCCCGAAGATCTCGCGTCGGATCTCGTGGTTAGTTATCCGAGACTTTATACTGAAATCTCCACCAATTGTGCATTCGAACTGCTAACCGCTGAAACAAGCCGCGCCATTTTGTGAGAAGTAAAGCTTCCAACAAAGAAAAAACAAGCTTCACCGTAAGAGTGAAGCAATTAATGCGTTAGCAACTGATTCGAATATTGTACGAAGTAAGCCTAGCAATTGACTCCGTCAGATTCTGACGTCACGTAAGGAATACGGCCTCTCCAGGCAGAGAAGCCGTTTTCGTGCTGTCTCTCGCCTCAACGACAACCAAGTGGTGAAAGTGAAGGACGCACTATCGTGAGCAATACGAGCTCGAACATGTGAGCGCGTGGCCGAAGTCCTCAAAACCGAGATAACGCGATGCGCGGATGGCACTGCCGTAACAGAAGGGCGAAAGGAGGGCGCTCTTCCTCTGACCGTTGGCACTCCCGCAGGATTGTTGCTGTGGAACAGCAGCTGATCGCGTGCCATCGGCCGCTAGCAATGATAACACTAAAGGAAAGTGCGCTGAAAAAATAGTGAAAGATGCCCATCAAAATGTTGAGCGAACACTATCTCGATGCAATAAAAGCATGGCCGGTGCATCATGGCAGGCTACGTCGCAGCCAATATCTTCGTAGCCGCATAGCCTTATTGGTTGTGGCTGTGCGCGTTCATGTGAGGTCATGTCACCGCTAGCAGCCCGAGACCTGCTATAAGCTGCATTTCGCAGCACCAATCATCGCCAACATTGAGGCGGGAGTGTCAACAGCAAGGGGAAGTGCACCAACCTTTCCGCTTTGTTTTTGAAAGCGGCCGCTACGAATCAGCCGATGTAGAGATCGTGGCTATTCGCTATGCGCTCGCTTGTTCGAGCGCATATTGCACACGATAGTACAAGGTTAGGAGCCATCTACTGATATCTGCAGAACTTTCGCCCGCATCTTGGCACGCTACCTCACCCTTTTGATGAAAGTTTGAAGTTTCTGCCCCGACGACGCAACCCCCTCCCCCCTCCTCAACGGCACCCGTTCATGCTCCTTCGCCTGACGAAGGCGGCTGCCGAGTTTTGTCGCTGCTTGGTAGGCCCATAGCAAGGAATTTTTCGGGTGAAGGAAAAGGGGGAGGCAATTGCTGATGACCTTTATTTCAAAAAAAAAACATCTGTTTGGATTGCTCATTCTCGGTGAAACACCCCTTCCGTCAAATCATTGAGGGGAGCTCGGGCCCCCAAGAGCACCTCCCATGCTATGGGCCTGCCGCTTGAGACGCGCCCGTGTGCAGCCTCCGCATGAATTCGCTCCCACATAGCACATACTACGCGCGAGGTGACGTCATTGACTTGGAGTGTACACTGAAATTGATGGTGACGACAAAATTAGCTTCGAGCGTTCGTATAATTGCTATCGCAATAAATAATTAAATCTTCAATCGCCTTCCTGAAACAAATCTATGCAGCTTTGTTCTGTTCCTTCTATTTCCCTTGCAATGTCTTGCTCACCGCAATGTTGGTTTTTTTTTTCCTTCCTTTCAAGAAAGTACAAAAAAAGATTGCCGAAGAGAAGGAAATCGCAGCCGCGAGGACTTTTGACCTTTTTCTGAAGCCTCGTATTCGTAGAAACATTCTCATCATCACAGTGAGCTGGTAAGCGGTTCTTTATTGTTACCACTGTATTTGATCTCAACTATATTTTAGAGCTGTTATACCAAAACAACTTTTGCACCGTTACTCAACCCTTCAAGCTACCTCAAAGCATTTTTATTTTATTTTTTCAAAAATATTGCTCCTTGGAGGCATTATGAAAGTCCTATAGCGCAGGTATCTGAGAGCCGCGCGATAAGTTCAGGTAGTACCACTATGTCCCCAAAAAGTCGTTGCAGGGTCTGTGGTTCGAATCAGGGACGCGAATGAATTACTCTTTGATAGTTATGTCGTTCTTTCTGGTAGCGTTACTATAGAAAACGAGATTATGCCATTTTTTTTCTGGAAACATTTCCTTTAATAAACCTTCCTTAACTTAGCAAGCTTAACGATTTTTCATAACAAAGCGAACACTCACTGGTCCCACTAAACTTGTCTCCGCGCAAGTTGTTTCATACTTGAAAGGTTAACTGGCATGCTGGCATGGTGTACGCATCGCATGGTGTAACTGACATGGTGTACGCAAGGGCTCACAAAGAAAAAAAAACGCTGCAATTGTTTTCTATGCTTTTTCGTTACTGTGTCCTCGTGTACCGTTCGCACGTTCAAATTTTCTTCTCACTTGCGCGCACTCAGGGTGGCCAACAGTTGCGCCTACTACGGCTTGCACATTAACGTAACCAACATGAGCGGCAACGAGTTCCTGAACTTCTTCCTGCTTGGCCTGGTCGAGTTTCCGGCCTCTGTTGTGGGCTGGTGGACTATGGAGTACTTTGGCCGCCGATGGAGCAACGTGGCTCTGCAGCTACTCGTCAGCGTCGCCTGCTTGGCGTCCTGCTTCATACCTACGGGTGAGCATCTTCACAACGCTTTCTGTTCCTACTTTATTAAAATGAGCGCGAAATAGTGTGCCTGTTCTGTGGCCTTATTTGTCATGACTCACGGTTTGCGCCATTTTTTATAATTATAAAATTTTATTTTTTTATTTTTTATTTCACGTACAGCCAATTTCTCACAGGGATCATTACAAGAGTAGGTACATATTCATACATTACATACAAATAAGAAGTAATGCGAATGAAATACAGGTTCTATCTGTTAAAAAAGTACATGTCTAGAAAGACGTTTACAAAATTTTCACACTGCTAGTATTTACTACAAACAGACTAAAGAAACACAAGCAAAGAAAAATGTTAACCAACATGGAAAGACGAAGTTTACATATCTAGACTAAACTTATAATAGCTGCTCACAGCTCCTCATTTCCACAAACAGTGGAAATGAGGGGGGGAAACACAAAAAAAAATTATCAACAGGGCGTCATGTGCCCACATCAAACAGCTCCTTCTATGAGTTCTATGAACACTTCTGCTATTTACAACAATGAGTTCACCAAAAAATCCCGGTCTATGACTGTTGCAGTGGCAAAAAAAAAAAAATGAGAAACAACATACGCTGTTAGTGGAATGAAATTCATCTACTTTGAGTCTATGTCTGTGTCAGGTTTCTCTGGAAGAGTTATATGCGACAACTTACGCGAGACATAGCGCATCAATAAATACTATTTAGCTACCTGCTCGCCAAACAGGATATGTTCTTCTAAGTTACATTTTTAGTTCCTTGAACTAGAAATGTAACTGCACTAGATTAAACATGACAAGTCCCGCGGTGTCTGTACCTTATTTCTCTGTATACGCTTGTCCTGTGGCATTCGCCACAGGACAAATAACTTTAACCATCATGAACTACAAGCTCGTCCAAGAGTGGATTCTTTCGTTTCCTTCATATAAAATTAAAACCCTTATAACATGGGCACATTTAAAGTCCCTTTAACTATTTCGTCATTATACCCAGTGAAGTACACTGTCAGGTGGGCACCTTTATGCTAGTTGGTAACAACTTTATTAGGTAAAAACTTTATTGTCCTTCATGCTAGTATAAATTTATAATATAGCTTATTCGCAGATAGAGCTTTAGTGATCTATATTGAAGGCGATTCCCTTTGTAGCTAAGCTCCTACAACAACACACTTGCATACACACATTACAGATCCTACAATGATAATTTTCAGTAGCTATTAATGTTTTTGTCACGTGATCTTGGCCCAACGGGTTTTCTACAGCTACTTATGCGTGTGGTGCACTTTCTCCGCGCCCAATGATTCAACGCGCCCCACGAAAAGCGTGGTGCTGCCTCAACGAGTTTATATAAAGCGAAAAAAAAAAAAAATAACGCTAGCGAGACCGTAATTTACGCCTCTTTATATGAGCACGTTACTGCATATGGTTTGAGAAGCGTGTTGAAGATATACGTAAATAATAGTGCAGCCAATAATGCCGCGTATGTGTGATTGCGCGCCGAAACACTTCCATTTTCTTCTACATACGCCGAACAATCATAGATCAGTGGATGTTGAAATCATTCCATACTTCATTGCACCCCGCTAGCTTGCTCTTTTCTTGTTTTTGATGTATTTATTTATTCGTTCTCACCCATACAAACAAAAAAGAGCATTATCATAATACCCCCCCTCTGTTACAGAGGCGGCCGTTGCCGGCGTCACAGCATCTCTGGTGGCCAAGTTCGCGTGCGCCGCCTCCTTCATGATCATGTACCAGCAGGCGGCCGAAGTGATGCCCACGCCGCTGCGGTCGTTCGCGCTGGGCGCATCCTCGGCATTCTCGTCGGCGTTCAGCATCTGCATGCCCTACATCATATACCTCGTGAGTACACCCCCAACTTTCTTGCCCTCCCCCCGCTCAGTCCTTTGATAGCTGTACACCCAAGGCCCAAGAAGAATTGTGAAAATGCCGAAGAGGATATTAGCACTCGGTGGTGGTCTGAGGAAGAAAAAGAAAAAACTTGAACGCAGTGTTTCACGTGGCTTTCTGGCTGCCTTTTGTGAGGTACAGGCCGTGCCCGGTCGGTGTACTTAAGTCCTCAACCCAGGTCACCAACCGCAGTTGGATATTCGGCATGGCGCTATACAAAGCAGCCTCCCACAGCTGCTAATTTCTTAGGTGCCAAGACGCAAGTGGCAAGTGTTCCTGGCATGAGGAAGGAATTTAGATCCTAGTTTGTGATGAAGCTGCCACATTAGCGATAGGCTGTTGAATTCGGCGGATGGAAGAGCGCAAGGCTTGCGGACGTAAGAAATTTGTGGTTGTCAAGTCAGCGCCACAAATGTTGATTATGCTGAGAAAGGGATTTTAGTGGTGTGTGGAAGGCGAGGTGAGAGAGGCGGTAGTGCAAGGTGACTTTGTGGCGCGTCGCGTGTAAAGAAAGTGAAGCCAGACCACCGCCCTCTTACCATGGACAAACTAAAAAGTTAGAAAGCCGTACCCGTAAAAGATCAAGTAACCGAATATAGCGGAAGCAAATGCGAAGCATGTTTAGATAAACTGTTTTACGATTTAGAGTACTTGGTACTCTACAATGGGAGAGCTCAAAGCCGGCCCGCAGGCAGTGTCCCACCGAGCATAGAGTCCCCGTGGATTGAGAAAGGAAAGTTTATTGTGCACTTAACTTGTACATACACAAACGAAACATCGATAACAACTAAAAACAGTGTGTACGTCTGACAAATGAGCACCCAAATCTAATCGATCACTGGTTATCCAAATGTTACAAGTCAAAGGATAACTAAAATACATCAGGTTAATCAAATTTACAAAATACCACGTATATATACCACGTAAACGTAACAACTGTTTCAAGAAAAATAAACAGTACAACATCTGCAAACCTAAGGAACATACTTGATTGGTAGATTACAGTCGCTATTAGATGAACAGCAACATGTTTTCTGCTCATCTCCATGACTGTCCCACTTTTCCATGCTCATTCTTTAGCTTTACTTCTTCCCCATCATGGACAGCCAACCGGAACTATTTTCGGTTACCCTGCCTTCCTTTCAACGCACACTGTCTTTATAGGTATGCGTGTCAAAGAATTCTTACCGTCTTTCTCTTCTCGGCATTGCTTCAAGCAGTGAAACTACTCTACTTGCACCGTGTGCTCTAAAGCAGCTTGCTACTTTACATCCCTTCTTCCTTTCATTTTTTTTTCATTTCTTTTAGTCAGCGTTCTTTCTCATCATTTGCCAACTCCAAAAGAACGTAGGCACTTTTTTTATCACACAACTCATTTCTTTACAAGGCAATTGCTCTCATGAGCCACGCATGTTGTGCAACATGCGCAACAGGTGTAGAAGAGAGAGAGGATTATGCGCACTATCAGACAGGAAAAGGTTGCTACGTTACACTCGCTGGGCGTAACCTCCTTGGTTTTAGAAAAGTTTGGCGAGCGTTGGGCCACAGTGCCATGAATACAATAAAATAGTATATACCATAAAATTAAGGGCACGGCCATTAAAGCCGCATGTTGTGTAGGCCTACGGGGCGGCTTTATGCTCTCCCATAGTAGAGTACCTAGTACTCTAAATCGTTAACCACTTTTTCTAAACACACATACCATGAACTCGAGGTGGTTAAAGGTGAGAAATGGACCCGAAGCGCAAGCCGTAAGAAAATGTGCGTGTGCCACCTCTCGTTTAGTCGTTGGAATGTCCGCTGGATGGCGGTGCTTCTATATGGGGAATATATGATGAAAAGATGCGAGATGGTGGTACTTGGAGTGTTGAATAAATGGACGAACGGACACACAGACACATGCATGGATGGACACATGAACGGACGCAGGGGCGGATGCACAGACGAACGCAGAGACGGACGCGCGAACAGACGCATGCACGGACGGGCGGATGGACGCATGGACGGTCACACAGACGGACGCATGGATGGATGGAATCACGAACGATTGGACGGACGAATGCTTCGCCCCACTCTCCATCATTCGCTCCGTGGATATGCTGCCAATTTTTTTTTATCGCACAACTCCTTTCTTTATAAGGCAATTGTTCTCATAAGCGACGCATATTATGCACACAGGTTAAGGGAGAGAGGGATATGTGATGCGGAAAAGCAGGAAAGTAAACCAAAAAACAAAAATTATGGAAGTTTTTGGAATGTAACAAATTATCTTTAATCGACCAGGGTCTTTAACGTGCACTTAACTTTACGTACGCAAGTTTTTCATCTACGCAACAGGATATCCGGTCACTACAGTGCCATCTAAATGCTGCTGCAGTGGCTGGGGACTCTAACCCACGTCTTCGTGGGTTCGGTTTCAGAAGCGCCAGTTCGTATCCCCTAACACCACCCCGACGGCTATGCACCGAAGTCACAGCACACGTCGCCGGTCGGAAGGTAAAAGGACAAAGCTGTCAAGCGAAAGATGGTGTGAAAATGTCTCGGGAAGAGCACACGTTCGCGCGAACCACTCGAATCGCTGAAGGTGCTTCCAAGTGAGAGATACGAGGATAACAATGACCACCGTGAAGCGTGGAGGGGCAGATAGGTGAGACGAGCTTCGCGCGTTTCCTGATTTCACTCACACAACGATTGTCTGCAGTCATCGCGTAGGGCATTGCGAAAAGGGTACGAACTAAGAGTGTTGCGTCAAAAGAGCCCAGTGTACGATAGCGAATGTTACGCGCAGGCGCGCCAACATTCGCGACAGCACAACGCCGTCCAGTAAAGTGGCTATCGTGAAATGCCCTACAGAGTCAAAGTGTCTTATAAAGCTGGTTCTGAGGATGTATGACACGCTGGAGCATAAGAAACGCAGTGCGACGTCACAGTATTTTATGTTGTTCCCGTGCAGTCGGGTCACATAAGATATGGCTGTAGATGAGGCAAAATTTCTGCCACTTGCCCTCCACTTCCACACCCCTTCCCGACTTCGCACTATCAAGCGTGGGCAGAATCGTTTAACGCGTAATATTAATAGAAACATTGGTTCTAGAGACTTTCATCAATTTGTCATCACTTCGCGAGTCCATCCTACTTTTACGTTTACAGTTATCTTCACGGGAAGCACTGCGTCCAAAAATGACAGTCAGCAAGGTTACCTTAACAGGAGTTAAGACGGTGACTTCAAAACTATCAAAATTGCTTCATAAATACTTCAAAAGCTACTAAAGCCCACGCGAGCCCATTCGCGTACGCAGATCAGCAGCAGCGGCTGTTCCGTATCTTAAATAGCCTCAACCAGATCAATGTGCGTCAAAACTTAAAATGCAGATATGTTTCCCTTGCGGCGCAAAAGCCCCTCGAAGACGAGCGTTAGCATCTGAGAGTGCAATCTGCTCCGTGTCAGGCATACGGGTACCGGGGGATCAACGTATACATGCAGGAACGGCCAGACGTTTTCGAAACGTAACGATCCACTTTGTCGAGACTGCCCCGCTATCGGATAAAAAGAGAGAGGCGTCGCTGCACAAACATAGACGAGCGGGCCAAGTTCTCGCGAAGAGCCACGGACGACGCTGAACAAAGAATGAAAGATAAAGCAAATGGTATCCGGATGGCCTCGTCTCATAAAAGCCTTTCAGGTCAGGAGGTCGGCACCAATGACACTCGCGACACTATGACATACGCTATCGTTCCTCTTACTGTTCTGGCGCTATAGTTCACTATCTGTGTTTAGAAAAAGTTGCTAATGATTTAGAGCATGAGGTACTCTACTATGGGAGGCATAAGCCCTCCCGTGGGCCGTTAAGAGGCCGAGAAGTCCTGTAGGAACTATAGTTCTGTCCTTTAGATTACAGTGGTAGCGTCGTATACAAGGAAAGCCCAGCGCTGGCCAGAGTAGAGAAATAAGGTCTTCAAAGATGAACCGGCTGGCTACAAGCGCAGTGGTATGCGTCGTTTCCAATAACTGATGCTCTAACAATTAAGGGCTTGTCGGCAAATAGCCGTTTCTGGTATGGCACCCTGATATTTCTATAAAGGTAACTTGTCAATTCGCATCGCCACATTTCGTTGTTACCCGGATATGAACGCGTGAACGTTGTTGTTGCCTGTAGCAACTGAAGTGGTTGATTGATTAATATGTGGGGTTTAACGTTCCGAAACCACCATATTGTTATGAGAGACGCCGAAGTGGAGGAATCCGGAAATTTTGACCACCTGGGGTTCTTTAACGCGCACCGAAATCTGAGCACACGGGCCTACAGCATTTCCGCCTCCATCGGAAATGCAGCCGCCACAGCCGGGATTCGATCGCGCGACCTGCGGGTCAGCAGCCGAGTAGCTTATAGCCACTAGACCGCCGCGGCGGGGCGCAACTGAACTGGTGTGGCGTCGCTAAGCGCGTGAATGAGAATGCAGACAGTTGCAAGGGAAAAAAAAGCAAGAACAAAAGAGGAAAGGAACCAGAAAAAAATGAAGAAGAAAAGAAAGCAAAAAAAGAAAGGAAGAAAAAAGGACAGAAAAAAGAAAGGAAGAAAAAAGGACAGAAAAAAGAAAGGGAGAAAAAAAGAAACAGAAAAAAGGAAAGAAAGAAAGAAAGAAAGAAAGAAAGAAAGAAAGAAAGAAAGAAAGAAAGAAAGAAAGAAAGAAAGAAAGAAAGAAAAAGCCGTACGTCAGGCACTCGCACGCGAAAGTTCCTGAATTTAACCATTCAAATCGTTCGTTTAACTTTTCTTGTGATACGTTTCTTGCGACTCACGTTCTGACGGATCCTCGCCACACGTGTTCACGTCAAGATTAGTAAATAGATATCTTATGTGCGATACAGCCTCGCCAAAAGCTCTTCTAATCTTTATTGCGTGTCTTATCGCGTAGATGCACCGCTATAAGCCTCATCGTGTTTATTCGGGAAGACGCGCTGCCATCGCAGCCCCTCCGCGGTGGTCTAGTGGCTAAGGTACTTGTCCGCTGACCCGCAGGTCGCGAGATCGAATCGCGGCTGCGGCGGCTGCATTACCGATGGAGGCGAAAATCTTGTAGGCCCGTGTGCTCAGATTTGGGGGCACGTTAAAGAACCCCGGGTGGTCGAAATTCCGGGAGCCCTCCCCTACTGCGTCTCTCATAATCATATGGTGGCTTTGGAACGTTAAAACCCCACGTATGAATCAACGCTACCATCGCACTGGTTTACTGCCATTGCTTTACTACAAATTAGATGTGTGCGAACCCTCGAGTTTTGAATATCTAATCGAATATTTGACTTTCCAAAAGCTACTGTTCGAAGTTGACGAGACGAATACCTAAAACACGACAAAGTGTAACTCGTCTAGCTAATACTAACGCTATAGTCATTAGTGAAGGCCTTTCGTTAAAACACAGTTATGTTGGTTCAAAAAGGAGCACATGCTTATTCCAGATTACGTCATATCTGTGCGTCATGGATGCATCAAGAAGGTCAGGGAAGTGATTGAGAGACGATCAAACTACTAGCGTAAAAAAAAAAAAAAATCACCGCCCAAGCACTCTGTAAAAATTATCAAAGGGACACTAAAGGCAAATAAAAAATTTGGTCAGAGTGAAATCTCAATGAACGAAAACGTCTGAAACGACAATATTATCAACAGAAGTGCCCCACTTACCGATAAATTAAGGTAAATGCTCGAAAACACACGCGCCACGAGTAGAACATTCGCAAAATGATCCCGACAAGGGAGAGTCACCACCTACAATTATTCAATAGTAATTAAACTAGCTGCACTAAATAAAAAACCTTTCATGCACCATCAGGAGACGTAATAAAATGCTGCTTGTTTGTTTGATTCGTGGAGAAAAGAACCGCCAGACGTTACTATGGGGAACGGCGCGAGTGGTGCGAAAGTTCAATTTCCGTCTGGTTAAACTGGTCAGGTTGGAGCAAGCACGCCTGCCATCTCGGAGGCCATGGCAGGAAACGGTTCAATGGCCGTTGTTTCCTGCCGTGGCTCCCCCTACTTTCACTCTGCTGCTACTAGTGTTGGTGGCCACACAGTGAAGCCAGGCAACGTTGTGCACGGTAACAGTAACGTGAGTGTTACCGCGTTGAGGACGGTAACTTGAAGTGTGCTAACGCGATGCGGACCACTAAAACGTGATTTCGTTTCGAAATAAGCACTTCCTTGGCACAAAACTAGCACTACCACGTATCGGGACTTATTAGTCAGCAATCAACATCTACCTAATATTTTATTTTAGTGTCCCTTTAACTAGCGAAAGCTGAAAAGCGTGGCGGCAATGTAGGGCTCGCATGGTGGGCCCATCGTGCCCACTTCACCACACGTGCCGCTCGAGATATTGTTTTTGTAGAGGCGAGAGGAGATGCAGTGGCCAAGCGGCAAGCTAGTCGGGACACTGGAGTTTATTAATATCCAAAGTTTAACGTGCCAAAATCGTGATATGATGCTGAGGTACGCCGTAGTCGAAGGCTCCGGAAATTTTGACCATCTATTTAAAGGACCCCTAAGCCACCACACGCCCAAGCCCAAGTTGAAATGCGAGAGGGGCTTCCTCCTTGCCATCACTAGCCTTCCTTAATGCGATATCAACTCGCCCCTTATTTTTTGAAAGCACGGACACAATGTCAGCACTTAGCGTTGTGCCCCTACTAAAATTCCCCTACCGGATTGCAACTACTGACAACTCGTATGTAAATTATTTATTTATTTATTTATTTATTTATTTATTTATTTATTTATTCAAAATACCTTACAGGCCCACTGAAGGGCATTGAGTAAGGGGGGCATCAGTATACAAACGAAATAACAATAAAGGAGAAAAGCAGACGAAAAAATATATACATATATAAAAGATTACAAAAATCAAGGTGTAAGAGCGCTATACAATACTAGAGTGCAACGAAATCAGGTTGTCACGAAAAATTTCACGGTTACAAATGGATACAACATGATCCGGAAGGCCGTTCCAATATGCAATGGATCGAGGTAGTGATGATAAGTTAAATGCCTGCGTGTGACCATGAATGCGCATAAAACTACGGGCATTGTGAATGCGCTGGGAAAGGCGCGCAGGAGAATAAAGTGGCAAACAGTGAATTTCGTTACTATAAATGTACCTATGAAACAGACATAAAATAGCAATGTTGTGGCGTATTTCTAGTGACTGAAATGCAAGGACTTGTTTTATTAGGGTCAAAAGACACCGGTCAAGCACCGATAATTCGAGGTATTTCTGTTAAAGAGGAGTGAATGGTCTAACAAGTTAAATGTACACTAATTGAATCATGAGCTAACTCACTCACACTGAAATCGAGCCGTCAGTCTGGGTGCACTCTCACCGAGTTTTGTTATGGCGAGCGAGTCCCAGCGAGCTTGGTGTAAGAAAATTGTAGTGAAGCTGAATCGGGGGTGGTCGAGGAAAATTTTGGCGAGTCCCAGAGGTAAATTATATTTCATGAGTGAGCTTCACATTTCTTGCCGACCTATGTCTACCTTTGTTGAGAAACGCGAGATCGAATAAAAAAAGGGGTGAGGTGCTAGCTTTACTTCGTGTAGTGTTCGAATTCGTTGCTATACATCCATTGTTTCGCCCTTGAGGCAAAACATTTTTTTTTTCTCTCGCTTTACCATAACCGAAAAGTCATTCGTTCTTGCTTCTAACATTTTTTTTTTTTCGCAGGGCCGGTACGGCAACTGGATTCCCTTCATGTTCCTCGGTTTACTGGCGGCCGCGGCTGGCATATCGGCCGCGTGGCTGCCCGAGACCAACGGCTACGTGTTGTGCCAGACCATTGAAGACGCCGAAGAGTTCGGGAAGGATCAGCAGTTCTTCTCGCTCAACAGGTGAGCCTATAGAGCAAGTCAAGAAAACCGAGACGAGGTGTATTTTCATTCTGGGCTCAACATAATTAAACCAGCTGACAGTCTAATGAAGGTATAGCGTACATTGCCTGTACGTTTTTTTTTGTGTATTATGTGAATTATGGCATAACTGTAAAGGAACTAAGGTGGGAGCACGCACAAGTTTGCGACATGAAGGGAGAGAACCTGTAACCTTCGGGTAACACATCCGATGCTCTACCGACTTAGCTGCAGGGCCGGTCGCTTTCCCGTTCCATTCCAACACCCAGGACGTGTTGTTCCATTCTATTGCATACTTATGTTTGTCTCATCCCGGGAGTTGGCCAGCGCCTCCCGCGGCCATGACGGCGAGTTTGTGACACCCTTTTGTAGCAAACTGGCATGGTGCAGTTCGGTATAACTATGCAACAAGTTGATTTTTCATTCATTTTGATTCATTTGCATTTACTCCATATCTACTAGAGTTAAAAAGAATGCTTTATTTATAGCGCCCTATACTTTTCTTAGTTTCATTGTCTCTTGCTCTCGTTAGGTATTAGTTCGAGTCCAGAAAAGAGGCACAAATGTACGATGGCCGACTCGTGACGATGTCACTGCTCCAGCAGTACATTTTTGGGTGACAAGCATATTTACTGCAGCCCAGAGGGATTTGTGACAACCCCCAGGGAGCCTTTGTTGAAAGGGTATAAAGGCAGTCATTAATGAAAAACGGTGAACATGTTTCGACTTACAAGGTACTACTTCGAAACTCTGTCTTTACATGTAATTCTGTGGCAACAGATATTTTGTCAGTAGAAAAAATACGATCATACGTACCACGGAGTCTAAAATTTTGAAAAGCCACGCCATGTGTGTTCCACTCTATATGACCAAGAAGTAGTCTTAAACACTTGCTTAGTTTCTAAAGAGCCAATCTGCTTTTTTTTTATTCTCTCCTCTCTTGGGGTAAAACGATCACTGCACTTAAACAGACATCGTCAAAATTGCACAACGACGTTGGAACAAATGCGAAACATTGAAGACGGCATCACCTCCCATCTCTCTTTCGCTTTTGCGTCACATAGGTCGTTATCAAATCTGGTGCTGCTGAAGCGCCACGACTACCCAAGTCTGGTCGTGCGTAACAACATCGATGGAATAACTGCATGCTCTGTAATTTTTCTTTAAGGCGCAAATGTAATTTTATTAACCGGAAACTTGTGTCAACCATCTGATTTGCACTGCTTGGAGCAAACCGCGATCTACGAAGCTGCAAACTATTGATCTATTTTCCTTAAACCGATTGGTGCGTCTGCGAAACTGTGAAATCAAAAACGTTACGCGATCTTTCATACATTTTTCTAAGACGACTAGAAAACGAAAACCATCCTCTCTTTCTTCGTAGTCGATTGTACTGACCACCCTCCTGTTCCACCTCAAGCTTTCTGCATCGAATGTGGTTTTACGTTGCCTCCGAGATCATGCCACATTCAACCGAGCGACAACTTTATGTGATACGTCACATGTGATACGTCAGGTTATGTGACGTCATAGTCACGCCACGATGGCGCCAAATTTAGGTAACTTGTGACCTCATAACATTTTTTATCTTTTCATCAACCGATTTGACACTGATAGCCACTTTTTTTCGAGCGTGATGAGGCAACTAAACCTTTCGCCATAACACATAACCGCATTAACGCAAATGTAGCTGCTTGACGAGTATCTTCTGATATTCCAGTTTACTGGTTACTTCGTCGATCAAGTGATTTTCCGTTCTTGTGGGCAGTACTCCAATTCTTTCTTTTTTCCTGTCACTTTCACGCAGGAGAAAAGAAAAAAGGAAAGACTACGACAAGAGCGCCTCCAAAGAAAAAGAAATGGAACCCATGACCAAAGCCTGACAGCATTTCATCGTCATCACAGTTTATGTGTGCAAGATCCACCAGCCGAGCTGTCGACCATTGTACTTCGAACGAACTCATCTGGCTCCTCCACTCATCTGGCTAATACTGACGTGTACAATGTGTACATTAGTGTACACATTGACGTGTACAATTGACGTGTACAATTGACGTGTACAATTAGCGTAGAATGCGACACTTGCGCTTACATTTGACTGACATGCATCGCAGTTTAATTCAAAACAACATTATCTCAGTGAACCGAGTGTTCTTAAGCGAATAAGAAGTCGGCGCCGTGAGAATAACCAAACATTCGACTTAACGTAAAATGCATGAACTGCAGCTTGTTCCAAGTAACAGAAAAAAAAACAAAGGTTACGGAGCACACGCCTTCATAGCTTAGTGGTTGAGGTGTTGCACTGCCAAGCTCGAAAACACATGTTCGAGTGCCAGCTACGATGGCCGCGGTTCGAGGGAGACGAAATGCGAAAGCACCATGTACTCAGACTAAGGTGCATGTTAAAGAGATGTAGATTGGAGGAATAAACTTTATTATTCAGAAAGCGGAGGGGAAATGGGGGAAACCAAGTTTGACGGGGGCTATGTTGAGTCCCAAGGGGCCGCAGCACTAGCAGACCAGTCCACCAGCTTGACCTGTATATTATATAAAATGTAACGTTAAAAGTGCTGCCCCCCACGGCTACCCTCATAATTATAACATCGTTTTTGCGCGTTAAACCACGACAGCTTTCGCTAGCTCGAGAATTCAGTGACACTTGTTCTTGCTTTTCTTTCAAACTCTCGACCACACCCAGTTTTTAGAACATTCGAAAAATTCTTTAAGAGAAAAGTTTTTGCTGGTACAATATCGACCGTTCTCTAAGGGTTATATTACATACATGTAATATCGAACCATCAGTTTACGTATTTAAGATAAGCACCATTTGGGTGTCGCAATAATAAATGAAAATTGGGCAAGTTCATTGAAGGAGCAGACTTTTCTTGCGAGCAGCTGGGGTCATTGCGCCACCTGGCGGAACAGATTCAAGGCACACCTTTTTTAGTGAGAGGCCTCCGAGATTTTCTTCGGCAGTGCGGCGAAGCCCAAACTTAACGCAGGGCACGCGAATGGCAGAATGCCGATGTGCGAGTGCAGCTACCAAACAATCGAGTCAAGGATTAACGATTGATTGATATGTGGGGTGTAACGTCCCAAAATCACCATACGATTAACAAGTCAAGGATTAGAGTTACGTTCTTGTACACGTTACGTTGGGAGCACGGAGACTAATCGGTGTGACCCCGAAACTCTCTAGTGACCTTCAGAATTCGGCCAACCCACAAATGCGCTCACCAGTTTCGCGTGTTTACATGTAGGAAACTTTGCCTTTAAAAAACGTTGTCTGTCTGATGCAGGCCGGGCCGCATAACAAGTTATTGACCTGTCGTTTCATTCACAAAGGCCGTTTCATCTACACCTCCACTGAACAAAATAAGCTAAAGTTTCATACTTAAATTACGTATAACTTTTTTTCCGTACCAGCTTTTATGATCGACAGATGCTTTGTTTTATTTTTACCTGAGACAGTCTAATACTATCAGTGCTGTTTTATATTACCTGGATATCTTCTGATAATTTTTCGTTTTTGCGTAACTAATTTTCATAACTGTTCTTTTACGTCAATTTTCAAGCAAAGGCACAAAATTGTCGATTACACCTTGATAACAAGAGAAATTGACATCACTCTCAATGTACAAACATATTTAGCCATTCGAAATTTGCTGTCATACAGCCGTTGTTATCGTATGATATTCTACTTAAAAATGAGGATTCAGTTTGTATATGTAATCAATGAATACGTCAAAGTACGACCCTGGTAACGCAAAACAGAATGTTGTACGTCAAATGAAAGGTTTCAGTCTATCGCGTCTTAATCGACGCTACCACAGTTTTTGCAATTCTTGCGGAGAATAAAGTGCAAAATGTGAATTCGCACCAGAACCTACCCTTGCCTCAATTGCCCCTTTCGAATTTTCACCTACAAGGGTAATGTTTTTTGCGCAGTTCACTACTGACACGACGTTAGAATATGCAGCATCCAGCTATCTTTCTTGGTCGCGTGTCACTTTGTTCACGCGTCAACTACTTCCCAGTATTGTCAAATTCATGAAATACATTCGCGGTGCAAAATGATGTGCTATTGGCGAACTGCATCCGTGCCGTTCACTCAATCGCGTTGCCCGTTTTATCCCTGATGACAGCATAAGCAATAAGGTATAACATGCTTACACCACACTTGACCACGTGACTCACTTCAAATTTCCTAAAGCAAAGTATTCGACCAAATTATGTGGACACGTGTTTTTTGTCCAGAACGATGTCATTGATTACTGCGTGCCAATATGACTCACTTGCGTAACGGATTGCCGAGGAACGTCTCCTTCCTCCTCTCAAGTTTGAATCACCCGTATCCAAACGGACGGCTTGTCGTAACGCCCCTACATGACCACCCAATAGTTGGCGGATTGGTTGAGAGGTTTGCCGCTGGTCGGCACAGCGTGTCAATCTGGCCTGCTCATTATTTCTCCCGTAAGTCTATTTCACCGTTCATGCGCTTTCTGTGAGAGTGTCAGGCGCTCTAAACACTTTCTTTCTCATTTCGCCTCAACGCGAACGCTGAAAGTTACACAGTGGGTTATGGAAAGGCCGCATTAAGACTTGTGAAAACTTGTGGCGCACGAAAAAGACACGGACTGAGAAAGACGACGGGACGATGCACCGAGTTCCAGCAGAATCTTTTCCTGAAGTCACGTCCATGCGCCAGCGCGTATCACGACCTTGAATATTTTTTTTTACTTGATAACCTTAAAGAGCTCGTTTCGCTGAAATTCCAGCGTCAGCGTCGTTGGTTGTGTGCGAAATATCACCTCGTGCGTGACAAAATTGAGAAACATGTATATAATAAAATAAAGAATTCTGGGTACGAGTGGCGATTGAACCAATAGATGTCGTTTGAGTGGCAAGCTGGTGCTCTACCACACAGCCACGCACCTCTATCTATCTATACTATCTATCTCTCTATCTGTCTGTCTCTCTCTCTATCTGTCTGTCTCTCTCTCTATCTGTCTGCCTCTCTCTCTATCTGTCTGCCTCTCTCTCTATCTGTCTGTCTCTCTCTCTGTCTGTCTCTGTCTCTCTGTCTGTCTCTGTCTCTCTGTCTGTCTCTGTCTCTCTGTCTGTCTCTCTCTCTCTCTGTCTCTCTCTCTCTGTCTCTCGCTCTCTGTCTCTCTGTCTCTCTGTCTCTCTCTGTCTGTCTGTCTGTATGTCTGTCTGTCTGTCTGTCTGTCTGTCTGTCTGTCTGTCTGTCTGTCTGTCTGTCTGTCTGTCTGTCTGTCTGTCTGTCTGTCTGTCTCTTTTTGGACATGGTATTTAATAGACTGCGTACGGAAACAGTACACGGTCCCACACATAGTTGCACTGTTGATGTTCTGTGCTTGCTAATACAGTGAAGGTAACTTCCCCTGCTTGCATGTTTTACAAACACACGCGTCCTGTACACATGCTTCATAATACAATGTAAGTATTGCAACAATAATGCATGGTACAAGCGTACATTGCCATCGGGTGTCATGACATGTGAATATCATAATGACTTCATAGGTTAAAGACGCTCAACAACTAAAAAAAGCACACACGTTACTGCGCCTATTCTCTTAAGGCCACGTAGTGGATGCATAGCATGTTCAAAAAGATTTGATGTATTAAGTATATGTGGTATGCACTAGGGACAGAATATCACTATCGCGTTCTGCCCTTATCGAAGCTTAAGGTTCCCCTCCCCCCTCCCCCCCCCCTTTTTTTTTTTGAAAGCATGATTCCCTTTCAGTGTGATCCCGAGCACGGTGGTACAATATTACAATTAAGTTACAGCACTGCAGAGTGCAGCCAGCGTCTCCTCTATTTTATCAATGACAGCCAGATGCGCCCGATCCAGCCGCTCGCCACCTTCTCCTCTAGCCCTTTCCTGCTCTCGCCCCACACCTAGCCTTCGTGAGTGCTTTGCGGTCATGGGGGAGAGAGTCCATCATGTAGTGCCTCACGACGGAAATCATATGAAGTAATTTTTTGTTGAGTTGCATACAGATCCGTGGGGTGGCAGTTTACATTCCTCGTGATCATAATGTTGGCTGTCTCGCTAGCTATGTAAAAGATACGGTGTTCTGAGATAGCGTGTCGTCGTTTGTGGCGCTATGTGGGCAACCAATGGGGAAGCGTTACTGCAGCACAAATGCATGGACGGACTTTGAGATCGCTGTGATGCAGCGGCAACATTGCTTCGAGCCACAAATGAGTCCGAAGAAACAAATCTGACAGGCGTATGATATTGGAGTGGGAAACACGTCTGTCGCATCTCCGGGTATAAACCGCTCTGAAGCAAGTGTGACCGCATCACGACCACTTCCTTAAGTAAGGCGGACCAATGGTTCCCATTTAGTAGCACCCGTTTGTACTGGCATTGAAAAAAACAGAGGAGGCGTTGGCGCAGCGCACGCATGTCGCGGCACGCCGTGGAGGCCCCGGTAACTATGCAACGCCTGACGCAACGCTCATGGCGTATCATCTGTCGAGAGAATAGGAGGGGACATTGAACCATGAAAGGTCCGTACATCATATGGTTCGCTATAATGATTGACTCATATGTTCGCGGAAGCTTGGACAACCAACAGGCAACGTTTCCTGGCCACTTTCATAAAAATGTGGTGGGGCCCCTTTGAGCAACATCGTCTACATCACAACAGTGTAACTTGCAGTCCACCCAACCACTCTCGTTCTTGAGTCAAGTACTCAGTGCGAGAACTGCCCCGCCGCGGTGGTCAAGTGGCTAAGGTACTCGGCTGCTGACACGCAGGTCGCGGGTTCAAATCCCGGCTGCGGCGGCTGCATTTCCGATGGAGGCGGAAATGTTGTAGGCCCGTGTGCTCAGATTTGGGTGCACGTTAAAGAACCCCAGGTGGTCTAAATTTCCGGAGCCCTCCACTACGGCGTCTCACATAATCATATGGTGGTTTTGGGACGTTAAACCCCACATATCTATCTATCTATCAGTGCGAGAACTTTTAATATCATTTATCTTTCCTATTTGTACATACTCACCATAACTTTATTTCACCGTCTTCTTGACTTGTATATGGCTTCCCTTCTTATGCATGGTCATTATCTCGAAAAGGGACTGATTGATATGTGGAGTTTAACGTCCCAAAACCACCATACGATTATGAGACACGCCTTAGTCGAGGGTTCCGGAAATTTCGACTACCTGAGGTTATTTAATGTGCACCCAAATCTCGAAAAGGGATGTTTAGTAGAAGTACATTTGAACTTGGAGTAAAGTACATAAGAACTACACAATAGAGGCCGAGATTTATGACAGATACCTCATCCTAGCTGGGTGTCACCCATACTTGGAGAATAGTAAGCACTCATTACCGTTTGAACAAGAGACTTTCAATATGTAACGGAAAGGACTCGTATTAAATGTGAAATCAATAGAAAGGTACAACACAAGGAACGCGCGCGTATTAGGTCTCCTTCAAGCTTCGTATACCTCGTATCTCAAGCTTCGTAGCTTCGAATCTCAAGCTTGAAGCTTCGTATCTCAGCTTCGTATACGCCACAACGAAAAAAAAAAGAAAGCGTAATGAATTCTTACCCTTCAAAAACCACCCTTCGAGTTGCAACGTCTTCTCTGCAACTCCCCGCAGGCATCGAGTGGTCGGCCTTCCTTTCACTTCCACACTGGGCTTCGATTGCCTAGGACTAATGGTCTTGAACTAACGAACTCCTCGAACTAGACACCACTGTGGTACTCCTTCCGCTGCATGCATGGTCATTAAGGCTGAAGAAGCGCTGTACAGGGCGGCCGCCGCTTGTTTCGAAAACTTTCCTTCATACAATATTTCAGAAACCGAGACGTACGAACCTCTCCCACGCACGCTTCACTGCGGCGCTGCGTAATTTAAGCATATCTTCGCGGACCACCATTAATACTGGCGCCGGAGCAAAGCGTCGGCCTTGCGAGAAAACCTCGCCTTACAAGGCTTCCCAGAGTACGCGAGTCTGGAATCGTTCGCCGAAGTAAACAGCGGTCAGGCCTATAATAGTGGGGTGTATCGCCTATCGCGCCGCTAAATATTTCATTATACAATACGCCGGGAGTCGGCAAGATGCTCGGTTCAACACGGTACTTTCAAGCTTGCATCGCGGCAGCCAATCGCACAACAAGGCAATAATTATTGATGCAAATACGAATGCCCTTATCTAGGTTTGTTATAAAGTGTTCGGGCCGCACTTTACTTTCCTATTTAAGGCGGACGTTGAGGACGTTTGGAAGGCATAGTGCTCCTCAACCTTGCTATTCAATGCCCACACGATGAACACATTCACGTTACTTCTACTGCTAATCATCAAGGCGCCGTGGGGGCTCGAAGGTAACACGTATTTTTTGTGTCATTATCATCACGCACATTCAAGCTGCGCATTGTCGCCCTTACGTGAGAGGGCATCCATTTGCTCCTTTTCATTGGCCACTGTACATCCAATTTTCAAGAGTGTCAAGCCAAAATTACTACTATATAAGCGGAGACATCATGCAAACGCACAACAAACTCAAGCAAGTACTTATTCTTGTGCAACTCCGTAAACGTGTACCTTTCATGCACCTGCGACAATGCACTTAAGGAACTCGCAGTTGGTTGAAATAATGCGGAACCCTTCAATGCCATGCGCCTCAATCATGTTGCGGTTTTGTTACTTAAAAAGCCGAAAAAAATGAAGATTGTTAACTCTTCCATGTATCTTCCTTGCACAGTGGAAAAAAAAAACGTTCGGGACACGGTTAATCTCTGATGAATTACAGACTTGCGGTTCACAACGTGACATCAATTTTCTTCTTTCTCCTTTTGTTTATAATATTACACGTTTGCTATGAGTTTTCCTCGTGGTAGAGCATCATCTCGCTGAAAATACGGCAGCTGCAGGTAATGTTGTAAGTGTTCAATTCTGAGTTACCCCGATAGGACACACGCTGTAGACGCTGGAGAGGAAAGTATACGAGCATCGCTCAGACCTAAAGGTTCGCGTTTTAATTGCAGTGTACTGCACATCCGAATTTTTCACAGCTCTGACACCTTTTTCTTTTCGTCCACAGTTGTTCGCGGAGGGAAGACTGCGCAAAACTGCGCGTTTCCGGCTAGCCTGGTCAAAGATGTTACCCTGACCATACTGCAAGCTTCGCACGTGGTGCTCTACGTCGACCAAGACGCTCGTAAGACGTTCTTTCGAAGCGTGGAGCACGTTTGAGCTGAACTTCGCCCACATAGCATCCTGGGTCGTCTTATCCAGTTTCTCTTATAAATGTGTTTAAAGGGGCCGTTGCCGCAGAAGTGTCTCGAATCCGTCAAGAAGGAGCGGGGTCACTACTGAGGTCTGTCACGCACTTTAAGCTCTTTCTGTCTTCTCTCGTCCCAACGAGCACGCTGCGAGCAAAGACGTGGCGCGGGGAAAAGAACATTAACGATAACTATAGCAGACAATGATGCCGAGGGAAGTACAGGGGATGTTGTTAGTCTCTTCCATTGCCTGTTGGCGTCACGTATCACGTAATTTTATGCAAGAGCTGGCAGCTAATCAATAATCCTTCGAATAATGCCTCAAATCATCAAGTCTCCCAAAAAGAGACCCTCGCTATATGAATGAAGAAAATATGTTGAAATTTAAAGGGCTCGTTTGCCTTTGTTAGACGCAGTATTACATTTGTTAGGCAAAATGAACGTGTTCCGCACTCGCCGTCATGGCTACATTGGCGGCACTAACTGATGCTTCCATTCGGCTGCTGACCCGCAGGTCGCGGGTTCGATTCCCGGCAGCGGCGGCTGCATTTCCGATGGAGGCGGAAATGTTGTAGGCCCGTGTGCTCAGATTTGGGTGCACGTTAAAGAACCCCAGGTGGTCGAAATTTCCGGAGCCCTCCACTACGGCGTCTCTCATAATCATATAGTGGTTTTGGGACGTTAAACCCCACAAATCAAATCAATCAATCAATCAATGACTGATGCTTCCACGTTTGAGTGGACATATATACCACACATTCACACGCCATAAAGTGCACGAAGAAATGACCGTTGCCGTAGCTCAGTGGTAGAGCATCGGACTCGTTATTCGAAGGTGGGGCACGTTCAGTTCCTGCCAGCGACGAGTTATCTTTTCGTCTACTCTTCATTCTTCACATTTGCGTCACAACTACTTCTAACGACATCCCCTATACCTTCCTTGACATCATTGTCTGTTCTCGTCGATATTGTGTCTAACAAAGCAAAACGATTCCTCCTATAAAAACTCATCTCATTAATAACTCAGATGTAGTATGACAGGATTGATTGATATGTGGGGTTTAACGTCCCAAAACCACTATATGATTATGAGAGACGCCGTAGTGGAGGGCTCCGGAAATTTAGACCACCTGGGGTTCTTTAACGTGCTCCCAAATCTGAGCACACAGGCCTACAACATTTCCGCCTCCATCGGAAATGCAGCCGCCGCAGCCGGGATTCCAACCCGCGCCCTGCGGGTCACCAGCCGAGTACCTTAGCCACTAGACCACCGCGGCGGGGCGTAGTATGACAGGACGATCACATGCAAGTTACTGCAGGCAATCCAAGCCACAGCAAAAAGCGTACAGGGTGTGCGTTTATTTGCGTACGGGGCACGGCGAGTACAATTTACGTTCCCAGGCACCAATTCGCGCAATTACGCCACAAAAATGCGCCACTGAAAATATTCAGATAACGCGCAAACTGAGTGACCGACTTTCCTACTGGTGTCGCACGACGATCGTGATGATTGGCACAAAGGAAAGCACATTAAGCTCACTGCAGACAAGGAACCACCTACATGCAAACTGAGTGACCGACTTTCCTACTGGTGTCGCACGACGATCGTGATGATTGGCACAAAGGAAAGCACATTAAGCTCACTGCAGACAAGGAACCACCTACATGCAAGATATCAAGTTACCCTCATCTTGCGCGAGACGATTGCACTTTATAAACCGAACATTTCGGCGAGTACACCCTACTATTTTGTTCTCTATGCACTTCCAAAACTTTCTGAACTATCCTGTCTCTTCCGCAACCATGTTTATAATTTTGTCTTCTTTAAGAGGCGGAAATGAGATGACATAAAAATTAAGCGAACGCCCCCATGCGTAGCACTTGTAAAAATAAAAGGAGATAGGGAAATATACAGGTGTCTGTGAAACATTTTACATTTTGCGAAGCTGCAGATATTCAAGCACCATGAATTGGAAGCACACGAGTGAAGACCGTCTGTGACGTAATTACATGTCGCTAAGAAATCACAATATCAATACATGGCGAGTCACCATCTGTAACTGACATTCCTCTAGTAACTTTCCTTGCATGTTCTCGGTGAAAGAACACGGTTTTTTTTTTTTTCAAGCCAATGCAGAGAAAGTAATTACTATTCTTAAGAGCACAGGACAATTCCTGACGCACCAGAAACAGCGTTCCAGATATCAAGCTCACACTATTCCAGCAAACAGGCTTAAAAAGCACAGACCAGGCACTCATTTTGAAGAATTCGTGACCCTCGATAGGCAGCCCTGCATCAGAGCTAGGAGGATACACTACGCTGATATGTCCCACTCGTTGGAAGCATCACAACAACGCCCTTGCCTTTTGATAAGAATGCTCGCTTTTCCGCTAATTGCGGATGGCGATAAGTGATAGCACTTTGCGGCTGTACGATAAGCGGCCGTACAATAGCACTTAAGGTAAACATCCCAACCTTATTCTATCCGAGAAATTAACGCTATCTGAGTCTTATCATTCTATATGCGCGAACCAGAAGTAGTGCATCCAATCAAACAGTAAGGTCCGCTCGTATATAGGTTATACCGAGAGAGAGATAAGAAAAAAAAAAAGGATCGGATCTGCAAGGTGGTTAGATATCTGGCTCACACTGTGCGCGATACAAGAACAGAAAGAGAGAGAGTGAAGGAAGAAAGAATAAACGGGAGAGAGAGGGCCCTACTTCCAAGATTGTTCGCATAAAGATATGTTCTGGAGTGTAATAATCGGCTTAGACGATTAGACGATCACTCTACGAAAGACAGCAACAAAACACACAAACAAAAAACGACACAAAATAATGTGCATGTTGTCGTATTCTAAGAGCCACTCTTTGTTTCAAAATTTTTTTGCAACCTAACTATACGTCACAACAAGCATAAATGGCGTAGTGTTTTGGAACGGTCGATTAAACAATTTCTATAACAACCGCATATATTCCTCACTTTGAATAGTTCTGCTAAAGGGAGTGATTGCGCCTTCTGGCACGTTTCAGAAATACGAAATTGTCTTCTTTAGTCAGCACATCAACCAATCAACTGATCTTTGTTAAATGATTCAAGAAGCCCGAGCGGAATACGTATTTGAGTCAACATTCTGTGACTGATTAATACGTCAGCGTTCAGTCTATAACCGCGTTACGATACAGTGGAAGTAAAGATACGAACAATGATATTATATAATGGATTTCGTCCTTAGAGTGTGATAAAACAAATTACCTTGTCCACTAAACAAGTTAAAAAATCAATGAGAAGTTGGCGTTGCATATGTGCTCCAATATCGCAGTATACTACACCAATTATTTAAGAAATAACAAGGAGAGACTCGAGAACCTTCAGACGAAGTTTGAGCTTAAATTTCATTTAGGCACGCTTTCGCGTCAGCTAGGCAACTTTCAAACGTTCTCTAGAATATTGCGATCTTAGTATGTCTCGTTACACCACTACCATTACTCTATGTGCTCGCTTGTTAATCCCTCATTTTTTTTAAACTAACCTTCTCAAGAATTATAGATTTCGGCGGTGGAGACATCGTAAGCGAAAAAACCGGTGCCGATGAACGTGCTGGACAGCAGCCCGCGAAAGGTGTTCAGGTCACGCGCGCATTCGTGTTGACCACTCTCGAGTAACCGAAGCTCTCTCGATCGTAAGCTTGCCAGCGTTCGGCCGCTTCTGATATCGCAATTTCATGTTTTGCGGAGATCACTTCTCCTTTCACGCAGCCACGTTACACTGTTGCCTGGATGCGAACGCATGACCGTTGTTGTTGCATGTAGCATTTGAAGAGCTGCAAGTGCGTACCTCCTTTTTTTTTCTCTCTCTCTCTCTTTGATTCCCACTCCCTGATTCACAGAGTGGAGTAGCAAACCGGGCGCTCGCCTGGTTAAGCTCCTTGCTTTTCCTCTTCTTGCTTTCTTTCTCGTTCTCTGTCTGAAGTGTTGCGCTGCTAAGTGCGTGGAAACAGCTCCAAATGCTGGCATAGTAGAAGGAAAAAGCTAGCTGGGAGGCCTGCGCAAAGAAAGAAAGAAAGAAAGAAAGAAAGAAAGAAAGAAAGAAAGAAAGAAAGAAAGAAAGAAAGAAAGAAAGAAAGGGAAGAAAAACAAATTATGAGACTAATAAAATAAAGAGATAAAGAAAGAAATAAAGAGGAAAAGAAAATAAAAAAGAAAGAGAGAGAGAGAGAAAGAAAGAGAGAAAGAGAGAGAGAGAAGAAAGAAAGAAAGAAAGAAAGAAAGAAAGAAAGAAAGAAAGAAAGAAAGAAAGAAAGAAAGAAAGAAAGAAAGAAAGAAAGGTAGTAGGTCACGTAGCACAAGCTTCGCTTGTCCTGCTTTGCCGATATCAGAAGGGCTCTCTACGTATTTATTTTGCTTTTCCTTTCAATACTCTCAC
The DNA here is from genome assembly GCF_013339725.1 of Rhipicephalus microplus. NCBI lineage: Eukaryota > Metazoa > Arthropoda > Arachnida > Ixodida > Ixodidae > Rhipicephalus > Rhipicephalus microplus. Next base: position 150,921,380 of record NC_051171.1, on the reverse strand, counting down.
TTTTTCACGCTTCGGCCGCAATCTCCAACAGCATACCTCATCGCGGGTGCCTTACAGGTATCCCCGATATCCTTTTAAATAAGCACACCTCTCGCGCTTGCTGCGACTACAGTATATTGACGATGGCCCTGACAACTTGACAAGGTAATCTGACTTCCAGAGCTCCTTCAGGCAGCTTTGTCTACCACTCGAGATAGCGTCCTCACTTATTCATGTCACGGACCATGCACGTTATCCCATTCGACTCGCGATTGTGAAGCACCCTTCCTCATTTCACGTCAGCGCGGGAGAGATAACGGAGAATTTATTATTCACTTCTCTATCAACGTCATTCCTTCATTCCAGTTGGGCATTTTAAGAATGTATTTTATAAGCATTGATACATGCTTGAGGGCCGGTATACGCAGAAGAAAGGGGCTCAATTTTCCAGTCGTGTGAATACTTCAACCCCCGTAAACAACAGCGTACGGCTTCTTTATCATTATTATCGCTTTCTGTTTATAGATAGAAAGAAGAAAATGAAATGAGCATGTTAACGTGGAATTCGTGTAATTACGCGGCAGCTACGCTTCAGAGGTACAGTGCAGTCTTAATGCGGATGAGAGAAATTTTGTTCGAGAAAAACCTAGTGAGGCAATCCCTTCTCACTGAGAGTATCTACAAAAGCAAATAAACCCATTTTCAGCGTGAAAGCGAAGTATCGTTCAAACAGGCGCGATAAAAATAATTGAATGAGGAAATGTAAATCCAAAAAGGAAATGATGTACACTACCGCCCTTTACGAAAGGTATCACGCCAGTGCGTGGCCTTCGCTTTGCGGCGGCTGCCCACAGCACCATCTACCTATGGCTGAAGAAACCCTGACCCCTTTTGGCGGAACCGCCCATTATTAAACCGGATGGGCAGTGTTATCTAGCAGCGCTTATCCTACGGCCATGCCTCGTTATATTGTTTGCCAACAGATGACGCCAAAAGGCGACGTGCTTTCCTTAACTGCTCGTTGATAGTGCTGTACGCCGCCACCGCAGAGCACAGGCAACGTGCTCGTGTGTTCCCTTAAATTCCATAAAGGGCGACAGCAGTGTACACCGAAAGAGATATGTCCGCTTTGCTGTCGTACACTAGAGAACGGGTACTGGAAACTGAAAAGGAAGAATGAGAGATGGAAAGGATGAGAATAAACACCAATCGCACTATATATATATATATATATATATATATATATATATATATATATATATATATATATATATATAAAGTATGTGTGTGTGTGGTTTATTTTTCTAGTTATTTATTTCGTAGTTTTGCCCTACCGTGGTGTTCCAGTGGCTAAGCCGGCTGCGGCGGCAGCATTTTTGAAGGAGACGAAAATGCTGTAGGACCGTGTGCTAAATTCGGGTGCACGTAGAAGAACCACAGGTGGTCGAAATTTCCGGAGCCCTTCACTACAGCGTCTCTCATAATCACATGGTGGTTTTGGGACGTTAAACTTCATATATGAATCATCTTTCATAGTATTAATTATTAACCGAGGCCTAGTGCAGTGACTTTTTCGCCGGCATCTTACAGCTCAGTGGCGAAATTTGCCAAGAAGCATTTGAATCATATCTCATCATCAAAGTATATTCCTGCTCCGTGCGTCGATCTTAGATCAGCAAATAAATGTGCAGTTGACTAAAATTCACTCAATAAACATAGTTCGCGCCTAGGGCTCAGTCAGACTCAAGGGCACTGTATTTCTCCTCAATCGGACTTCGTCGAACTGACATTCACCAAAACTTTCCTCAACCGCACTCACGCGAACCGAAACTCGTTCGAATATCACTCACGGCTTAATCCGAGTTTGAGTGAGACGGCTCATGAGTGACTTTACCGATCTATGATTGCACGTATGCTCATTAATGTGATAGGCCAAAAACGGACGTGCATTTGCTCGAATACCCAAAGTGACCCTATAAAACACTTTTTTTTTTCTTGCCTATTCGTTCCGTTACGCCTAGGCCAAAACCTGTAGGTGTAAAGTAGGTCGAGGCACCTCGACAAAAACCGTCACTCTCAGACATGTCGAACTTCGTTACAGATGACGAGTGCACCGCCAAGATTTCACGCGCCTTGCACGGCGGCGGGGTGTCAGTTCTGTCGTTGAAGCATGTCGCTGCTGATGACGCCGGATTGTCATTGTCGAGCACGCTCGACGCCCACGCCTTCGAACTGTCGAGGCTCGACTTGCTGTGTTTCGTTCCTTCTCTTCAGTCACCTCAAATGATACAGGTATTCGAAAAGGGCATGACATCAGTTTAATTACGCGTACATTGTTGTTGAGCTTCACGAGCAATGATAGTTGGGCAAGTTGCTCATTGTTAGTACAAAAGAAAATGAAGGTTGGAGTCTCATTTCTCTAATCTCTGTACCATAACTTTTTAATCTCTGCAAGTGGCATCACTGCATTTCAAATTGTTTTGTTCGCATTTGGACCCCGCTGGCTGAACGAAATGTTCTGAAACTTGGTAGGCTAACCCCCGTATTCACAAACGCTCCTCGACTCGACTTTGACCCTTCACTTGACAGAGTCGAATACTGCACCACAGCTCGTCTCAAAAATGACGCTGCGCTACTCAAGAATCGCTGCAGATTATCGCTCATGTGTAGTGACTTGTCGTGACTAGAGACGGCGCTCCCATCGGCTTTCTCAAGTGAAGGTGAAGCGTTGAGTGAAGGGACGTTCTAGAATACGGGGGTAAGCCTCTAGACTTAGCCTATCTCAAAGGACTGTATATGTGCCTATCATCATCATCATCGTCGTCATCATCATCATCATCAGCAGCAGCAGCAGCCTGGCTACATCCACTGCAGGACAAAGGCCTCTCCCATGTTCCGCCAGTTAACCCGGTCCTGTGCTTGCTGCTGCCAATTTATACCCGCAAACTTCTTAATCTCATCTGCCCACCTAACCTTCTGTCTCCCCCTAATCCGCTTCCCTTCTCTGGGAATCCAGGTAGTTACCCTTAATGACCAGCGGTTATCCTGTCTACGCGCTACATGCCCGGCCCATGTCCATTTCCTCTTCTTTATTTCAACTATGATATCCTTAACCCCCGTTTGTCCCCTAATCCACTCCGCCCTCTTCTTGTCTCTCATTATATGTGCCTATACTATGAACTAAGTTGCCGCTAGTAGACGCCGTCAAAATCTATTCAAGGTTGCGTCGCCGCACGCAAATTCTTTTTGCCCGTTTTCTAGCTTATCAAGCATTTTCTCGCGACAACCGTGGCAATTTCGGTATTGCGAAATAGGAATTCACTGAGACGAGAAAAACAGCTTTTCTGCTTAGTATTCCTTCAAGTCGTTTAGTGAGCACTGCAGTTCAAAGATCAAGTGGTGAATTTCTTGGTCATAGACAAATTTCGGGTATTCCATTTTTATGTTTCATTGTAATCTAGAACCGGTGTCTGATGGTACACTGCTGATTGTGATTAACGTCGAGCGGGATTAAATCTCTCAACAGTACTTGGCTCCTTTGTGAAGTTTGGCTTGAAGTGTGTAATAACCAATAATCACATGCACTATCGTGATCAAAAGTGACAATGTGATTTCGGTATTAGAAAGATAACTGAAATAATATATTTTTTTTTATTTCCACACAAATACGATTAACAAGATTAAAGTAAAAGCACGAGCACGAACCTGTGAGTTATCTCATCGCGTCGTCCTCCTCCTGTTCTAGAATCGTATAACGTTTTCTTTTTCTTTTCTTTTTTTTTACGAAACAACAGCTGCACAAAGCCGTCAACTCGTCCGTCCTTTACCGGTTCTTTCGATTCATCGTATTCCTGCCAGCGGCTTCTCAGCCATCGGAGAACAGCCTGGGGCCTTGCCGACTATTGGCCATCACCCCGCATCAAGGGGACCGGGTAAGCCAGCTTCGAGTGGAGTGTCTGGTGGTACAGCAGCTACGATGCTAGGCTGCTAATCCGAAGGTTGCGGATTGGACCACGGCTGTCACATTTCAACGGAGGCGGAATGCTAGACGCCCGTGTACGGTGTAATATAGGTGCACGTTAAACCTCAGACGGTCAAATTTACGGAGCATTCCACGCAATAACCATATAGCCTGATAATCATATCGTACTTTTTTGCCTGTAGAAACCTATATATTGACATTGTTGATATTGATATATCGATATTGTATTAATAATGTACTTTTCAGCAACCACTGTTACATTATTCAAACAAAAAAGGAAGTTCGCTTCACAAAACACGTTGTAGGGCTAGTTGATGATACATTCTTTCCTAAAAATTGTAGCGATACATTTGCCGAGGACAATAAGAGAAGTACGTGACAGGACGGCCGCTGACTAAGTAATTCTATTAAAACAGGCATTGCGTTTTATAGAAAAAGGCAAGTAACGCATTCGCGTTTATGAAGGAAGAATAGGCAGGGTGGGATTCCCACAAGCTTGTTGTCCTCGTCAAATGTAGCGCAGCAATTGTTACGTAAGAAACAAGAAAGAAAGACTGGTTAATATACTACAATACGACAGCAAGTGTACGGACCTCTTAAAGCATGCTTGCTTCTATTAAAACAAGTTTTAAAAGGACACGAAAGAGAAAAACTTTTTTCTCGTATTACTTACTCTGTCACTATTCCAAAATTACCATGATTGTCACCAGAAAGCGCTCTATAAGCGAGATAGCATGCAGAATGAAAATGTGGGTGGCGAGGCCACCTTGAAATTCCCGCCTCAAGCGCCAAGGCGTCAGATTTGGACGTTGTCTACTAGGCCCTACGTACTTCCTATGCAATAAAATTATGCAAATCGTCCCTCGATGGGGCTGTAGACTTAACATACCAAGTTTTAAAAAGTCACTGGGCCAATGTCGCGGAAATGCGAGAAATACACTTTGAAATCCGTTACGCAACGAGCCATCAATTCACCGCGAAATTGAAAAAAAAATTAAATGTTGGCCTCACTCCCAGCCTTCAACAATAAACTTACGGTGGTGAAATTAACAACATTAGATTTATTAAGGTACAGTTTATGTTTTTAAATTAATTTATTGTTTCACATAGGCAGATACGTAGACGTTTTGCACTCCATTGCACACAAGTCTTTAGGCTTTGTGCAATGTGTTTGCACGTTCACACTTTTCGGGCAACTGAAATACAATATGCTTCGTGGTCACTTCGTTTTCAAATATCATTTTGTCTAACATAAGAAAGTATATAGAATAATGCAAGATTGAACACCAAATTCAGGAGAATTTGGGAATTACGAAAGATGAACGCAGATAAGCGCTAAATTTCCGCTTAAAATATAACTTAAAAAAACACTTCCGAATTCGAGGAATGAAAACTCCGAAAACACGAAACCATACGTGTACAGTAGCTCTATTCATTATTGTTCGTTTTTTTTTTGTTTTTTAACATTTCTATTCTGTTATCATTTGCTGTGTTTACCCCCTTCCGCAGCAGAGGGCAACCAGCCGGTTTCGGAGCTGACTAACCTTTCTGTGCTTCTTATTTCTTCTGTCCTTCCCCGTGGAGACAAAAAAAATTGCAGATTCCATGTACAGTGCGAATCGATGATATGCGGCACGAATGAGAAATGATGGTATGTCACCCTTAAATCAGCACAACGTTACGAGGTGGAAGTAAACGATGCCGTACATGATTTCCCTGTCATGATTATCATGTTTGGATGTGTCGTTTGCCTTCGTCATCTATTCACGTCACGTGATACCGAATTTAGTATATGTGGAGCTAGCGAAACGGCCGCGAACACGCTATGAGCGTGGTATGTTGTCATGTTCCTACATGACACGCGTGTCAAGATTATCATGTTTGCACCAGTCATATATTTCGTCATCCACTGACGTCACGTAACACCCAATTTGTTATAGGGTACGCTACCTTGATCAGGGGCGCGATTCCCATGGTGTCCTGGACTGTCCACTTCCGCCTCCACTGAATGGCTGGTGCTCGGCGAGCAGCGCGCCGCCTGTTATACCGGTCTTTTTTTTTCCGCAACGTCATTTTGACTTCCCGAAGCTTTCACAACTTTTGACACAAATGCGAAAGACTGAACGAGTTTTGCCGCAACGATTTGTGTCCCCCTTGATGTCCCCGCAGATCCGCTTTCGGACTCGCATATCGGAGGTGGTGCATGAACGAATGCGAACATGAACAAGTAAGTGCCTTAGCACTTGAATTAGGCGCAACGGGGCCGCTCACCTGATATACTTCGCAGGTCGGAACGCATACTTTGCATCGTTTTTCAAACATATAAACACGTTCATAAGCAAACTTGTCAAAGTTCAAACTTGTCACGATTGTTTGAGAGTACTGTTGGCGTACATTTCGCCCACATTTGTTTTTGTTTTTTTCTCGGAGAATGTGCTGGCGAGTTCGGTGCGTTGACAAGGTCAAGAGTGCCGTGACGTCACGTTTCGTCACTTTTTTTTCAGTTACTTGATGCATGCCGCCGAAGCGGACATGTCCACTAGATGGACACCGCGAGAATAGCTCCCTGCAGTAGACCATGGCGTGATTTTCCTGTGAATATTTCCTGCTGAAAAGAGAGAGAGAGAGATAAAGATGCAAGGAAAGGCAGGGAGGTTAACCAGACGCACATCCGGTTTGCTACCCTGCACTGGGGAAGGGATAAAGGGGAGAAAAGAGGTTGCAGAAAGATGAGAAGGTACACACAATCACAAGCACACTCGGGGAGCACACACAGTCTACAGGCGGTCGCTCAGGTTTGTTGACTTGAGGTAAAGTAGCAGTGCTTTTGTTGCTTTCTGCGCAACTGAGGCAGATGCCCAAGGTCCTAGTATCTTCTGCACACAAAATGGTCCGGGGTCAAGTCGATTCAAAACCATCCGGAGCTGGCATCGCTCTGTGTCGTAGCAAGCGCAGCTGCACAGGACGTGTTCGATGGTCTCTTCAGCTCCGCAGTAGTCGCATGTAGGAGTGTCTGCCATACCAATGCGAAAGGAGTACACCTTTGTAAATGCAACCCCCAACCAAAGGCGGCATAACAGTGTCGCATCGGAGCGGGAAAGTTGTGATGGTAGCTTTAGCTTGAGCGAAGGATCCAGTTCATAAAATTGACACCTTTGGAAGCTGGTAGACGACCAGAACGTGCGTGTGAGATTTCGAGCCAGCAGGTAAAGTTGTCTTGCTGCATCATTCCTTGATAGAGGAATCGGGACTACACGGGTTTCTTCATGGGCTGAGCGGGCTGCATCATCGGCTAATTGATTTCTGGTAATACCGATATGTCCAGGCAGCCATTGATATATAATATCATGCCCTCGTGCAAGAGCTTCATGATGGCAATGTCTTATTTCTTGTACCAGTTGGTCATGACTCCTCCTACGCATGGCAGACTGCAAACTCTGAAGCACTGCTTTCGAATCACAGAATATGACCCATTTTCCTGGACTTTCTTGAAGGAGATATTGTAAAGCAGCCCTTATAGCAGCAAGCTCTGATGCCGTAGATGTAGTCATATGCGACAACTTAAACTTGATTGTCATTTCTGCAGCCGGAATTACAGCGGCACCTGATGAGCTGCTGGATGAGACGGACCCATCAGTGTATATCTGCGTTCGGGCTAAGTACAACTCATGTAATAATAGCAGTGTTGCTTGCTTCAATGCTACTCTGGAGTGACTGCTTTTCTTTTTGATTCCCGGAATTTCTAGACGTACTTGCGGCTGGTCGAGGCACCACAAAGGACAAGCCGTTCTCACAGCTGGCGTATATCCTGATGGAATGCTGTTTAGGTGCTTGGCTATGACGTCTGAAAACGTAGCACGTGGTCTTCCGGAAGGTAGAAGGGCCAAGTGGTGGTCGGCGACACGGCTAGCAGGTCGAATGTGTGCTCTGAGGCAATCCACAACTATATATGTCCTGACCGGATGGTCTTTGGCAAGCATGATTGTGGCATAAGTAGAAGCGCATCGGGGCAGTCCTAGGCAGATACGCAGTGCCTGACCCTGCAAACTCTCCAATGAATGAGTATTCGATGCTGAAAAAAAAGCTGAAAAAAAATTATGCACAGGCATGGAGAATGTTGTTCGTGATAACAGATGACGCTTTGCGATTGTAATCGAGAGCATGTTAAAAAAAATTACCGTGTTCATAAACGTTTCAGACGGTGTTCAACGTAAAGCGAGCTGACCTTCTCTCAGAAAACTGCACACAACTCAACACTTATGCTCAGTGGAAAGACAAGACGGGATTCGACAGGCCTGTGTCGAAGCTCGAACTGTCGCCGATTGTGCGGAATTATCGGCGAAAGCAGCTGCTGGTCGGATACGTTGAGGTAAGTGCAAAAAGCTTTACGAAATCCACCATTTTGTATGTCACTATGTCGTGTTTTGTTTTGTTTTTTTTTTTTTTGCTTCAGCTCGACATAAAGTGTCCCTGAACTACCGAGAAGTCAAGTTTTAGTTTATGAGGTTGCAGTTTTGCACTAGTCTTCGACAAACAAGGAAACGGGAAAATTTTTAGAAACGATGCCGTAGTAGCGGAGTTACACTCGTTTGATGATCCAAGAGCGGTCCTCGCTCGCTGCGCTCTTTTCTTCACTGAACCCCGTTCTACTTTCCCATCCAAAACGTGGCACCATACATGTGCCTGTGTGAGGAAGTTGCGTACCTTAAAATGCGCGGAACGTGCTTAATGTCACGTAAACGTGGAAGTTCAATAGAGACCACTCAGCTGACATGTTCATGCTAACGAGCTGTACAGCACTATGACGTGCGTTGTAATGCCTGTCACCGGCTGAAATTTTCGTCGACACGGCCTCGTAAAATGTGAGGCCCACAGGACGGCTTTTTGCTCTCTAATAGTAGAATACCAAGTACTCTAAATCGGTAACAACTTCTTCTAAGCCCAATTCATAAGCACATAGTCATACCCACTTGTAACAATGCTAAAGTGCCACAAAACCTTCATTGTTATAACCGAGAATTACTATAAACGGGTTCCACAAAAAAGCCATATAGAAGGATGGCAGGCTGTTCTGATAAAACCACGGTGTAAAAAAAAGATAGTCTTGCGTCTAGAGAGAGTGAACAAAACGTTCATTTGATGTTCTGCGGGAGAAAATAAGTGAATTGTATTCTAGAGGTGCTGCGTTAGAGAGTCTCGATCCGTGCAGCGAAGGCGAACGAGCGCATCGAGGCACGTTAAAGTTACTGTACATGCTACCTAAGGCACGTTAGACACAAGCGCTATCTGGCAGCTATCTTCGAAAACGAAGGAAGGCGTGCGCGTGTGTCTCAGAGGCGACAAGTTGTAGAATGCAAAGCGACGGGCAGTTGCCACCACCGTGTCATCTTAGCAAAGCGTTGGAAACACTTGCCTTTTTGTGCAAGTGTTGCATTGTCAGAACAGCGTGATAAAAGCTACGGTCCTTAGAATTACTTATGTATGCCTTTCCTGGTATAAAGACACAAAATATTGAAGTGTTGTTAGAGTGTCTCAGATATGCGCAATAGTTGCTTTTTAATTGACAATCACACAAGTACGAACGCTGATACTTGAGCAATTTTGGTGAAGCCGTGCCAACCGTAAAATAGCGGCTGTGGCAACCACTTTACTAGGGGCATGATGAGCTATTGACGGTCGGCGATTGAGAATGGAAGTTTATTGTACACTTAACTTGTACACACACGAATAAAACATCAAAAACTAATAAAGGCAATGTATACATCTTACAAATGAGCACCAAAATCTAATTGACCGCTGTGTATCCAAATGTTACAAGTGAAAGGAAAATTAAAAAGAATCAAGTTAATCCGATTTTACAGAGTACCACGTATGCATGCGTACTAGAGTGGGCACATGGCTAGTACGGAACAACTGGAAACCTCAGCTGTCCCTCTCTTACTCTGAAGAAACGTGTGTACCATCGTCGAAGGGAAGCCTCTGCGACGTGCGATTCCAGCTGCTGATCTAAGTAATTCCACACAACTAGCCGTATATTCTGGAGTTCGGGATAGGCGCCACTATGGGGCTCGTGCCGTACTACCGTTAAACAGCGTCACCGCCACAGTACGTACAAGGTCACTGTAAAGACCAGTCTTGCAAACAGCCCACGTTCTGTTCCCATGCGCACTGTGACAATCGAGAGGGAGCGCTTTTCTCGCACGCCCAACGAGTTTAACGTGGCCACCTTTTAGGGTGAGATAGTACTCAAAGTGCGTCCTTGTGTAGTAAGCCTCGAATTCAAGGGAAATTTTATTGAAGATTATGTCACTGATACTAGTCTCTCCGGATTATTTCTTCGGAAGCAGTTATTTTTTAATAATATAACTAACGTAGCTTTTAGATTAACGAATCAAATCAGCTTGATGTCTAAGTGGGAACCACCAGAAAATAGCATGTTTCTGATATCTTAAATTGGAGGTCAAAACCTGGCTGCACTGTTGCTAACAAGGCGTTGCGAGAAATTCCACTCCGGCAATTTTTTTTTTTTCAGACAACCTCCTTGGTGTGAACAGTCCGCGCCACGGCATGTCCAGATCAAGGAGGTTCAAAAAAATTGCTGGAGTGGAAATCATTGCCCACGGGTGAAACCGTGCCAACCGTAAGATGGCGGTTGCGGCAGCCATCTTACTAGGGGCATGATGAGCTGTGGCGTTCGGTGATTGAGAAGGAGCGTTTTCCTCGCACGTCCAGCGAGTTTAACGTGGCAACATTTTCGGGTCAGATAGTGCTCAAAGTGAACCCTTGCGTCACTAGTTTTCTTTAATAAGCCTCGATTTTAAGGCGAATTTTATTGGAGATTAAGCCACCGGTTTAAACCGCGTAGCCAAACCACGAGATTGAAGTAACTAGAAGAATAGGAATGAGGTGGAGCCCATTTGGCAAGCACTCTCAAATTATGACAGGTATATACCTTCCCTTAAGAGGAAGGTATATAACAGCTATATCTTGCCGGTACTTAGCTACGGAGCAGAAACCTGGAGACTTACAAAGAGGGTTCAGCTTAAGTTGAAGACGATGCAGTGAGCGATGGAAAGGAAAATGGCAGGTGTAACCTTAAGAGACAAGAAGAGAGCAGAGTGGATTAGGGAACAAACGGGAGTTAAGGATATCATAGCTGAAATCAAGAAAAGGAAATGGACATGGGCCGGGCATGTAGCGCGTAGACAGGATAACCGCTAGTCATTTAGGGGAACTGACTGAATTCCCAGAGAAGGCAAGCGGGTTAGGGGGAGAGAGAAGGTTAGGTGGGCAGATGAGATTAAGAAGTTTGCGGGTATATATTGGCAGCAGCAAGCACAGGACCGGGTTAACTGGCGAAACATGAGAGAGGTCTTTGTCCTGCAGTGGGCGTAGTCAGGCTGATGATGATGATGATGAAGCCACCGGTGCTATAGTCTCTGTGAACCATTTCTTCGGAAACAACTATCTTTAAATTTATAATTACCTTGACATTTAGGTTAACGAATTAAAGCCGCTTGGTGTATAAGTTGGCACCACCAACAAACAGCATGTTTCTGAGATTTTTTGGGTGGGCAAAAGCTGGCTTCACTACTGCTGGCAAAGCATTGCTGGAGCTTGCACTACAGCTATTCTTGTTAAACCTCCTTGGTACAGATAGTGTTCGGCTCTTTTCTCCTCTCGGCCGTCAGTAAAATCGTTTGTCCGAAAGTGCATTAGCCACCGCCGGACCTGCGCCACGGCGCATTTTTAAAGTCAGCTTTACCGCAATACCAGCCAGGTCGCTGTGCGGCGATGCATATCGCAAATCCGAAGGTGCGCTGGGGATATCGGGCTGTGGGTGGGAGTTAAGTAACTTGAGTTTCTCGTTTATTAACACGATAGCGTTAGAGAGCTCGTGTCGCAGAAATTCCGCCGTCAGCGTTGGCACCATTGGTTGTGAGGGAAAAATCGTCCATGAGCTAAACATTGATAAAGAAGCAAATAAAATAAAGCATAAAATTTTTAGTCACATTGAGAATCGAATCCGGCCCTTTCGCGTGGAAATCAGGTTTCCTACCACAAAGCCACGATGTTTTTTTTTTCTTTATTGTCTTGCATATCAAGACTGTTCACATTTCACATATTTGCATATTGGTCAAAAGACAAGTGAGTCACAAAATACACCAGCAAAATTCATTGAGGTACCGTCTGCTCTTAGCTGACTATCGATCAATACTTGGGCATTCGTAACAATGGCTCCAAGCGCACAATACATCCTCTTGGCCCTTCAGCACTTCAAGAAAATGGCACACAGATTCACAAAAATATTGGCGCACACAGAGCACTTATACATCCGCGTTTTCAAAGGCACATCGGGTTTTCCTTATACTGTGCAGACACAGAAGCATGATTAGATCATAAGGCACACCTGCCTCGTGTTTAACCGAAAGAAAACGGATGCCATGTGGACTTGACGGTAGTTCTTTTTTCAAGGTCCTCTGCAATATGCATCAGAAAAAGACCCCGCTCCAGCAATCTATAACAACGTGTTCAATTGTTTCCGGTTTACTACACAAGTGGCAATGTGTACTTCATGGAACGAATATTCCCCTATCCTGCAACCATGTTTTAACTGGTAAGGTACCAGTATGTAATTTAAAGAAAGAAAGTTGCAACCCCTGGCGCTACAAGCATTCTTTTAACACGTTTCAGAACATCCTGTCGTGGGCCCGCACAATATAGCTGACGATACAATGGTACAGGCAGTAAAACATTGACAAGGTCTTTACACATTTTTTACGTGATACTTAACCAGATACTCTAACGAAAATCTCACTGACAAAAAGTGGAAATACGAAACAACTTCCTTTAAATACCCCTGTATTGGCTCTTGTACATTTGAAGTCGATACGAGAAATTCCGACAACACTCTAGATAACCTTAGTTGTATAACAGTTCTCAAAGAAGGGTCATTTACCTCACGCATAAAAAGGAAACGATAGACAAGTTGTCTTATGTTCAAATGAACTAATCCGAGCCCGCCATCTCGAACTTTTCTGAAGAGGTTTGTGCTGCTTGATCTTTCCCAGACAGCTCCAAATAAAAACTTAAAATACTCTGTATTTTCTGTACACTTATTCTACTGCAGTGCCAAACCTGCATTACGTACCACAGCCTGCTCACCAGAAACAAGTTGCACGTTGTGGCCCCTGCGAATATCGAAATACCCCAACCTTTCCATTTTTCTACATCATTGTGCAATGCATGTCTCTTTTTTCTAATACGGTTCACTGCCGTGATAGAACTCCAGCGGCACTCCTAATTACTTCACTGGTGTTTCCTGTCATTTAATGTTTACAAATGTTCTTGGTGTGTCGTTCCATTCCCCATGCCAGAAGCCAAGGCACTTATCCCAGTCCACGGCACTACCACTCACCTGGCAAAATGTTTTCACGGCATTTACAGCATGCATTATACTCTCATAATTTGTACAGAAAACTGCGTTGTTGTCTGCGTATGCAAGGAGGCTAACCTCAGCTTCATGCGATTTAAAGCCACTTATCGCACTGTTATTAATTACGCTTAAACAGAAAGGTTCAATAAAAATAGAAAAATGCAGGGGCGATAGCGGGCACCCCTGTCTCACTGACCGAAGCACAGGTATACGCTCACCCGCAGTTTTGTTTATTACCAATCTCGTCGTGCATCCTGTGTAAGCCATGCACACTCCGTCAATAATCAAACTCCCTACGTTCTTGTGCTCAAGTAATGAAAACAGCAAGTCGTGCGGCACGCCATCAAATGCCTTTTTGAGGTCGATTTGAAGCACGGCAACATTGAGATGCATAGCGTCACAACTCTCTAGTATAGCTCGTGCTGTGTTTATGTAGGTCATTATTTTTCCCCTTTATTCCACAAGTTTGGAGGGACCCAACCAGTTTTGTCATAACTGTCTGGAGTCTTTGGCCAATATTTTCATCAATATTTTATAGTCAACATTAGTTAGGCTAATTGGTCTATATGCAGTAATACTTCTTAACTTCGCGGGATCTTCTGTTTTAGGTATTGAAACCATGCAGGCTGTCAAAAGCGATGGTGGTAGTTGTTTACAATTAAAAGCCTTGTTAAATACCTCCTTCAAAATAGGTGAAATTATATCTTTGAATTTCTTGTATACTGCAGCACTCAAGCCATCAAATCCTGGAGACTTCCCATTGTTTAACTTATCAATTGCTTTTTCAACTTCTCGCTCTGTTATGGGATATTCTAAAATTTCCTTCCTTTCGTCATCAAGTCTTGGCATTAATGAAATGAAATCACTATTAAAACAATCTGCGTGTACACTGGTTGGTGTGAATAACTCTTTGTAATATTCGAAAAATGCACCGGCTATTGCTCCTTTCGTATGGTGTCTTCTTCCTTTATATTCTATTTCTCTTATTTCACCTTTACAGGCATGTCTCTTCTCAGCTCCAAGAGCTAATTTTGTTGGCATTTCTCCCACTACCAAGTTTTCTGCTTGAGCTCAAATCAATGCTCCGCGATTACGTTCTTGGTCTATCAACTCTAGCCTCTGTTTAGTGTTGTTTATCTCCTCTGAAAATGTACCGGCCTGGGTACATTCTTCCGCTACTAACTGTTGCAAGTTTTCACGCAAGAGCACTTCAAGTTCTTTTTCAGCATGCTTCAGGATACTGGCTCTCTCAAGTGCTTTCAGTTTAATGGTCTGTTTAAATAATCCCACTTATTTCCCCAGAATTCAAGTGTTCTATTTGCTATGTTTTCTATGCCCTCTAGAAAAATGCGATTAAACTCTTCATCATTTAATAGCTTTACATTAAATTTCCAGAGGCGCCAAGAGAAATGTTTGTTATTCTTTTTATGTTTACCCACTGAGAATGAAACCAAACAATGATCACTAAACGTAACAAGTGTAACTCTGTAATCATGGCACGAAGGGATGATTTCAGAAGACACGTATACTCTGTCAAGTCTAGCATGGCTTGAACGCTGAAAGTGGGTAAACATAACCCTTTTTCCACTGCAAATACATTCATCCACGTCCTCTAGCTGAGCCTTCGCCACCATATCGATTAGAACGGCAGTGCTTGTATGGCCTGAAAATTGATTTATTTATACTCGAACAAACACAGTTGAAATCCCCGTAAAAAATTAGTTTACATTCACATTTCAAATACAGATCAAGTTTTTTCAAAAACCTCCTTTCGATCTTGAATCACAGTGGGGGCGTACACACAGATCATTCTCCATTTTTCTCTTAGTAAGAATAAATCACATATAATAAAACGAACTACCTCGCAGGTAGTTATGGACTCCACTTTCGCATTAAGGTTCTGCCTAATTAACAAGAGGCAACCTGCAGACGCACCCACCGCGTGACAAACGCACACATCAAACAGTCTCGTGAAAGGCTGCACCATTCCCTCAGCGTGCTCTTCGCTTTCTACTTTAGTTTCTAGTACAGCGACGATGTCTAGATCTTGTTCTATAGTCAGGCGGTAAAGCTTGTTTTGCCGCCGTTTGGCAGAAAGGCCCCGTACATTTAGCGTCGCCAATCTAATCGTCGCCATCGTGATGAGAAAAAGCCGAGCGAACGACGCTTACCTTACCAATGTTACTCGCAGCTGCTTCGGGGAAAAACACTACATAAATGCCGTGTAGTGGAAGGAGTCTTCTAAACGCATTTTTTTCGACAGGTGTCACGACGAAAACGAGCCCATTCGGCGATTTGTAGGCGCATTTGGGAGGGCATCAAACTACGTCGAAAATGGCCAGGATAGTGCAGCCATCGCCGCTAAAAACGCACAGGAACTTTCAAGCAGCTCTAAAAATGCACAACTATGTCCATCTAGCGGAAAACATATCATGCCTTTCCAGAGGCGTTGATCAAGCAAACAGCAAACGCTACATAATGTGCTGCCATCTGTGAGGCATTCTGAGCCTTTTTATGGCCTCTGAAATGGCGAGCGGTTGGCGTGTATTTTGGAGGCCATGCGACTCTTGCTTTAGATCAAAAGCCTGTATGTACCATTCGCGCGCGCGCGCGCGCTGGTATAATCTACTGTGCGTGTGCTTGTGCGTGTGCTTGTGCGTGTGCGTGTGCTTGTGCGTGTGCGTGCGTGTGCGCGCTTGTGTGCGCGTGTGTGTAACAAAACATGTTAATAAGTATGCACTTAGCTGTTGGAGGGCGCACTAGGGGCCGGATTTCGCTATCGCTTTCAACTCTTAAAGGCGAAGCTTAAGGGTCCCACCATTTTTTTTCTTCTTTCTCTTCAAGGGTTTCGCGTTCCATTACCTTTCAGAATGGCTACCCAACAGCCAGAATGCTTTGTTGTTGCCGATAATGAAGCATGCGGGCATTGCTGTAAGCGGGTTATTTCACCATGCAAAACTTTACGGTGCGGCAGCTTATCAATGTTATCACCGATATATTCTTAAAACTGAAGACGTTGCGTGAACGAGGTCTTCAGGACTTGCCCCCTCAGGGACGACGACATCGAAGGCTAATGCCTTCTTCGGTGGCTGACTTGCCATGGTGCGCGCCCACCAGCCTAAGGACGCCATGAAGCGTGCTGCTTAGCTCGCCACCACTGGGTCAAAACTTCCAGCTTGACTTCGATCATAAATATGTCCTTCAGTCCTGACGCGCATCCCTGTCGGAGTCTTTTTGTTGTTCCCAGATGTTTAGGTTTCTGCATCTTCTGTAGACGCCGGGCAGCGGTTTATGAACGGAGGGTCACTGTTTGGTCTCGAGGTGCTTCGCCCCTAAATATGAAAATAAAGCAATGCAGTGCTTCTCAAAATGACCTGATTTTGGTCTTCGGTTTTTCCCAAGTAAAGATGGGAACTGTTATTGAAATTAGGCGTAAGGGGCCTACATCCGCCATTACAGTCGTAAACCTGCGTGGCAATAGCCGAGATAGGCACGCTTTGCCCCCCCCCCCCTCTACTAGGCGATTAGGGCCTGTACACGTGCTATCATTACATGCATGGTTCTTGTTCTGTTGCAGTACTCCCCCTTCTCGGTTTCACGACGGCCGAAGCCGAATGGCACAGTCGTCTATGAAGGTGTGGACTTCTCGCTCATCTCCAACTTGGCCCGTGTCTTCAACATGAGGTGACCGTAGCTTAACACGCAGGGGTGTAGGCAGAATTCATTTTCTGGAGGGAGGGGTACCACTTTGATCTGAAGTTGGGGTCTGGCAGACAGATGTAGTCGAGTGTCATTTTGAGCTGTATATGTCACGCCATTGATTTTTTTTTTTTTTTTGGGGGGGGGGGGGTACCACTTTTTGGTCACGCCCCTGTTACCGCGTTTGTTATATTATGGGTTCGTAGGTCCTGAAACCGCGATATGAATAAGAGGGACGCCGTAGTGGAGGGCACCGGAAATTCCGACCTAATGGGGTTCTTTAACGGGCACAGAAACTATGGTCCTTTAATGCCTGAACACAGGGGCAGCGACGGACGTCAAGTGGCCGTCCTTACGGCGCGCCCACAGCGAGATGACACAAGACTCGGCTGAGAATCTCCGCGACGAAGCCCTGCGTGTCGTCGCTGTGTTGAGCTTGTTGATGCACAATACGCACACTCCTCACTGAATTAACAATGCCACCGGCTCAAAGTGCACTGCAAGTTCTGGGTATACATTGGAGCCTGTCCTTGCGAGCCTTCTATAACCTCGTGGATTGCAGTGTACTTCATCTAAGAAACGGGGTTCAGAAGTTTAGTACCTACGATCCAGAAGGCTGCCCCACCATAGTGGTCTAACTGCTAAGGTACTCGGCTGCTGACCCGCTGGTCGCGGGATCAACTTTGGTAACAAATGAACTTTGGTAACTAAAGCACACCACTAAACACTACAATACAAACAGATGTGTTATTATTCACGTGAAATCTAAATGACAAAGTTGACAATGATTGCACATATTGCGTCATGGTAGACTACTGCTGTTTTGTAGGGTATGATCAGATATGGGTGCACGTTAAAGAACCCAGGCTGGTCAAAATTTCCGGAGACCTCCACTACGGCGTCTCTCATAATCATATGGTTTTTTGGGGACGTTAAACACCATATATGAATCAATCAATAAATCAATCAAAATTTTTCGAAGGGGAGGAGAGTGGTTGGAGCTGGGGTGATTGGGAAGGGGATCAGCACAACTTTCTGAGAAAAAGAAGTTGGCTTTCGTCTTCGAAGGCGAACACCAGCTTATTCTTTGTTTTGTGCATTTATCGTATTACACATTTACCGTAGCCGACTTAAGTCGTGCATGGTTAGAAAGACCGTGTGACTTGTTAGAATAGGTTACGTGACGTTGTCTTATAACGTTACTTAAGCCTAGGCTACGTAAGGATGGTTCGTGAGCGCGCACTTTCTCTTCCTGTCATCTTGCAATTGACGCTGTATTCTTCGCAGTATCACAATGAGAAATTTCCCTTCTTTATCATTATTCACACGTTCAGAAATAAATGACGTCACATCGTACGTCACGCGTTGTTCTGAACGCGTCAACGCCCTGCTTAAGGACATTGTCAATAGTAAACCTGAATCGCGGCATAGGTGACGAGAATAAGTTTTTCATTTGCCATGTTTCTCGTCCTTGAAAAACAACTCTTTGTGGGTAGAGTCTAAAATGTTCGGATCACCCCAAGGAGCTTTAAAATATATATACTGGCGTGGAAACCATGCCGTAGAGTAACATAGAAAGCGTTTATTGTGTTACTCTAAGACTATGCTGCCATAAAGAACACAGACCTAAGACAGCTTACTGTGTCGTGTTTAGAACATGTTGTGAACGCGTTAGAGCACTATAAACACTTTGCTACGGGAAAGCTGTTTAGAAAAAGTTTATTTACACTATGTACAGAGAACAAAGATTTTATAACATTTCAGCAATAAGGGCACATACACTTTGGCACAGCTATGTACCAAAACAAACATAGCTACGTTGCAATGAAGACATCACTACCCTAATATGCATGACAATGCTGAAATACATGTACATAAGAACTTAATGTGATATCATGATACAATGAATGGTATAACGATGCGTTCAGAAAAAGTGGTTTACGAATTAGAGTACTTTGTACTCTACTATGGGAGATCATAAAGCCGTCCGTTAGGAAACGAGCTAAAACCGTGTGTATAGAAAAAGTTAACGATTTAGAGTACGAGGTACCCTACTATGGGTGGAACTCCCTCCTCTACGTCCATTGATGGACGTCACCGCAGACAACTCAGCAGGAGATCTGCGTTTTTTTTTATTATTTCAGGTACCTGATGTTTTTTGGCTCATACCACTGCGCAGGCCTTTTGGTGTTGCAAGTTTTTTTCAGGAAATCTCAAAATAATTTGAAGTTTTACTGCAGATCACATCATCAAGATTCATTTAAAAAATTATTTCATCGGCAACAGTGTTCCCTTACGTTACATTTAAACTTGTATTCACGTCCGCAGAAGAAACGCATTTTTATCTGTCATCAATCACACGGGAAAAGCGTGTGTCGAACGCTACGAGTGCACGTAAATGAAGGTATAAATCTACCACCACGGCAGACTTGGTAATAATGAAAGTACTGTAATGGCACTACAGTAATTGAATCGCTTACTGCTGTAATGAGTGAAGTAATGAAGTACTTTTCTGGACTGGTATTTTAGTATTGTGATTAATTACCTAAAGCGAGTACTTTCCAGAACATTACACATATTCCCAATTATTCCCGGCTAAAATATAGCATCTCTGCTTCCCTTGTGGCATAAGAAATTGACAAAATTTGAAAACAAAAAAAATGGTATGTAACATTAACACTATACAACACATAACTAAGAGGGCTTCTTTTCTTAGTGCATACATTTTTTATGTGCTTTCTACTGTTTTCTTTTCACCCCCGTGTTTTTTTTTTCTTTTAATTTTTCTTTGGTTCTTTAATCTGTGCATACACCTCTTCCTCTCGAAAAAATTCAGTTGAACGAATGCGCTGCGTATATGTTCTCTCGCTTGCCTGTTTAGTGTTTGCGCTAAATACCATCATGACTGGCTTGTTCCCGTCAACTCAGAAGTAATTGTTGCTGGGCTAGTGACGCTCTTTCTCCGTGCTTTTTTTTTTTTGTTCTTGTGTTTTAGCCGTGTAGAATTTTCCCACATTATGTTGTTCCCAACTCGCCCTACAAGCAACGTTCATGAAAGAAAAATAAAAGACGAGTTAATCTGAGTGCAAAACCTCTATTCCGGTATTGATGCATCAAATATGTGCGAGAATAATAATGAACGTGTGCAGTTGATAAAACATAATTGATTGCTATGTGGGGTTTAACGTCCCAAAACCACCATATGATTATGAGAGACGCCGTTGTGGAGGGCTCCGGAAATTTCGACCACCTGGGATTCTTTAACGTGACACCAAATCTGAGCACACGAGCCTACAACATTTGCGCCTCCATCGGAAATGCAGCCGCCGCAGCCGGGATTTGAACCCACGACCTTCGGGTCAGCAGCCGAGTACTTTAGCCACTAGACCGCCGCGGTGGGGCGGTTGATAAAACATACATGAATTAGTGAATATATGACAAACTTTTCAAAGCAAGTTTTCAAAGCTATTTCAAAGTGAGTTCAGCTACTTCACGAAAGTAATGCTAAAGTGATGTTAAATTCTTCTTGGTACAGAATAGTTCGCCTTTGACTGGGACGGCTTTCTACTTTCCCCTAGTAGAGTATCAAGTACTCTAAATCGTTAAAGTTTTCCTAAGCACACAACTATCAGCTGTTATTTTTAGGCAATTCCAAAGCTATTAAAATTTTAAGAGAGATAATTAGTAATAAAGTTTAATTGCTTTCAGGAGTAACTTTGTCACCTGTTACCTACGGTGACGTACTACGATGTACATCATAATCAGATCATTGTGTCGGTGCTTATAATTTGTATTAGTAATCACTGCCACGTGTTACACTTGAATGCAGCCTTGTTCCGGTGCGGGACCCGGAAGCCACCTGGGGCGCTAAGAGACATGGACGTTGGACCGGAATAGCAGGAATGGTATCCAGAAGGGTTCGTACCGCTTTTGTTGGCATAATGCGTCACTTAATAATCCATTAGGACACATTACACTAACACATTACGCTACTACTTACATTATGCCGCCTATTTAAATAACAACACGAGTGATATAGGGAAAAACGAAGAGAGACACACCGCGTTGTGTGTGGCTTTTTTTTTTGTCCCAATATGTCGTGCTGGTACCTTCTACATGAATTACCAATGAGCCCGAGGCTCCACGTTTCACATGCCGTCTAGACGAAGTAAAAGCTGCGGTACGTTTCGTTCAAAAGAATGCGCGAACAAATCAACAATAAAACTTTTTCGTAGCCTTTTTTGTATTTTTTACTAAGAAATTCCCTTCAATCATATTTAAGTAAGTAAATTGGAAGGTGTAGGACACCACAGAGTCAGCTGTGTCAACAAAAAGGGTAAAGTAAATAAAAAATCTCACTGCGAACTCTACACACAGTCGCAAAACACAAGCGCAAAAGCATCGTCGCAATTTTAAAATGCCATGGGAGAATGTAGTTGTAGCCGCTACTATGACAATTACATCAGTGTCACATCACCGAACTTACTGTATTTTCTTGACTTTCAAAGGCTCTGATAAGGAAAGGCTTTATAAACCTTTTAATAGCCTCTGTTTCGCGCTCTTCCAAGCTGCAATCAATAGGACACCAATCAATAGTAATCTGTAGCTGCAATCAATAGTATAAACCGTCGAAATTTGTGGCATCATATATAGTCAATTGCTGCGGGAGCATCAACGCGGCATCGCCATCCCATGGGTCGTTCTTACGCCTTTGTGGTGGTGATTTTCTCTACCAGCGCCTTCTTTTCTTTGCTCGGCCCCGTTGTTTGCTCTGCCCCGACCTGTTTAGTAGAGTACGCCTGTCACATTCAGGCGATTTACCTGTACTTCCAAGGGCTCTTGTATAGGCACGCGTGATTCACCGACGCGTCATCTTCCCGTTTGTCTGTGTCCATGAAGAGCGCACAATGGCACGGCTCGTGACGTAATCGCATCGCAAATGCCATGAAGAAACACGACGCCTATAATGAAGCTCACGGTCTCTCACCGAGCCGTTTAGCTTGTATAGCTTCTTTTTTTTTCGTCGGTGTTTCTTGATTGATTGATATGTGGGGTTTAACGTCGTCCCAAAACCACCATTTGATTATGAGAGACGCCGTAGTGGAGGGCTCCGGAAATTTAGACCACATGGGGTTCTTTAACGTGCACCCAAATCTGAGCACACGGGCCTACAACATTTCCGCCTCCATCGGAAGTGCATGCCGCCACAGCCGGGATTCGATCCCGCGACATGCGGCTCAGCAGCCGAGTACCTTAGCCACTAGACGCCCCGCCGCGGTGGTCTAGTGGCTAAGGTACTCGGCTGCTGACCCGCCGGTCGCGGGTTCGATTCCCGGCTGCGGCGGCTGCATTTCCGATGGAGGCGGAAATGTTGTAGGCCCGTGTGCTCAGATTTGGGTGCACGTTAAAGAACCCCAGGTGGTCGAAATTTCCGGAGCCCTCCACTACGGCGTCTCTCATAATCAAATGGTGGTTTTGGGACGTTAAACCCCACAAATCAATCAATCAATCAGCCACTAGACCACAATGGTGGGGCTTGTCGGTGTTTCTTTAAAATCCCATCTTCTTTTCTTTTTATTCAACGGCCAGTGCGTTTTTCCTTACGCTACAGTTTTTATCCCCCGCCGTACGACTGGGTTTCCTTCCGATAAGGTCGAGGTCCGAGACGTTTCCTTGTACTCACCTAAACTTGCGCGTATTGTTTTCCTCACGGGAGTAACTAAAACCGGTCGCGCCAGAGGCGGAGAAGAACAACTTGATCAGGTTATGCCTGTATAGTGATAGCCATCTCTCCAACTCTCAGAAGTTGGAAGACGTGCACTGTTTATGGGTGCGAGGTCATTGTAAGTTTGGTAGTGCTTCCGCATGCAAAAGAGATACGGGAAGCTGAGAAAAAAAGAGACGATGATCGCCGCATGAAGATAAAAAAAACGTAGCCGCAAGAAAAGGAGGGAGAAATGTTCAGGCTATCTGGCACGCGTTAAACTCTGCGCGCTCAGGTGGACAGGCGACAGCAAAGCAGGAACATATTCAGCGCTTCTTTTGATGTCTTCTCTGTCAAGCGTCCAGCTGGCAAGCCGATAGCAATCAGAGTGGTATTTAGGCGAGCGAATCTCGCGAAAGGCTTTGATAGGGCTAATTTTTTTTTTTCTTTCACCACGAGTCGATAGACGCTAAAGGCAAACAGCTGTGGTGCCAGACTGTATCGACTACTCGACAATGGTGTATGTCTTTGCCATGTCTGACGAAACTCTGATGAGAGCAAGTGCTTTCGTCAGGACGTTGACGGCCTGATACTTTCCCTCTTTGCACAATGTCGATAAACTTAAGACTCTGTACATCATTGATATAATTGCTATGTGGAGTTTAACGTTCCAAAACCACCATATTATTATGAGAGACGCCGTAGTGGAAGACTCCGGAAATTTTAATCACCTGGTGTTCCTTAACGTGCGCCCAAATCTGACACACGGGCCACTCTGTACATCACGTATCCTGTCTGTGATACTTAAATATCATGAACATGCTACGACCATTCCATTATATAACGTACCAGATGTAACGTATGACAAGGATCTAAGTTGTGTGGCATGTCTGTTCATGGACCTAAGTTGCGTGACATGTCTGTTCATGGACCTAAGTTGCGTGGCATGTCTGTTCAGACATGCACCACCAGTAGTGTGGTGCATGTGTGTGTGGCATGTCTGTGGTGTGGCATGTCTGTGGTGTGGCATGTCTGTTCAAGAAAGGAATAAACTAAATGGCCGAAATTATGACAGGATATTCACAATTAAGAATAATAAAAATGCTTTGAACAATACCGTAGCTAACTTCAGCATAAAGTTTTGGTCTCATTCACAGCGTAGCGCTCATGGTACAGCACGTGTGTACATATTGGCCGCCACGACTGCATAACGAATCGCATGCAAACGCACTAAAGGTCGGGTTTCAGCCGCATCTGCGCGCCTGTTCGCTTGTCACTGAGCAGGAGGTCGACCTGGCGGTGAGCGCCTCGTTCCAGACTCCGTACCGCGAGGGAGTGCTGGACTACACGCACTACTACTACATCCAAGTGGTCAAGTTCATCGTGCGCGCACCGGCAGAAAAGCCCAGAGCACTCGTCATCGTCAGGCCTTTCGCCGTAGAGGTGTGATGTTCCTATGTTTAACTTCATTAAGTAGCAATGCATTTAAAAGACACCAAAGTTATCACAGATATTTTGTTTCTCTCTAGATTATCTTTTTCGCATATTTCCCGCCTTCTTTTTCTGTTCTCTTCTGCTCCTTTTTGTTATGTCTTTATTTTGTTTAAGAAATTTTACCACCGCACACCTCGTGGCCGATCCTCCCTGGTGGGTTGTGCCATTCTTCCGGGAATGACCATCATCATCAGCTGTCGCGGAATTCAAAATTGAGAGCTCCCAAGATTTCACAGAAAACGAACAAAGGCAATCCGCAATCACATTAGGAGATTGAATTCGCAAGCCGTAGTCTCTGTGTATTGACTGAGAAAGAGATAGAATATGAGTCAGTGCTGTGATGAAAATGTCAGGTTAGTTTATGAAGCTGGTTGATGCTTAGAATATACATACCCTCCGGAAATTTAGAAAAGAAATTCTACTCGTTATTAGATATATTTTTTAGTCGACAACTCATGGCCGAGCAGGCTGCTATTGCACTGGCTATAGTTAACGACAATTTGGAAGTCATTTTAGTGACACTAGACCTGCAAACCGGTCATTCGCTAATGGCAGAATTTTCCCGCAGGCCGCACGCATTCTCCAGAACAGTTCTAAAGAATTCTGAGGTTGATTGATTGATATGTGGGGTTTAACGTCCCGAAACCACCATATGATTATGAGAGACGCCGTAGTGGAGGGCTCCGGAAATTTAGAGCACCTGGGGTTCTTTAACGTGCACCCAAATCTGAAGAATTCTGTCGTTATACGTTTATTTGGTTCCCTGCTCATTTCGGATAGATTCCTGGCTGCCCCGTCAACCCCAATGAATCCGCTCACAGTGATGCGCGCGTATTGACCGACTGCACAGATACTGGCCGATTCGAGGCCGTAGAAAACAAAGACGTGCCATACACTTATAATGAAATTAACAAGCGCTTCTACCTTTCCCGTCGGGTCTTCCCGCCGCCTAGCCCTAAACTAAGTCGGCCTCAAGCCCTCACTTTAAGGCTACTGCAAAACGGAGTCATACTCAAATCCACACGTCCTCCACGCCATTTACTCAAAGCTCTACGATAGTGATACATGCGACCAATGCAAACTCAACCCGGCTACGCTTATATACGCATGCTCTAAAAGTACACTACAATGTATAACAATGCTAACCCCGATGCTACTTCGATTGATTGATTGATTGATTGATTGATTGAATGATTGATTGAATGATTGATTGATTGATTGATTGATTGATTGATTGATTGATTGATTGATTGATTGATTGATTGATTGATTGATTGATTGATTGATTGATTGATATGTGGGGTTTAACGTCCCAAAACCACCATATGATTATGAGAGATGCCGTAGTGGAAGGCTCCGGAAATTTAGACCCCCTGGGGTTCTTCAACGTGCTCCCAAATCTGAGCACACGGGCCTACAACAGTTCCGCCTCTATCGGAAATGCAGCCGCCACAGCCGGGATTCGATCCCGCGACCTGCGGGTCAGCAGCCGAGTACCTTAGCCACTAGACCACCGCGGCGGGGCCCGATGCTATTTCGCCGAGGTGGGCGGCTGCCTTGCGCAGTTCCAGCCTAGCCGACCAGAAATGGGCCATCCAGCAAGCCCGCGATGTGGCTGTCAGGCTATAGGCCTCTCAGTCTCAACGTGGAAGCCCTGGGCGCCTTCGCGTGCTTCTTGCAGGACATTATTAAATGTAATTCCATCTATTGTCGGCAAAGGCGTCTGTAACCGGTCTTGGGTGAACGGCCTCCACAAAACTGTTCCTCCCCCAAAGGCTTGCGTGGGGTGGCCGTTCCAGTAAGAGGTTCGTCCTTCATGCAGGTGTGGCTCGGTGTGCTGGTTGCCTACCTGGTGTCCTTGGCTCTGCTCTTGATGCTAATGCACTTCGAACGCCGCAACGACCGAACCGGGAAGCTGAGCTTCTTGCCGACAGGGGACGTTGCTCTGTCTCTCTACTTGGGAGTCATCTGGCAAGGTATACGAACTTCCGTGTTATCGTCCCCACGTGTGGGCCGCCGTTCGCAGCGAGGTCTTTTTTTGTTGTTGTTGTTGATTAGTCACCGCGAGCATCATCCTTACACGTAGTTGCGACGTAAACGCTGCGAGTGGCAAATTGAGCATTGTTAGCAATGCACCAACAGAGTCATTACGCAAATAAAACTGCGGGCGTTCTGGAGATGGTATAGATAGTTCTACCAGAGCTCCCTTCCGAGCGTTTTCAGATGCATAGCGCAGACATGACGACGGGGACTTCAGATGAGTGGCGCAAATTCGGAAAGTCGTACGATTGATTAGTCGAGGTACGCTTACTCCGCACGCGATTGAGAGAGAGAGAAAAAAAGACAAAGGAAAGGCGGGGAGATTAACCAGCGGAAACCTGCGGTGTGCTAGCCTGTACTTGGGAATGGGAAAACTAGGAGTAAAAGAATGAAAGAAGAGTCTGGGGCGACACTATACGACAAAACAAAGCCATTACTATAGGCACCATGCATACGTTAGAAGCCGCCACAGTCGCGCGCTTGCCTACAGCGCCCAAACGGCCATGGCAGTATATTTGGCTGGATACGGTAGCAAACGACGCGAGCGGCGGCAAGCCACTGCACCGTGCTTTCGCATTCGCTGGAGGCATTGTCATTCCCGTTTGTTTTCAAAAGACGCTAAATTCTTAGCAGCCATGAGAGAACCGTAGTGTTGGCGCGTACGCTTTTAAGGAGTTTGGTTGGCAAGCTTCCAATGCCGACACCTTGTCCAGCGTAGATGTATGCTCTGTTTCGCACATTATGTGTAACGTTGCGGAAGCT
This sequence comes from Rhipicephalus microplus, assembly GCF_013339725.1. Lineage (NCBI taxonomy): Eukaryota > Metazoa > Arthropoda > Arachnida > Ixodida > Ixodidae > Rhipicephalus > Rhipicephalus microplus. Next base: position 150,894,284 of record NC_051171.1, on the reverse strand, counting down.
AGCGAGACTTCTTGCAGTCGATGCGTTCACAACAAAAAGTAGTTCGATGTTCTTACCAACAAAAATTTAACCTTTCTTTCGTTATTAGGGCGAGAAGTAATTTCAGATATTATGTGCCTTATAAACGAACACGTCATTGAATGTCGGTTATTATGTGGCTGTATATCTTAGTTTTCACGTAACATCACATACAGGCTCTCTATTCTGTATGTCAAGATGGCGGCCACCCGGACTTTCAATGTCAGTGCAGAATAGGTCACCATAGGGTCGTACGTTACACGCGTTCTTTTGTGCTCACCCCACTTCTTTCTGTTCCCCTTTCCCGCCAAGGAAAGCACAAAGAAACGTGAGGGGGAACCGGCACTAATCAGATTTAACGCGAGCGACCACGAAAAGCGCGGACTTATACGTTTTGTTGGCCAAACTTTTTGCATAGCTTCCACAGCGTTGCACCTGATGATTGAAACGGAGTTACAGTAAAGTGTACTACCCCTCTAGTACACTCTAGATGCAGGCAGCCGGCGTGCATGCCTGTTTTGCCAGTGTACATACACTTCTCCGGTCGCCACTCAAGGCGGTGATTCCAGCTTGCTCACAAAATGGCGAGCCGTCAACCAGGGCGTTAGGGAGCCTTTATGTGCGCTTCCTACGAGGCGTCGGCTTTCGATGACCCACGCGCTCGCCACCTCAATACTTTATCCACTTCGTTCTTATCGCTCCGTGGGCATGGCAGCACGTGACAAGTTCCTGCCATATGCACGGATAGCGATGTTTCCCCAAGCCCCCTTACCTGCCTGCTCTCAACCCCATTGAAGAACGTCTGATAGCTTAACGTTTCTTTCCTCTCGTGCTTGCGCTCTGTGCTCACGCGAGTGTTTTCTCCATCATTTGATGCGCCTCTTCGGCTCATCCTCTTCTTTTTCGGTGATTCATTTCCCTGGCCTTCCCGGCGGCTTTTCCTGAGGGTTGCGGATCATCGCAGCGGTTTCGGACGCACGCTATGTGATGCGGTGCGAATGCTTTTTTCTTACCCTTCTCTTACCTCTTCTCTTCTGTCTCTTTGAATTCCCATTCCCCCCTTCCCTACGCATAACTGTGGAGGTACCCTCGATTGAGAGAGGCAGTAACAGGACTGCGTTTTTTTTCTTCCTTTTTCGTCTTTCAAAGCCATTTCAGTCTGCCATTTATGAGCGTTAGGCATTTGATCCACGGCAGCGACCAGTATGGCGTAAAGGGGCAGGTAGTTAACGTACCAACACACGTGGCTAACATTGTGCAGTGCCGGCCTCGGAATGTGCCCGCCAACGCTGCCTTCGACGTACTGTGCATATCATGCACCGGCTCGTTAACAAACCTTCCTACAGAAATAGTCTCGCCGAGAAACGCCTGGGGCACCTCCGAGCAAGCTCAACATTGTTCGCATTGGGGATATGGTAGTGATTTTAAATGCGAAGCATTTTTCAGCGAACTTCGACGACTTTGAGCGTATCTTTGAGCCGCTTTTGATCGGGTGCTTCCGTGGTCACCCCCTTAACTTGGCGTGAACCAAAATTATCATAGGAGGGTAGGATGGTTTGACGAATATGACGCGCTGGTCAAGACATGAATAATGTCACAATCCCGTCACGTACGTCGTCAAACACTTCCGGCTATGCCGTGCGGGCAAATATGTGCCGCTGGTATGCGGGTATGTGCCACAGGTGATCGACACTTGGTATCTACCAAGGAACGACGAGAACACACACGGGCAATTTTAACACGTCAGCGTTAACAAAAACCTGACATCGGTAGCGTCGACCCGACGAATGCAAAAAATAAATGTCAGGGTCCCAGCTGCAATGAAGCATTTTACATATACGCTAGGTCTCAGAACAACTTTGCAAATAGACACTAATCTTCGTGAAACGTCAATAGTGGTTGCAGTGCTGCCTATACAATATCATTACATATGTACTCCTTTGATACAGCCATCACGCGTCGACTTAACGTCAATTGTGGTTAGCTGCCATGCTCTGAAGCTGTTTTATGTAGCAGTGTCTGCAGGGCCAGCATCCTCGCGAGCATTAGCACTTCATATCAGCTTATAGTGTTGCTAATACGCATGTTCCACTTGGCATCGTTGCGCAAGTGCAAGCAACTGTTTATATAAACATCGGCAACTCTTGAACATATGTCTGTGCGTGCAACATTTGTACATATATTTAGCATAATTTCATGACATATCGCTCAATAAAAAAATTGCAACACGGTCACCTTCCCTCCGCATAGCGTCAATTCCCAGATACGTGGGATCGGCCGATGTTTTTTTTTTTTTCATCGCCAAACTTCGTGCACTCTCAGGTGAATGCGGCCACATCCAATATGCTAAGAATATTCTTCCAAATCTGTGCTTGTTGCCGCTATATAGAGACACGTTTGTGAGTTACGTCTGCACGGAGCCTATAGCGCCATCCAAGTAGTACACACCATCATCATCTATGAGCAGTCTCGTACAATTTGTCATCTAATTTGGTTTTTCGGAACAACGCCTTCACAGCGGCTCGCGTTGAAGAGGGCAAATATGAATCGATACGCCTCCACACATGTGAAACTGGCGACAGCGGAATGGTTTTCTTCCTCAATATACACTGCACTTGTAGAAAAAGTAATGAAACAATGCTTCTAATCGGTTTGCTCGCTGTGAAATAATTGCTTCGCAAAGTGTACTGAACAATTTGGTGACGCTTATTGGCGAGTATATAGCGCAGAAGTACAGGAATACGTCAGCGACAAAACAGAAATACAAAGAATCAAAAAGTAAACGTCAGCGGACCTAAAACAACGAATATGCACACTGCAGCGGCGAAGCATCCAAATGCCATCGCACACTAGAAAAATGCGCATCGGTGCCGTTCAACACGGGGAGCAAACGACTGCAGGAATGAATAAAACATACCATTTAAGTTGTGGGGCCAATGTCGGATCTTCGCAGGCAAGCAGTTGACGGGCTTGATAAGGAAGCTGCTTCACATAGGAGAAACTGTGTCCGCAAATAACTGGGCACTAACAAGGACGACGGTGCAGTAAGGCATCGTCGAATCCACAGTCTGCGAAGGTGGTTCACGCGTTCTTGTAAGTTGCAGAACAGTCGACGTTGCGGCAATCGACTCGGGGCCGTAGAACATTCGCGGTGCAGGCACGTTAAGACAGATGCACACGTATCGCTATAGGGACGTTACTGAGCTCTGTTTCAGCCACAAATCTCGATGCACGAACCACTTCGGGAAGTCGGTGTGGCCCGGAAAATGCGCCTAAACTCTGCACGCAGGCTGCGACTGGCGCTTCTCGGGCAGCCCGAAGCGACGTCTGGTGGCCGCTGGTTGGTGGCTGTTGTGCACCGTCATCTCGTGCGCCTACTGCAGCCTGCTTATCTCGTTCATGAGCCACCCGGGCATGGAAGAGGCGCTGGACACGCTGGCCAGGCTGCGCCGGGAGTTGCTGAAAGGCCGCATGTTCGTTGGCACCACGCGCCACACAGAGATGGAGCTCGCATTCACCGTGAGTTGCTATCCTAGCGACCTGCACGGCGCATGCGCATTTTAGCGCGACATCGCTGTGACGCTGGCTCAGCAACTTCCAGGTAGATAAGATCCGAAAAGCGCAAAGAAAAGTGTCCAACGTCTCAAACTGTGCGTCACGTCTAATGAAAAGTAATGCACAAGCATGTGTGTTTATTGAAAGAGCAAGTGATATCATCAAAGTGATTACGTTGCCTCATCCCTCTCACCACAATGAAAAAAAAATCACAGCATATCCACGGAGTGAATGATGATGAGTGCATGGGGCGAAGCTTCGGAGGGTTTTATCGGTGAACCGTTAATCGTCCGTGTGCTGGCCGCCTCCGTTCCAACCTGCTGTCTGTTGGTCTGTGTATCCGTCTGTCTGTCTGTCTGTCTGTCCTCTGTCTGTCTGTCTGTCTGTCTGTCTGTCTGTCTGTCTGTCTGTCTGTCTGTCTGTCTGTCTGTCTGTCTGTCTGTCTGTCTGTCTGTCTGTTCGTTCATATAGTGAACACTCTAAGTATGCCGCCATCTCGCATCTTCTCATCATATATTCATCACATACAAGAACCGCCTTCTAGTGGACATCCAAGAACTAAACGAAAGGTCGCTTCCTCCTACATACATCGAGGACACACGAACCACCGCTTAAAGATCAACTCCGGCGATTTTTCGAGGTCAGTGGATCTCAATGAAATTCACTGGGTACGTTCATTTGCACGTTTGCGCCATTCATGCCAAATTGCAGGCTTGAAAGTTTCGCAGATTCTTTTCAAATGAATTTCATAGCTTGCGTTGAAACGCTCACTTCGCTAGCCAGATTTAGTGGCAACATTGTGTGCGTGACGTTGGGTTTTGCCTGGCGGAAGTGACGAGCTGATGTGCCACTGCAGCGTCTGCTATGGGTTGTGCAACGTTACTAGAATAGGTCTAGTCTAGTAACGTTGGGGTTGTGTGGGTTCGGCCGGCGCTTCCTTGGTTGAGCATGCGATTTCGTTTTCCGTGTTGGTGGGCGTGCGATAGGTGCCAAGTGGTGTTGCGTTGTGAGCCACACACGATTCGCCATATATTCACCATAACAGCGTAAGCACTTTAGCCGATCACTGCGGACGGCGTGGACAAGTAGTGCCATCTGGCTGGCATAACGGGCAATCAGGCAGGTTCCGCAGTGTCAGGCAATTCTTTACGTCACACGTAGAAACGCACCCGTTTAGGTTTCGGTTTTGCTACTGCGTTTTTTTTTTTTTTTGGTAATTAAAAATTATATTCGAATTTTTTGAGCATTTCAATTATCGGCCGCGTGAAAAGACTCTCTAAGGAACATAAAAGCGCCATTATCCTGACATGGTGAAAAAATCACCGGAGTTGGTCTATTCAAGGAGCTTCGCCCCTAAAATGCGCTGTAGAAAAGCAAAGGCATATCGACCCGCCACCTGTCGTCTTAACAGATTTGGAGCTGTCTCGCTCACTTACACGATTAACAGGCAGCAGCCATAGGAAACACCCCTGATTCATTGTTTCACCTTAAATAGCTTGTCTGATGTGTATTCAATTGAGAGGTTTGATCTTGTTCTTGTCTAAACTACGTACAGCACTGATGTATGTTGTGGCAAGAAAACTGTAAATAAATAGCTTCAGAATCAGGGAACCGTAACTATGGGATACTCAGCCACGTTGGCTGTGCTGCTGTTTGGCATAGAGACTCTTGAGAATTACGTCAAACGCAAGCAGAATTGGGTTGAATGGTAGGGATCCGGTTCCTATTCTTTAAAACGTGGATCAATTCACACTGTTTCGTTTACTGCCGACAAAAGTGGTTGCAGCGGTTCAGAGACGAGTATACATTCAAGTTCCCTCGCTGTCTACAGCAATACACTTGTCAGAGGAAGTGACCTTGCGTTGTTCTGACAAGATGGCAGACGCAGTGCATCGGAAATAGATGAACATTTTATAAGTGGTGAAATGAAAGTGCGCCAGCTAACCCATACGCCAGCACCCGAAAATTGTCTTGGGTTCTGCGTGTGCGAACTTTGGGGTGCGCAGTTATCTTGGGTTTCCAATCTCTCTCCTAACTTCCGTGTGTGACTTTAGTTCTCTACAGTGAGGTTTGTTGCGTTTCGTGATGGTGGAGCTGGCCACACATCCCCGTTGTGATGCGCTGGGATGAAGAGCAGTGAAATGATGCATGGTTCCACGACGTTAAGTACAGGGGTGGATGCGGTATTTTTCCGAAGGGGTGTCAAAATATAGCATCCAACCCCCCCCCCCCCCCCCCCCCATTATCGGGACCATATATATGGGAGGACCCAGAGGGTACATCTCCTGGGAGTGTACACATGGGGGCGTACGCATGAGGAGAGGGCGTTATTAAAGCGATACAATATACAGTAGGAGGAGAGAGACAAGAATACAAAGAAAAAATAGTAGTTGTAGCAATAGTAGTAGTAGTAGTAGTAGTAGAAGTAGTAGTAGTAGTAGTAGTAATAGTAGTTGCAGATTATATTCAATAATGATGTGATGAAGTTTATTGAACCAGAGAAGCCGCAACGAGGTCACAACAGAAAAGGACCTTAAGGCAGCTGCAGCAAAGGTGGCAGAGCTTCTCGCGCAATAAGAACGCGGGGCCTTTCGTCCTCTTTCGAAGGCGCATACACGTTAGTTCATATGCTCCACTACAGTAATAATAATATTATTAATAATAAGAGTAGTAGTAGTAGCAGCAGCAGTTGGTAGTAGCCTTTCCTTTGCTCTCTCTCTACGATGTTAGAGTGTACATAGACGAACCTGGGCGCATACAAGGAAGACCTGAGCTTCCTCTGCGCAGCCCACGCACATGCGCGTTCTCTTTACTAGGTGTGAAATTTTGTGTTTCTTTCTCTGCTCAGAATGGAAGTGCACGTGTTGCAAGCTAACCAGCCGTTGTGGTGCTCACGAACAAAGCTCACCAAGGGGGAAACGTTTTGCGCGAGCGGTTTTCCTCGAAACGTTGCGAGAAAGCAAGAGGAACGAGAAGCGAAGGATGCAAATACTTTTTTTTATTTTAAGTTTGTGTCACGAGGCTGATAGTTCTCCGTCATTGATGTATCCAGACGAATCGCAAATTCTACCGGTATACTATAATGAAGGTTGGAAAAATGTGGGTGGGCACGGTATATAGTTTCCTAAAATTAACCACAGGGGACTCTGGCGCAGCGATCATTCAGCGACCATAGGAATGATGAGTAGTACACACATTCGCCTAGCCTTCGTACTTGCGGGTGGCGAATCGTACTTGCGGCTTCGTTTACTGCAGTGTTTTGGTTTTGTTTTGAAAGAAAGATTCAACTCTTTTGAACTTCGTGACCCGATTTGGAAAGGTAAGGCTAAAAGAATAAGATGGTGAAGTGCAATCGCAGAACATTTGCTAATTTTTGTTTCGTGAGAAAACAGCTTCAAGCCACACGAACACACACAGAGCCAAAAGCAGGCCAGAAGTACGAAGTTTAGACAGATGTGTGTACTACCCATCATTTCCATGCTCACTGAAGCGCCGTGCGTTGCAGCTCCCATAGACACTAGCGCCAGAGTTCCCTCTAGTGTATATTAGGAAACTCTATGGGGCACGGAAACAACAAAAGTTGTACTTTCACTTTGTTCGTAATTTTCTTTGCTGCGTACCGTTATTCTTTTTTACGTGGGACATTCTTGATTTGTTATTCTGCTCATAGTTTCATATTTTGTGTGAAGGTGTAGCTCGTTGCACGTATTATGAACGGTAGCATTCGCTGTGACCTTGTAAGGAAGTTGATCTGTGCCATTCAACCTGTATTGCATTTTTCTTATGCTTACGTATGTGTGGCTATTGTTCTTGTATCACTATGTTTCTACGCCTTAAATTCTGGTGACATGGCAATCATAGTTTCTTGTATAGTTAGCAAAAAATTAATAAAATGTGACAGCCGAGGCCGTACGTATGTGGAAAAGATAACGACCCGTAACAGGTTGCAAAAAACGATTTATTGAACTACCTCGCCACTGTATGCAGGTGATATAGCGTTACCTAGCCCCGCCGCGGTGGTCTAGTGGCTAAGATACTCGGCTGCTGACCCGCATGTCGCGGGCTCGAATCTCGGCTGCGGCGGCTGCGTTTCCGGTGGAGGCGGAAATGTTGTAGGCCCGTGTGCTTAGATTTGGGTGCACGTTAAAGAACCCCAGGTGGTCGACATTTCCGGAGCCCTCCACTACGGCGTCTCTCATAATCATATGGTGGTTTTGGGACGTTAAACCCCACATATCAATCAATCAATCAATCAATATAGCGTTACCTAGTTGTCTCTGACATGCAGCGCTGAAGCTGGTCTATGAAGTATTGGCTTTTGGTTTGAAAAATGTGTTTCCAGGCGCTTGCGGGAATTTCAGCCTTCATACTATCAAGTGCCGAGAATGGTATAATCCGCTCATTTTAGCAAGGCCAACAATAAGTTAGTAAATTCGCAATCATTCACTGTAATAAGGCAAGCTAAAATGATATCGTGTATTCTAGAACGGTAATAACATTAGCTTTTGAGTTTCACGTGCCGAAAACACGACACGATTATTAGAGATGCCGTAACGGCTCCGGCCATTACGGCATCTCTAAAAACATTCTGATCAAAATGGCTCCGGCCATTTCGATCAGAATGTTTTTTTTTTAGCCCTCGTGGCGTATAGTGTTCTAGAATAGAACACGTGCATACAAGGCACATCTGCGCACGCACCGCGCAGCACTACCGGTCTGGTAGAGTTCTTTTACATTTATATGCGGAGCGCCTCTTGCTCAGGTCTATGTCCGGCAGCTTCGGCGTTGGCGTCCGGTGATGGTAGTGGTTAGAAGATGAGAAAAGGCACCTAATTTCTGCAACCCGGTCGGGAGCACGGCGCAGTGCCTGCGGGGAAGGGAAAAGGGAGAAAAGTGGAAAGAAGAGGAAAGATTAATTGAGCAGTGGAACGGTCGTCATCAACAGAAGCAGCAGTCCAGAAGCAAGGGTAGGGGTGGCAAGGGCCCCATCCTCAGCGGTAGGGTTGGCGTCCGCACTCCCACTACACATGCGCGACTCTGCTCCTTCCCTCTCTCCACCAGCTGCGCGTTACTCTCTCTCCACTTCTCGTTACTCTCTCTCCACTTCTCTCTAATCACCTGCTTGTGCTGCTGCGTCCTCGCTTCTGCTCTGGCGGCGCATGCTCACCTCCTCCAGTGTCCTCTCCTTCAAGTGGAAATATAGAGCGAGTGCGCATGCGCGCTCCTCCCCTTACTCCCCTACACTCCCCTAACTCTCACCCCACAACGCCGACGCAGGCAGCGTCTGCTGGAGAGTTTCTTGATTAAAAAAACTCCCAAGCATTTCCCCGAGGGTGAACATGGTTATGTGCGAATGCACGGGGTGATGCTATGAGGGGGAGTAAAGTTAAAATCCGTTGGCGACGCTGATATCGGTGTCAGTAACGCACCTTATATCCAGATGGTAGCGTTGCCTCCGGGACATCCATCGCACGACCCGCTCTCGACGGGAGACTGAGAGAGAAGGCGGGCGCGCGCAGCTGCAGCGAGCGAGGAGAGCGGAGGAGCGAGCGAAGGGGGAGGGGAACTATCAGCGTCGCGTCCGTGGCTTATTCGGTAGAGCGTCGCGCTGCGGCCCGCCAAGTCCTCTTTCTTTTAAAGATAGAGAGAAGACTGCGGACGCCGCCGACGGCGGTGGATGGTTTGGGGTCGCTTATAAAGTGCATTCTATCAGCGTCGCGTCCGTGGCTTATTCGGTAGAGCGTCGCGCTGCGGCCCACCAAGTCCTCTTTCTTTTAAAAATAGAGAGAAGACTGCGGACGCCGCCGACGGCGGTGCATGGTTTGGGGTCGCTTATAAAGTGCATTCACACTTAAAAAAATCACAGCATATCCACGCAGTGCATGCTGATGAGTGGGGCGAAGCACCAGTCAGTCCGTCCGCTCGTCTTGCTTCCGTCTGTGTGACCTTCCGTCCATCCATCCATCCGTCCGTCCGTCCGTTCGTGCGTTCGTCCGTACATCCATGCGTCCGTCTGTGCATCCGTCGGTCCGTAAGTCTGTCCATCCGTCCGTCGGTCCATACAGTGAACACTACAAGTACCACTACCTCGCATCTTTTCATCATATATTCATCATATAGAAGTACCGCCATCAAGCGGACATTCCAAGGACTAAACGAAAGGTGGCACGGCCGGACTATAGAGGAGCGGCACGCGCGCACTCTCTTATGGCCTGCGCTTCGTGTCTAATTCCCACCTCTCACCGCCGCTAATTTCACCACCGCTAAGAGCGGCCAAACCCTTCCTAAACCTAGTAAAACCAGGGACGTTACGCGCAGCGAGTTTAACGTGGCAAACTTTTCTTGTCAGATAGTACTCAACGTGCATCCTTCTGTTACTAGGTTTTTTTTAGTAAGCTTCAAATTCAAGACAAATTTCATTGAAAATTAAGTCACCGATACTGGTCTTTGTAGGTTATTTAATCAGAAACAAGTATCTTTTTATTTATGATAACGTGCGCGGGTTTCCTCCTCAATTGAATTAGGGTGCGCACGTGCCGCTCCTCTAGTCCGGCCGTGGAGGTAGCTCCATGCTACGACTACTACTACTACTACTACTGCTACTACTACTACTACTACTACTACTACTACTACTACTACTACTACTACTACTACTACTACTACTACTACTACTACTACTGCATACATCGTGGACGCACGATCCACGACTTAAGGAGCTTCGCCCCTAAAATGCAGCATTCGCTGACCGCCCAGTTAATATAGGACACTGGATGTGGACCTCAAGGTAGTGCAGGTAAGAGATTTCTCCTGCGCGTTGTTGAACAATAAAAAGTTGTAGCGTGAACATTAACTAAACGCAGACTGCGTGTCTCTGTGTCCAATCGGAGACTTCTGTCTCTCACTGCCCATTAGCAGCAATTGGCATGTTCCAGTAGAAAACACCGGTCCATCACTGCGTGCCTTGCGCCTTCCCAGGTTTCTCTTCAGCGCAACGCTGCGATGAGCGTCAACGCCCCCGCTAGTGTAAGCGTTAGCGCCAGCTGCGTCGCATCAACACATGGTTCCCTTTAGCCGGAGATGGTGTCATTTTTTCTTGGGCTTACTTTCACCGCTTACTTTCGCGCATTAACGAATGCCTCTATTCATAAGTAAGAGCTGAATGTGTGAATGAGTTTACGCGCTCCAAAGGAACATAAAAGAAAGCATTCACACAGCAGTCAACTCGAGGAAGCCCACAGCGCTTCCACTATTCCACGTTCGTCGTCGTTCATTGTTCTGGGGCAATGAGGAAAATAACCATGCTCGTCCGTAAAATTGCGGAGGCGCAGTAGGCAAAGAGCTGCGCGCGCTTAATAGCCAGTTGTCGGACGCATCTTCTCTCGTGGTCGCTGCTTTCTCCGCGTAGAGGAAAATGGCACTTGTCGCCTGTTGCTTTTCCCAATCACGCGCGCAACGTAGTAAGCGGGAGAGTTTAGCGGCCGTATACCGAGCGACCACTACGGGATGGATGAACCAAGCACTTCCTATATATAAACAACTTGTTCGGAATGCATTGGCTTAGCACGTCCACAGTGACGCACGAATGTTCTATTGTGGGTACCACCGAAGGACGTATACCTTATGTGCAATAATCTGCTTAGAGACGCAGGACATCAAAAGTATGGCGGATTGGCTTAGTGTCGGCGTCGGTTGACGAGATGCAGAGGTACGCTCAGCAAGCTCTTTTCTAATAGTTGAAATGAAAACAAAAACAAACGAACGTGTATATCACGCTAGTAAATAGTGTGATATACACCTCTGATTTTTTTTTCGCGTTGTTGGGAAGCATCTATCTATCTATCTATCTATCTATCTATCTATCTATCTATCTATCTATCTATCTATCTATCTATCTATCTATCTATCTATCTATCTATCTATCTATCTATCTGTCTGTCTGTCTGTCCGTCCGTCTGTCTGTCTGTCTGTCTGTCTGTCTGTCTGTCTGTCATACTCTCTGGCTCCCTGTTTTCTTCAAAATTCTCCGCCATTGTTCAACTCTCTCGCACCTGCAGCGTGTCGCTACCAACGTTCTCCCTATTAAATGCGTGGCCCCTTGTGGTGGCGCTGACACGTAATGAAGCCAAGAAGAATGACAGGAAACCTGCAAGCAGGTCGTCGCGGAGGAAAATAGAGAACTTGAACTTTCGTGCGACCGCCGCCGAGGCCTTGGAAACAGGGTACACCCCGTGCATGTCTTTGTCATTGTCTGGCGCACATTTTCTGGTGCATGCACGAAATGCGCGTACTGTTGCCCGACTTCGGTCGCACAAAAAGAGGCGCCCTATAAAGCTTTGTTCGGATAGCTCAAAACGTATGTCATGCACGTACACTCTGTGTTAAGGTATACCGCTCATACGAATACCCGGAATTCGAGCTATATCACGAAGTTACAGCAATTGAAAGAGCAGAACAGACTCTTTCTCTAGACTGAGTCCACGCCAGGTGAGGAAAAACTCAGGCCTCTTGTGAATTAATGTAAGATGACTTGAAGGCAGAGATCTTTTTTTTTTCTTCTTCTCAGTTGGTGTATGAGAAAATTGAGCTCGCCTGAGCTCATTAGTTGCGCATAGCGAGGGGGCTCCAGCCAGCTACTTGGACGAGGACATAAATCTGACGACGAACGCTGGACTGGCAAATGAACGTTTATTGAAACTTTTTTTGCATATTCATAGTCGTTCATAGCAAATGCAATGCTCACTGATTCCCAGACTGTTCGGGTGCATGCATCTTTTTTTTTTCGTTGGTATATAGTATAGGTGATGTGCTGATGCATAACTGTCCACTTTAGCCAATGGTCATTGCTTCTAAAACTTCGCATTTTAGCTTGTCATTGCTTCTTTTTACGAACTTTATGTCATCCAGTTTGACCGTACACTTACAGTAGTGACTACGGAAGGTCATAACTCCAGCGGGGATTCTTCCAAATGATATCGCATGCTCTCTTGCCCGGTCATTTAGGTATCTGTCCGTTTGTGTATATATGTATCTTCGGCCGCATGGCAATAGCACGAGCCGTGGTATCACGTTCCACTGTCAAGCACCGTGTTCATTTTCTTATGTTGAAATAACGTGCTTTCGGGTTTTTGTTCGCCGCCCAAATGAGGACGCTACAACGGCATCGTGTGGCGTTACGTGACATGTCATCAGCGTTTGTGACGTCATCTGGTGGCGTCATCCTTTATGATAATTCTTTTACATCGCTCGTTTCTGACGCCGCGGGACGGTCGCCGCCGAAATGAAGCAGCAACGTTCTGCTCACAATGGTCTGTTGGGTACGTGGCTTTTCGGGGCTAAAGCAGTTCGTCGGCAACATCAGGAGTAGATGTGACTCTAATAAGGAGTACTCAGCCGCCATTATTGTCGAAATGCAAGCGAACACTCTAAGTACCACCATCTCGCATCTTTTCATCATATATTCATCATATACAAGAGCCGCCTTCTATCGGACATTCCGAGAACTAAACGATGATTTTATAGCTTTTCTTACCCGACGTAATGAACAATGACAGGACAAGTTTGACTGAGCAAGCATACGGAGCCGACTTGTCACCCCTCTTCCCCCCCCCCCCTCACCCGGTCTGAGCACGTATGTGCTTACAGTTACAGCGACTCTAAGCTCATTGTATACGCTACACTGTATAATGAGCCCCATCGGTCAATTAGCCCATCATTCGCATTTCGCAGCGTTTTTTGTGAGCAGTTGTTAATATAATAGGCGCAACCATATGCAAACATACACGTCGAATCGAGGTAATGGACCCCACCGCCGAAATGATACTTTGGCCACGCCCCTAGTGAATATTACGTACAACCCAGCGGCGTCGGCGGGAAATACTGCCGCACCTCCACGCGAACTGCTCACACTACCGCCCTGTGCACGACGTAAAATGAGATGTTACTCGAAGGGAGCCAGGCGTTTGCGAAGAGAGGCGCCGTCGAAGTCGCTTCCAACAATTGACGTATACTGGCTTCATAGCGCCTCGGGGGCTCGGCCGCGCATGGCCGGCAGAGAAGGCTAACAACACTCGAAATCGCCCGCGTCATCGCATTTCAAGCGAGGCACGGCGCGTGCACCGTGTTACGATAGCGGAAGCCTCCGAGGTCGTGCACAGGAGTCGCAAGGCAAACGAGCACCCTTCGGCGCGCGAGGGCATTAGGGCCTCCAGTTACGTGCAGCCGTGCACGTTCAAGAGAGAGGTGATTCTTAAGAGCGAAAGGGAGAGAAAAGTGAGCCCCGTAACTGTCTGCTTCAGTGATCGACACCTCAACAGTAGCTCACAAGGGATGGTGGTGAGGAGGGATAAAAAGGGGTAGGAGTAAAGGTGTAGAAAAGAGGAAGAAGAAGAAGAGAGGAAGAGACGTGAAGTGGTAATCCAGAGCGAGCGACAACAAACTGAGGGGATAGAAGAGATAGGATAGATGGGAGCACGGTCACTGGAGTCCGAGGACGGGGCACACCTGCGAGAGCTCCTGTCGGCGTCGGTAGATGGCGTAGAGCAAGTCCAGTCGGTCAGAGTTACACTGTCGTCGAAGGTCGTCGGCGTCAGGAGGTGACGTAGGGCGAGCCCAGTCGGCCAGAGCTACGCTGACGCCGGAGATCGCAAGTCGCCTCATTGTATAGGTGCGCGCAGTGTTCGCCACTAGGGGGAAGGTAGAGTTCATCCCCCCCCCCCTCTATTGGTCGAGTCTAAAGAACAACATCCCTCGCAATGAACGAAATAAAAACAATGAAAATGAGGCGATCCCGTGCTTCTTACCCCTGATCCCCTGCCATTTGTCCCCGACTTTCCAGAGGTGAAGACGGCCAGTAAACTGTTCTTGAAATGCAACATCCCGGCTCTTCAGCCGTCATTTTTTGTCAGGAAGCTACGCGGGACACACGGCGCCCCCTCGTGTGCTTCCGCCAGTGGGTGCTGCAGTACAGTCGTTGTCGAAAATTTCGATGCCACTGCGCGTATTCTTGAGCGGATCGAATCCCGTCGCGCTTCGCGTTATCGGACTAGCTACACAACACATGTCACCCAAATGTCTCATATATTTAGGGACAGGACCTCCTGATTTGTCCCCGAATGCATTGACATCGAAACTTCCCGACAGAGCAGGTTCGAGTATAATGAACAGCAGCGCTGTGGTGCCTGTAGTGACTGGGTAAACACTTCTTGCACTGTATAAATTTGAGCGTGCATTGCCCGAGGCGATTCTGTACATTCCAACCTAATAAAACACAAAAGGGCTGCTGCTCTTTCGGTGAGTTCTGACTTCTCGCACGTATAACTAAAGATGTATAGTAAGTCTCTTTTGAAAAATAGCGCCTTCCGAGACTCTCCGAAAGAAATGAGTTACATATGTTGCAAGTCTGTATAAACCTTTTCAAATGGAAGAAAGAACGCCGCCATGTTGGGCTGCGCACAGCAGTTCAAGGACTGACGTCACAGCCACTGCTGTGCATTTAGGGGGTCACGTCTATTTAACGTAGCCCACAGAGGAGTATCTCAGTGCCCAAGGAGTCGTCTATGAAAGAGTGTATGCACCCCAAAAGAAGCAACAGGTACATGGGAGAAAGGGGGTAGGCACTGCGCCGTGTCACCTGTAGGCAGACAGAAATTAGATGCCTTCTTCCTTTTCCTCATGAACCACTAACAACAAAGGGGGTCAAAGGTTCCCAGACCACGCAGCCATATCAATGAATGGGGTAGTGGCCTGGGAACTTTTTACCAGCCTACATATATGTTTTTCTTAGAGTGTAGGTTGGAATAGGATGTCGGGCATATTGTAGCGTAGTGTTCTTGTCGCTACTTGGTCGTCGCCGGAGAGGAGATCGACACGTATACACACAGCATCTCCATAGACTTTCTCCTGAACTGATTTATTTGGTTCAAACACTTCTGATTGACGCTGTACACACTTGTAAGCTACATAACTGGGCAACTCTTCCCGTCTCCCCTGGCAACATTCCGAGAGCCCGTCCGGAGACAGAAACCGGAAAGCAACACACAAAGGAGGGGGGGAGGGGGGTAAATGAAAAGTAGAGAAAAGGGGCCCCGTAACTGTCTCTCAGGGGGAGGACACGTCAACAGTAGCTCACGAGGGGTGGGGGCTAAGGAGGGATTAAAAGGATAGAATTAAAAGGTAAAGAGGTAGAGAGGGAGGAGAGAACGAGGCACAGGGACAGCGAACGACTGAAGTAAGAAGAAGATGGGAAACATGGACACGGTCGCAGGAGTCCGAGGATGGGGCACCACTCGACGCGAGCTCTTGTCGGCGTCAGAAGATGGCGTGGGCGAGCCCAGTCGGCCAGAGCGGCGCTGTCGTTGGAGATCACGAGGGCACAACCGGTCGGCACGAAATCCAGAGAGCGGGTCCACACAAAGGTCTCCGCTGACGACTCAAATTGGGTGGAACAAATTAAGACAGGTACATCCAAGCGCGGGGGCCTCCACCGAGTGTCACCTGGAGGACTGCTGTCCTAAACTAAAATAAACACACACAGGAAACTACCGTGACGTCCGTTTAGGCATCCACAGTGCAGCTCCCCCGCAGACTATCCGGCGCCACGAAAAGCCGTTCGCGACCCTCTTCATGGGAAACAACTTTTCGCAGGAAGGAATCTAAAGCTCGCACAACAAAGCCGATGCGACTACCACAACCCTACTTTTGGGCAACCCCGCGTTGGAACATTGGAACGAGCCAAAAGTTAAAAGAAAATAGCTACATCTACGTTTACGAGACAATATTGTCATGCGGTCATGACGTTGACGAAGGCATCAGACTGTATGTACAACACGAAACTGTTTATTTGGACTAACTTAGGGCCGCTAGACGGAAGGTCAGTTGACGGCAATACACATTGGCACTGACAGCGGCGAACCGAGCGTCGGCCGTCGTAAAACTGAGAAGCGGTGATGAACGTCGGGGTTCATGCGTGTGCCGTCGAATATTCCAGCGTTGTTGCTAGCGGCCGCGTAAGTTCCAAGATGATCTGTAATGTTCTCCCCGCCACGGTAGTCTAGTGGCTAAGGTACTCGGCTGCCAACCCACAGGTCGCGGGATCGAATCGCGGCGGCGGCGGCTGCATTTCCGATGGGGATGGAAATGTTGTAGGCCTGTGTGCTCAGATTTGGGTGCACGTTAAAGAACCCCAGGTGGTCAAAATTTCCGGAGCCCTCCACTACAGCGTCTCTCATAATCATATGGTGGTTTTGGGACGTTAAACCCTACAAATCAATCTGTAATGTTCGCGTCGTACGCGCAATCCTAACAATCCGAACAGCAGTGTTCAAGAAGCCCTTTCAGGGCTTCTTGAACACTGCTGGCGCGGGTTGCATTGAGCCCAACTCTGTGTCGGCGTTTTGTTCTCGCGCTGTAACTATCGTCATCCCAACTTAGAGTCTTTGTAGGTGATAACCGAATACAGCAAAAGTGAAATGAGAAACACGTGCGGTATGGTGTTTATGCGTATGTAAAACACAGAATGCCGTACGTCGCCACTTGCCCAATTACGCCTACATGATGCCGGAAACAAGTATTGAAAGAACGCACCACAGGAAATCGATGTGGTCACCGGAGCGGAGAGGTAAACGCGACCGATAGCAAGTAAATACATGTAAGCATTTGCTAGTTACCCCACGAAGAAGTGTCATCACTGATATTTTCAACGGACCCGATCAACTTACGAGGCGCCGCACAGAATTACGGAAGCAAAGCGCAGCAGGGCTGACCTTGCGTCTGTGAAAGCGGGCGCACTTTGCGCTATCGTACGTGCGATATAAATCTCAATTTGCGCTTCACGGCCGTATGGGCAGCGCGTTCGTACTATTTGTCCGCTGCCCTGCGCTTCCGCGTACGACGGGCGACTGTATACCGATCCGTACGCTTTATCAGAAAAATAAGACTACCGAACTGTCCTCTGCACCACCGCTTACTCCAATTTCAAGGTTGTCATTTTCCTGCACAGTCCTTATAGAAAGCTGCACGCTTTAACGTCGATGTGTTCGTCTACGGAAAAACAGCGCTAAGCTGCTGACAAAATGACGTATAGATGTGTATACACTGACGTATGTAAAAATGACCTCTATAAAAAAGTAAAGAACTCGTGCGAAAAAAAAAAAAGAAAGCAAGTGCCGCAGTTTAGAAAATTAGCATAGGTATATTGTAGCCTATCGATAACTCCATCGAGAGTGCGTGATTTCATTCGCCTGAAGGTTATGCAGCTGATTATATTAGCAGCAGGATTCGACAGCATACCTTGCTTGATCTCTTGAAACGCTGTGGTGCTGCGAGCGTTCATGAATATTTCTACAACGTATGTGCACGGCAGTACCCTTGGACGAGAAAGACGTGATGGTTAGTAAGAAATGTGTGTTGTCTCAAGTCTTACGTCCCAAAACCATATCACCATGAGGAACGCCGCAGCGAAGAGGTCCGAAAATTTCAACCACCTGGAATCAAAGTACACAAGCCCCTTGCATATCGTCTACGTAGGAATGCGCCCGCCGGCTGGGATTCAATCCTGCGACCTTCATGTCAGCAGTCGCGTGCCGTATACCACCGTGGTGGGCACTCCATTAAATAATTTTATTTGAATTTGTTGGCACATGACCAAAGATCCGATTCAAGCACTTCAGTACTATATAGTTGTAACTTGCGAAGTGTACAGCGTTTTTCTTTCCGCTTTTTTTTCTCATCCCCTTTTCAGTGATTGTGTAAGGAACAAACGGCCACTGGGCGAGCTCTTAGGAAACATTCATTTACCACAACGGTTCTGACGATTTAGCTCATCGCTGTATCCGTCCACTCGCCACTGATCCGTGAGAGCTGATTGCCCCTCTTAGCGCACGTGGTCTGCCGCCACTGACTGCGCATTCGATGCTGCGACACGTTGCTGCTGGTTTCTGGTCGCGCCAGGATTTCACCGCACTTGTTAGTCCCGCACACACCTTAGGCAGAACGAGCTTTTGTTTCCGATACATTTTCCTCCTCCTCCTCCTCCTCCTCCTCCTCATCATCATCATCATCATCATCATCATAATCATCATCATCACTGGAAGTTTCACTGCTGTATGAAGATAGAACGTGGTTTAGGCATCGCAATGGTGGTCGTGCACGTGTAGGTATGTCGCCTACGAATAATCCCGCCAAAAAACAATAGTTTATTCTAATGCCACACACCATACTGGCTTCACGCTGCCAGCGATCTCCAGTCATCTGCGTTTTGCGTCAGCGGAAGCCATACTATGCCTAACATTTTTCCACTCTCATGTATTCCGTCATTTCTTCCAGCTAGTACGTAGTTTTTGGATACTGGAAGCCAGTGTGTAGCGAAAATAAATCAGACACAGTGAATTGAAGACGACGTTTAGGATGCCATATGCATGAGCCAAGATCTTCTAGGAGACAAGACAAGACAAGACAACTATTATATTCTTTGAAGTCTTTTAGATTACTAACAATATCCTGGTATATACAGTGTTACTGAACATTGCTGTCAAGATAGCATCCAACTGGTGCCGTGTCCAGTTCTTTGTGTTTGATTCGTGCTATAGTGCTGCCTTCGCAAGCATCAAACAACCTGTTGGAGAACAATTGAAAAATTCGGGAACTAGCCGTGTCGTTGAAGGCGACGTCTTGACAAGATGACCTGTCTTCTTCAAGTAGACTATAGGCCTGAACAAGTCACGTTCGCTGGTCGAAACGCCGAATTTTTCCTCTCGTTAGCTTTCCGCCTTCCCCTGTAATTCTGCTTTCTGTTGGGGGACGAGTTGTTTTGTATTTTGCAATGTAGTAAGCTTTTAAAGTCGTATCGGATAGCGTATGGAGTGATGGTGAGATTTCGACGGTGATTACAGTAGGGACGAGTTGCGTGATGTTTCTGCTAGTTTTCAGTTCTATACTCATCGCATCGTGATCACGTATACTCAGACGTCCCACAATATGCGCAGAGTGCCAAGGAGGGCATAATGCGCGACATCGGACGTCAGATGCTGGAGCATCCGCAGCGCACCCTGGTGGCCACAGATCGCGAGGGTTACCGGCGATGCCTGAACTCCCGCTATGCCTACATGTTCCCGGAGACGGTGCTCAAGGTGGAGGAGGCCCGCACCGACGGCCGCCTGCTGGTCTCCCGCGACGCCTTCTACCACGCAATGGCCGTGTACACCTTCCCCAAGGGATCACCACACGTGGCCACCTTCAGCTACGGGTTAGTACACTTTTTCCACTCTGCCTATAACACTATACACGATTCGAGTACACAGAGAAGGAGCCAGGATCTTATATACTACAAAAAAAAAGGAAGGTGGTCTTGATGCAGACAAAATGTCCAGTTCACGAGGTGTTCGACGACTCAAAGGCCGATGATTCGTCTTTGTATGTAAGACGTTTTCCCTGGGCGCCGCCATATTGTGTGCCCTGGGCTGTGGTAAATAGGGCCCCAAAAACGAACGACCCGTGCAGCGACGCCAATTTCTGCACTCCCGTGCCCCAGTCCAGAATGGAGTGCTGTTTCTCTCTCTCTCTCTCTCTCTCTCTCTCTCTCTCTCTCTCTCTCTCTCTCTCTCTATCTCTATCTATCTATCTATCTATCTATCTATCTATCTATCTATCTATCTATCTATCTATCTATCTATCTATCTATCTTTCTCTCCTGGGCTAAAGTTTGTACCGACTAACCAAAGAACCCTTCTAAGAAAAAGAATACCGGTGCGACATGCTCGACTCGTTTTTCTTTATTGATATTCAAAAGAACATGAACAGAAAATACGTTCTCATTCGACCTGCATTCGTAAGCTACCCGTTGCAATGCCAAGAGCACCAATGACACTTGATAAGTATCTATCTGAGTGCAAGAAGGAAACGACGCCGCTTAGAAGTATGGTCCCGCCGTTTGAAATTCTCGGACCATCTCGCCACGTGACGCCATAGATATTTAAGAAGTTATCTTCACTGATAGTCCTTTATTGGTGTAGAGGAATTACACTGTGCTCTTAAGGATTCAAAGACTGTATATATCAGATTCCTGGAACACTTACTGGGTTAAAGCAGCCCAAGTGCAAAAAAAAAAAATCTATTTCGAAGTGATGTCGCGGTTACATATATATTGGCATCAAGAAAGCGGCACCCCATTTAAACGAAGCTTAACATTGTGATTAATTTTGTCTTCTATAACAACCCTGTTATCGCGCAGAACTTAGCGGCCATAGTATTATGAAAGAGCACTTGTTATCTATCGAAACTCAAAGAAGGTTTAAATAAAGGCTCACAAGCTTCTAAACCTCAGACAAAAATGACGGCATTCGTACTCAGTGCATCCTAAATGTGAGCTGTACTTTCGCCTGCTGTGGGCAACGACATATCGTGCCCAGCCATGCGGCATGACAGTGACAAGTTTTGCAGCTGGGTCATGCTTTCACAACAACGTTCTTTATCCAACATTCAGAGAGTTTGCAATACCTAAAAACCCACGCACACACACACACACACACACACAGGTGTCATTATTTGCTGCTCAGATTATTATGTTGAGATTCATAGCAATGGCTGAATTCTCATATGCCTCCATATATATATATATAATATATATATATATTATATATATATATATAATATATATATATATATATATATATATATATAAGGCTTATATGCAGCAGAATAACTTGGGTTGCTGCAAGGTTATAAGATAAGTATAAAAGTAGATGCGTTTTCACATAACAACTTGTTTATTCAGCCGACGTTTCTACGGGAGCCCCGTCTTTTTCAAGGCATAATAATGTTTGCACATTTTCGTGTCTTCTTATAGCTTCTCATGACAGGAGGGAAGGGGACAAAAGAAAATGTTAACAAAAAAAAGAAAAAAGGGAGGAATAACCATTAGAGAGAAGCAAGAGAGACATGGCGGGATTAGGAAGGAACAGGAACTCAACAGAGTAAGGCGAAGGTAAATAAGCTATATGCCATCTTTGTCAACAATACCTCCCGAGCACCCACCCTTCCCTTAAGTGGACATCGTGACCACCGTTTCTGCATTTCACCATCCGGTGCAATCCGTTGGCAACTTGCCCTCTTTTGAAGTTTACGACAAATCGGTGGGGAGAGCTTAAGCGCTTCAAGTGCATGTTGGTGAAGTCGGAAGATATGAAAGAGCCGGTAATTGTGGCACCGCCATCAATATTCATTATATGCATTGGCTGCTGTCAGTGAATGAAAAGAAGAAGAAAGAAAGAAAGAAAGAAAGAAAGAAAGAAAGAAAGAAAGAAAGAAAGAAAGAAAGAAAGAAAGAAAGAAAGAAAGAAAGGAAAAACAGGGGGGAGAGAGAGAACTGTACAACATCCGGGACCACCTATCTGTGCGCTCCGGCTGTTCTTGAAGCGGCAAACCATTTCTCTATTGTCAGGTGTATACTCTAAAAGCTTTGTTGAGGGGTAATATTATTGTTGTAATGGGAGGCTAGGGGCAGAGTACTAATTAGAGAGGGGCGTTTGCGTCTTTTAGTGATTGTAACGCTGACACAGTACCTGGGTGTTCACTTATTCCGTTTTTTTTTTATCGTGTTGAATTTGTAGATAAAGCGAGATTCCCGTTGTTCCCGTTATTTGTTCGAAAATTGCTTTCCAATAGTGTAACCCTGATGTCATCAAAGCTGTGGTCTTTTAATGTACTGTGTTTCAAAAGTGGAAGGGCCTGGCAGGGAACGTACATGTGCCCGATGGTAGTTGAATCTAATTCTAAGCGGAGTGTCTGTTTGGCCCACGTATTGCATGTTACATACCCCAGCATTCCAGAATGTATATGACGTCATCCGAGTCGCAGTCCAGTGCACCTCTTATCTTGTGCTTAAAATCCGAGTGGGTGTTTTCCACCACTGTCGTTGCCTGCATGTGTTTACATACTTTGCATCTGCTTTTTCCGCAAGGGCGACACCCTGTATTAAGGTTCCACGCCTATTTTTGAATTTATCAAATGATCCTTTATACTTTTCGGCTGCCTGTATACCACACAAGAAGTAGAAGTGAAAAGTTTGGATAGTCGCACGTTCTGTTCCAATATGCTAAAGTGTTTTCTTAGGACCTTGTTTATGTTCGGTGTGTCGCTCGTGAAAGTTAATATAGCAAATTTTTGTTACGGTGCTGATTGGCGTCTTCTTGGTGGTGTAGAAGAGTCTGGTTTCGAGATTTTCCACTTTTTCATGGCGTCATCAATTATAGCTGGCGGGTATTCTTGATGAAGGAGTACTTCGCGCATATGTGTGCTGTTTTTGTGAAAGTCCTCGGTGCGGGAGCAGATTCGTCGGAATATGTGTGCTTGGGAATAGGGAACGCTGGTCTTGCAGTGTTGTGGGTGGCAGTTTTTGAAGTGCAGGTATTGTTGCCTGTCCGTAGATTTTCTGTATACGCCAGTTACCAACGCACCATCGTTCATTCGAATAATTACATCAAGGAAGCTTAATTCAGTGTTAGAGTAGGAGTGTGTAAAATAAATGCTGGGGTGCACTTGGTTAAATGCCTGTATGAATTTGAGCAGCTCGTTTTCCGAATGTGTCCAAATCATGAGTTGATCGTCTAGGTACCGTTTATAGATTAAAGGTTTGATATCACAAGATGAAAGATCATTGGACTCTATATGGTGCATGAATATGCTAGCGTAGTTTGGGGTCAGTTTTTGTTAAAAACCCATTGCCGTGCCGATGCTTTGAATGTAGTACTCATTGTTAAATTCAACGCTGTTCAATTCGAGTACAAGTCTCGTTGTGATTTGAATTACTTTTTTGTTTGGATATGCGATAGGGTTGTGGGTGCCATATAGGGCGTCCCAGTTATCACGCAGTAAGATTTAAAAAAAGAAAGAAATGGTGGTACGTGAAGAAGTCCTAGTGCATATTGTTCCCAGTATACTGAAGTAGCCACTACTAATTTTGTCATTAGTGTATTTCAACTAATTAGTCATATTCATGTTCATGATTCGTAAAGTACTCGCCTAATTACCAAAATAATGCCAATGAGGCAGATGTGCACATGTTGAAATGTCATCTGTCTGTTTTACTTCCAACAACGTGTAATTGCTTGTTCATCTTTTTCTGTGAATAAACCCGCAGGTCGCGGAATCGAATCCCGGCTGCGGCGGCTGCATTTCCGATGGAGGCGGAAATGGTGTAGGCCCGTGTGCTCAGATTTGGGCGCACGTTAAAGAACCCCAGGTGGTCGAAATTTCCGGAGCCCTCCACTACGGCGTCTCTCATAATCATATGGTGGTTTTGGGACGTTGAACCCCACATATCAATCAATCAATTCTGTCAATAAAGAAAGCCCGCTAAATATGAAAAATAACACGTGTCTGCACTCACAACCGCAAAAGAAAGCAGCGCCCTGAAATAATCTTAGCGGAAGCAACCGCTTTGTCTCTTTATAAGTTGCCAGAGAAAGCGTTTTTTTTTTTTTTTTTCCACATTCGCGAGAGTACAGGTCGGGTGCCAACAACGTGAGTCGCAGTTTTGCAGGGATTCCTTGCGCTTGATTGTACGTCGCTATCCTCATTCATATCTCACGGTAAACTATTCTCAGTGATAAATAGGCCGGATCACTGTTCTGATTAGAGCGATTACAGCCTGACGAGTAAATGCAAGGCGGTGCGTTTCTTCGGGTGTGAAGTGGCAGATAGCGCGATTTATATATATTTTTTTTCTTTCTTCATTTCCTTCACTGCTATACTGGCTCTCTCAAAGGGAGCTCGTTGGAGGACGCTTCCTTTCGAGGCGCGCAGCGGTCCAGTCACGTGTTATTTTTTGGATTTCCTGGGCTTTATTTACTAACGGGAAAAAATGGGCATGCAATAAAAACGTTTTTAAAGTATAGCACAGGCAGATATCCTTTCAACATGCGAACATTTGCCTTAATGACAATTTAATAATTAGCCGAGTACTCTTCGAATTATAAATATTACTATGAATAATTAATTGTCGTTAACGGAAAAAAAATAGCATCGAGTACTACAGTAAACTGGGAACTTGTGCACTAGCTTTGCTTCGCGTAACGCAGTTCCTTTTTTTTTAAAACGCGCTGCGTGATAATTGGGACGTCATGTATGTATGTATGTATGTACGTATGTATGTATGTATGTATGTATGTATGTATGTATGTATGTATGTATGTATGTATGTATGTATGTATGTATGTATGTATGTATGTATGTATGTATGTAGTATGTATGTATGTATGTATGCATGTGTGTATGTATGTATGTATGTATGTATGAACAATTTATATAGGAAATATATATAGGAACAAATTCGTCGTGACGAAGGCCAGACTGGCTGAAACTGTCGAAATAAACGCTTTCGTTGTTACCGTTTTCACGGAGGATCTACTTGGCTATTTGCAATGCTATGGCCACTTTGCGTGTCACTTCTAATAAATCTATACATATATCTTATCTTACAGAATGAAGAACTACATGTTCACGGGCCTCGTCGAGAAGTGGCTGAACGACTTCTTGTGGCAGCTCCGCATGAACACCAAGCGTGCCCAAACCAAGGGAAAGGCAGAGAGGCCAATCAGCGTCGTAGATCTCCAGGGAGCATTCTTTATCGTTGTCATGGGATACACCGGCGGCCTGCTAGCATTACTGGCCGAATCGTGCGGCGCGTTCCTTACCAGGCTGCTCGTCACAACCATCAAACCGTACTATTCGCGAAGTCGTTCCGAGATCACGAGCTAAACGATCGACCATTGAGGAGACATTGCATGAATTACGCTTACTTTTCCTGCTATATCAGCGACGTGGCACTTACGCAACTAGTTGCAACATGCTAACTCCACATCGCACTCCGAATTAGTTTAGTGCTTTGGAGCCATGCATAGTTGCAGACACGAGAGAGCAATACCCCCCCGTTCCGAGCACAATCAAGACAACAACCGGTTTTCTTCCAGCTGTCACCACAGATATATCACAGATAATAAAGCTGTTGATTTGCACGTGCTGTCGCTCTCTTCCTCCTCCCCGACGATATGTTGTCACCTTCTATGTCACTTTGTGCACACAAGCTGGCGCTTTCACTCGGCTGGGCACGTGACGACAAGCGTACACGTTCCTCCTTGGTGACCTCAACAGGGAAGGAGGAACGTCGGCCTCGAAATAAAACAAATACGAAACAAGAACCACCTGGACTAGCAAGCGCCATCGTTCGTCGCGAACGCGCTCTAGCGCGTCGGCAGTCGTATCCAAGATGGCTTCAGGCAGCGTCAACCCAGAGCTTGTGCGCGAACGAGCGGCGGCCACTTTTAATATTCGCGAATTGACACACCTCCTTGACGGCGGCAGTGAAAAGACTGAACGCAGAAAGGAATTAGGTGAGTGCTTAGACCGGTCGCGACTGGTTCGTTAGTCAGTGAGCATGCGAAACCACACGTGTCCTACTTTGACGGCGCGAGGAAGTTCTTGTGCGTACGGGGATGTGTTTCTCGTGACACGTCCCGCTTTCGTCGGCTGATCTGCGTCGTTCCATCACACCGGTGACGAGATCGAATCGAAGCATACTCCGAGTTTCTACTCGGCTGCTGACACTGGCCTTCGCTAGCGAAATCACATAAATGCTTCTGCGATTACTCGGCTGTCAAGATCGGTCTGATTTCGGTTTCTGTCTGTGCTTTGCTGCCGTGTTTCGTTTGGTTTTATTGGCGCAGTAATTCAATAGCGAGTACGGATCGGCTGTATTTTTTTGTTTTTTTAGCGGGTCTGTGCATTTACGCATGCAGAACCAAGGCCACAAGGTCACCACGCTGCGAGTTGCAAGTTTTTCCTTGAGCGCCGGTTTGCTGGGCGCACCGTGCCACCCGAAAGTCTGCCACTTTCTGGTCGCGCCCTGGTCATTTCATACTGATACTGTTAAATTCACGTCGGTGCTGTGAAAACAGCGTTGTGGTTTCCCTGTGTTTTTTGGTACAACCTTTAATTTGCGCGCCGGATTCTGTGCGGTGTTCCCGTAGAAACCTGTAAGGCTGCATCGTACTGCTGTGCGATGCCACACGCGCAAGCAGCGTTGTTTTATGAAAGTCCAGTGTCGCAAACCATTGCATCATTACGACTGATTTTATGAGTTAGCATGTGATCGCAGGGAATTTTAGTGATGGCAGGGGGTTCATGCTCTTTCGTTTGTAGTCGGCAGTATACTTAATTCTTCTAGGATGACGTAACTCTTTTTTGACGACCGAGCTTGTGTACATGTCGAAGCACCTATCTAAAATAATCGTTTTACCCTCGGAAAACAAGGAAGATTATGATCAAAAGGTTTCTGCGTGATTTCAGAGAAACTATTTCACGAGGACCCAGAGTTCAGAAGCAATGTACCACAGTGCTACCTTACCTACTCAGAGGCATATGCAGATGCACTGCAAAAATGTCTCAAGATTTACCAAAAGGCTATGGTACTATCCGATCCAAGGGAAATCTTGTAAGTGCCCTTATCCACTATTTGTAGCAATCAAATGGCATCATCTTAAATAGTCATTTCAACTATACTAAAATTGGTTGTTTATATTTATTACTTTACTGCTCTATTTAGGTTTATCAACGTGAAAATCGAATTCAGTTTAATGTCTTGTTATCAGACACTGATTCGCTGTTTTCTATTTGCTGTAAAATCATGGCCCATTTTTGTTCATCTTGTAGGACTGTTGCTGATGCAATCCTGCATGACTCGACTCCTGTGCATGTACATTTTGTCATGTTTGTTCCGGCTCTTATGGGTCATGCGAACGAGGAACAGCAAGCTAAATGGCTTTCTGATGCCCTTACCATGAAAATCGTCGGTTCCTACGCCCAGACCGAACTTGGTCATGGTAAGTTACTTGAAGCTGTAAAATCTATACCGCTCTTTCCTCATCGCATTTCATACAGGTCGGCATGTGAGTTAAAAAAACGTGTCAATCCAATGTGCTGCTTTTTCCTTGAGATATTTCATGTGGGTGAATACCGGAATGGTAAATATAAGTTTTTTTAATTTGTTCACTTCCTGGCTCCTTTTCCTTGTCAGATTTAATGCAGGCCACTACTTGTGGTATAAACAAACAAAAAAGTGATATTTTTAGGCATTTCAGCAGTTCAAGCTATCTTTCTTCCACAGACACACAGTATTCTTGAACACAGACTCTTCTTTTTAATTACTCCTTCATATGGGGGTATATATATGAGAAAATTGTCACCTATCTTGACCTTAACAAGGTGCCAGCCTGTGATCTTTGTATAGCTACCAGAAACACTGATTCTAGGCAAATTTAGCAATGTGGACAGCCTTTTTTCTTGCTCTAAAGGGTTGTTGAAGTCTATGGCCTACCGACTTAACTGCTTGCCACAATATTTGCAACATGCTCTTGAAAAAAACTTTTTTTCATTTTTGTACATTACAGTTAAAAAACCGCTCTGTTGTTTCTTTATCTCTATCAAAACCAAGTAAGCTCCTCAGAGTGTAAAGATGACACTGTTTTGTCACATTACTAAGACTGCAAAAATGGCCCAGAGGTAGAGTCCACGTCATACTTGTGCGGCACTGTTCGAATCCTGGTACCCCAGGGATTTCATTCGTTTTCCTAATGAAAAAAGCTGTTTTTTTTTGGGCTAACGTTTGGCTGCTTGTACGCATTTTCTCAACTCATGAGGGGTCCTTGATGTTCCTGGACAACTTTTGCCTTTCTACATATGAGATCTCCCTTGAATAGAGGTTCAGAATGTTCAGGTGCCCAGAGGATTGAGACAGTTATGCCTAGGATTCTTCCATTTCCATTCCAAAACAACATGCTTGAACACTTCAACAATATGAAATGAATGTTACCAGGCCTGTCGACTAGAGAATTTCTTTTGGGGCGGGGGAGGAGGTGGGGAGATATCTTCCTCTATCCAAATTCAAAGTACCTTGTCCCCCCCCCACCAATCAACGGGCCTGTTGTAATGTGTTGCTGCTTGTATATGCAAAGTGCTTAGGTGCACTCTGCCCAAGGGTGGCTATGCTAGTCCGTACAAAAGTTTTTTTTTTTAATCTTTTAGGAACATTCATTCGTGGTCTCGAAACACAAGCCACCTACGACCCCGAACGTGAGGAGTTTGTCCTGCACACACCGAACCTGTCTTCAATAAAATGGTGGCCGGGAAGCTGTAAGCATCGCTCATTCTGTCACCACTTGTGGATAAATGTACCTGTGTTGTGACCTGAAGCTGTGTTTTCTTTTAGTGGGAAAGACTGCGAACCACGCGATAGTGCTTGCCCAGCTGCACACCAAAGGGAAAGTGCCACGGCATTCACCCATTCATGGTGCAGATCCGAAGCATGGAGGACCATACTCCCCTTCCGGGCAAGTGACTTGCTGGTGGTTGCGTGCACCCATTTGTCATGCGTACATTTGCATCTTGCTGGTGATTGTTTTTCTCAGGATTATCACCGATGTCAAATTAATATAATTAGTTGAAGTACTTTACTTGCATATTTTACATTGCTTTTGATACTTCAAAGTAACTGCAACATGGAAATATGCAGATGAGATGTAGGTAGAATAGAATACAGAATTGTGTGGGTTTAATGTCCCAACCACGGTGTAAGAGAAATAATTTAGGTGTGGACACTATAACCTGTCGCGATGGAGACCACGTCCAGATAATGTTCGGCTTTAGTAATTTTGCCAGGTGCAGTATCGTGGCACTATTGCGAAGTGGTTCTGCGACTTGGAGGCCTAAAGGGAGCCAACCCAACGAGGTAGATGGACATTCTTTTTTTTTTCGTGTATTTTTTAACACACCTTACATGCTAGTAACTAAAGCTAGAAGTGCAAGCCGCATTTTTTATTCACAAGAAACGCTACATGCGGAAAACACTGCAGTTGCCTCTATAGTGTTCTTTCGTATGCAACACCCTTACAGAAGCTACATACGCAGCTCGTCATCTATAGTACAGCTCGTCATCTATGGTGGGGGCTCGAGGGACTGACAGCGCCGGACATTGACTGGACGTGCCATGGGGCATAGTGTCCACACTTAAATTATATTTCTTACACCGTGATCTCAATGCAACTTACCAGCTATGAAGGATATTATAGCAGCATTCTAGGTTACTTTTAGCTACATAGACTTGCTTACCATGCATGCAGAAGGCAGTACACTAGAGCACATGAGTCATTGTCAGTATGTTAATTAATTGGTGAAAACTTATTGGCAGGCATTCTCACATGTTTAGAGTTTGTGTGTAAATTCTGAAAAAATGAATTATTCTGGAGCTATCTGATAGCCATAGGGATGTCTTCACAACTTGTTTTTGTGGCTTTTCACTAAGCTAGTTTGTTTCATTTTTTTAATGGCTGTTAAAACATCTTGACTCTCACTTTGGCGACGTAGCAGCTAACATGTCGCACTCCTGAGCTCACTGGCATGGGTTCAACACCTAGCCATGGCGACTGCACTTCTGCGCAAAGATGCCTATGTATTTAAATACAGGTATTAAAAAAAATTGCAGGCAGTCAAAAGTATACGAGTGTCTGTCACTATGGTGTGCCTTGTTGTGGCTTTGTACATAACAATGCAGAAGTTAATGATATTTTTACTTCATGTTCGTATGCTTTGTTTTTCATGCAGGTATCACGGTGGGCGAAATCGGGCCGAAGATGGGAATGAGGGCTGCTGACAACGGCTTTCTGAAGTTGGACCATGTCCGCATTCCCAGGGAAAACATGCTTATGAAGAATGCCCAGGTAATGACACCTGTGTAAAGTCAACTGCTAAATTAGTGAAATTTTCAATAAATTTGTGAAACTTTTTAGAGCAATCAACTTTGTTATGTTTCAACACGATTCAAACGACTGTATCATTTATTGTCTGCTTCGGCTAGGTTTCAAGAAAACAAATTAATGCTTATTTTTGGTGAAATCATTATGGCCGACTGCAGGATTGTTATCAGTTCCTGATATTCAGACATCGCAGAGTACATTTATAGATACAGGAGAAATAAATGCTATCGTTAGCTTTTTAAAAGCGCTTTGTCATTCACTGTATTAGAATTTTAATTGTTCTGTATTTGAGCGTTTTCATTGTGCAAGTAACTACAGCAAACTTTATTCCAAGCGTGTAATGTTTCATAGAGCTTTTTTTAGCTTTCATAAAAGAATTATTATTGAATGCACTAGGTAACTAATAACCTACGCATTATTGTAACTATATGAATTATAATGATTGAGATAACGCAGACTAGGGCAGCAGTCACAGGTATTAATTTAGATGCTTACGTAAACTCGCCTAAAAAGCTGTCTGAAATCTCGATGGCCATTAGTTTTCTTTATCTTTATTTTTTCCCTGCAGGTAACAAAAGAAGGCGACTACATCAAACCAGCAAGCGACAAGCTCAATTATGGCACCATGGTGTTTGTGCGAGTGCTTCTATTGGACATGTTTGCTTTCAACATTGCCCGGGCATGTACGATTGCCATACGATACAGCGCGGTGCGCAGGCAGTCTGAGATTACACCAGGGTGAGCAGCACTCTCTTGCAAATGCTAATAGAAGAACCAGGTAGGCGTGAGCTTTGATGACGAGAGCGCGTGGTTTCGTTCCACTCGTATCTGATACCAAGTTTTCTTTAATTAAGATCTTGAAAAAGGTTGCTAAAACCTTGTCTCAATGCATACAGCGCAATAAAAAAATTTAATGGCAATACTTTGACCAGCAAATTTCTGATTGAAAGTCTCCTGTAGCTCCATTTTTTTTCATAGGAACATCTCTTGAGTCTTGTCTGACACTTGAATGACCATAATTAGTTGCAATCAAATGCTGTATATTATCATCATTGTTAATTTGGCCTAGCTCGGCAAAAGTTTGGAACACTGTCAACTTGCTGACCGAATGAATGTCTTTATTTTTCTTCATAAACCAATTACCAGAAACAGCATCTCGTTTAATACTCAATGTTTTATACAAATGAAAAAATTAGATACAGAAATGTCCATTTTTAACTATAACGCTCGAGTTTTTCTTCACATTATCTTTCTTCAGTGTCTTTTTCGCTTTTGGTAGCTTTGTGTTTCATAACATTGCATCACTTTAACAGACATGTTTAAGCTCGCCATTGATCTATACAGCGTTTGCAAAAACTCTGCCTGACCTTGCAAAGCTTAGACGGTCTAAGTCAAGATTAGTTAAGTTTGGCTAATTCTAGCTGAACATGGTTGAGACTAGTTAAGCTTAGTCTAGCAAGCGATACCATGTGACAGCCACTCGATAGCCAACCAATAGTGAATCGATTTGTCTATAACCAATAAATTTCAGAAAATACTTGGTTGAGCTTGGCCCAGACCAAGTTGCATGGCCAAGACCTTGTAATAGCCTATTGGTAGCTAATCTCTTATTAATGATCAATAGATGCCTCATATGCTTAGTTTAGCTTAGTATAGTCCGAAAGATACCAGCTAGTCGCCGATCAGCCGCACTGTTTCTACAGCCTTGCACTAGCTAAGTTTTCTTCTTCTTTCCTTGTTTGTGTGTGTGTATGTGTGTGCGTGTGTGTGTGTGTTTGTTTGTTTTCTGATTGCTTGTGGTGTTTCCTCAAAGTTCGGCTCCTTTCATGCATGTGCTTTGCAGGCAGGGTGAGTGCCAGATCCTGGACTATCAGGCACAGCAGTACAAGCTGTTCCCTTTGTTGGGCTTGTGCCACGCCCTGCGTGGCATGTTTGCCAACCTCATGGAGCTTTACAAGCAGGCCAACCAAGACCTTGAGCAGGGAAACCTGCAGGCACTGCCTGAGGTATGCGAACCTGTCTCTAATTAAATACGAAGTCATGCTGTTTCGCATTGAACTCTTCCAGACAACGTTCTCTGAGGCTGCTTCCACCCAAGCCATATCCTAGCCTAACCTATTATAACAGTAGCAAGGCATGAGGTGTGATTTCCAATTTCTGATCGTTAAACAGGTAAACAAGGTGTGATTTCCAATTTCTGATCGTTAAACAGGTAAACAACACAATTATAAATGAAGGATGAAAATATAAGTTTAGATAGAAAGGCACTTGGAAACTTTGAACGACAAGCAAATAGAATAAACTTCCGAAACTAGAAACATGACCCAACATCCAACACGGCTAAAAAGACTAATAAATGCCATACTGCCTTCATTCGTTTTTGGTCCATTGATTATCTTCTCTGCCATTACATACGTATATGTATTTTTTCATGCAGACTCGCATAGTGGCTATATTATATTTTTTTTTACGATTCTAAAAATGGCATTTTTTTTTTTTAAACTAGGAGGGCCAGCAGATATGTTGCGACAGGGAAGTCTGAAAATGCAGATGTAGCTCACTACTGCGTTGTGAGGCAGACCAGTAAAACAATTAACAGCATAATTCTCTATATCTGCAAGTAGACAGAGAAAGCACAGATATTTAGGAAGGTATGTGAATGAAAGAGAGTAATGAGTAGGTGAAAATGTAATTGGTGAAAATTGGAAAAGGCTATAGGATTTGTAGAGAGATGTGACAAAATAGAATTCACTTTTTTGTATCTTCATTTCGAATGCTGGATGCCTGCAACTGCCCCAATATTATGTAGGAGCCTCTCAAATATCTATTCAGAAACAATAAACGCACCCACGAGGTACAATACAGATCAATGACCGTGTGCACTTCATACAAAGAGAGATGTAGCATACCGTATTTACTCGATTCTACCGCGCCCTCGATTGTAACGCGCACCCGATTTCCACCGCGAAAAAAAAAAAAACGTAAGACACCCATTTTTTTTTCGCTGGCCCGCACGATCACACCACTCGAAAAAACTATTCCTTTCGGGATTGTCTTCCATTTAAATATGAGGTACGGGCGAAGCTTGTGCCCATCTGACGTGTAACAGAGCATTGCCGTCACTGTAGTTTTACCGTGGACCGATGTCAGCACGCGAACTTGCTTTGCCCCCTTCTTCTCGACAGTTGTGGTGCCAGGCATGTCAAAGTAAAGAGGCGTCTGATCGGCATTCCAGATTTGCCCAAGCAGGTAGCCATTGTTGCGCCGCAAGTTTAGGACGAACCTCTGAAAACTGTAAAGCTTTTCATCGTACTTCTCCGCAAAAGTTTTCGCATATGCATGTTCCCCTTCGGAGGGAAGAGCCTTTCCTCTTCGTATAGTTAATTAGCCAGCACCTGCTCGCTTTAAACTGGCTCCGCATTAGACCTTTTTCTAAGACTAATTGCATAGCCCGCACTTGGAGCAGTTCTGTCGTCACGGGCCGCTGTGCCGCTCGCTGCTCAAGCACATACTCGCCGAGCAGCCCTTTAATTTGCGGAAACCGACCCTGCTGTGGTCCGCTGAAGCCTTTGCGTCAAGCTTTGCTGTCGATAATCTTCTGCTTTTGTTTCCGCCGGTCTCGCACGCACGTTTCGGGAACGACCGCGATGCGGCCCGATTTCCGTCCGTTTCTGCACACGCGATGACTTTTCTTTTAAAAGCGGCATCGTGGTGCACTCGAGTTTTTGGAGTCGGCCCTTCCACGTCGTCGATGCTAATGCACTACTAGATGACGAACTCCTCAGCACACGTACGAAGTGCCGCACATGGTAAACACATAGGCAGAAATAGCCGACGCACCATGCCGATGCACGTAGGGGGCGGCCATTTTGGATTTGCGATGGCAATAGATTGACCGTAATTTTTTTGTTCGTACTCGATTCTAACGCGCATGCGATTTATGAACTCGCTTAACCGGAAAAAAAGTGTGCATTAGATTCGAGTAATTACGGTAAACAAATAATACTAATAAACTGCCAGGCCTGTGCACAATGCGCAGAACAGTTTCAGCTAAAGCTGGAAGAGCAGCCTTTCTAAAGCCTTTTTTAAACATTCTTTGGGCAACTGCTCCAGGCACACTTTTAGGGTACCCACTATGTCATAAATCATAATTTTTGTGTAGTAGGAAGACATTCACTCTGCCATTCTTAAGTGTGGTACCCACTACACAGTTGCAAGAAATTTTGTGTGTTATATTGATGGTGTGGCTGACGACGTTGAAGAATTATGCCTGAGACTTTTGTGATGTGTTGGAGCATTTCACAAACCTCTCGTTATGCAATTCGCATGGTGTGGCACCTGGTTGTTTCCTTGTTTTAAGTACAGGACTAGCACTTCTTGAGATCACGTTATTGTTGCCTTCAAACCGTTTAATGCTGCTCTACTTTTTTCCCTTCTCAGCTGCATGCCATCTCATCGGGCCTGAAGGCGTTCTGCTCTGATATGTCAGCTAAGGGCATCGAGACTTGCCGCCTGGCCTGTGGTGGACATGGTTTCCTCCTGATCAGTGGCCTCCCTAGACTTTACGCTACCACAGTGGCCGCCTGCACGTACGAAGGAGAGAACACGGTCATGTTCCTCCAGCTTGCGAGGCGAGTTTACCCACCTCACTCACGCTGCCAATGTTACAGCGATCGCTATTCGAAAGAGCGTCACCAATTTTCGCGGCATCTATAATCGTCCTGCCACATGTGATCATGAAACAGATCGCTTGCTGCAGCACTATTTAAATGTGCACTGGAGTGTAGTTTGTCATGGGCTGCCCATGGCTGTCACAAGGGATAGTGTGTTATATACTTCCTGAACATAAGGTTTGGTGGGGGAAATAGATGAAACGTGCAACATTTTATTGTAGAAACAGTTATAACTACTCGGACGATGTTTGTTTCATTATTATGTTCTAACATCATTGCTGTTGTCATAAAACTCATAATGTATCATGTATCAGCCTAATGTGGTTTAATGTTTCACTTAAGTGTCCTTTTGAGGGTGTTGGGTGTAAATACTAGTGTTGCATTAGACAGTCTAAAGCTTGGAGAAATTGATGGAGTTTCCTGATTTTGATTCTTTTTTGCTTTGTGTTGGTAACGCAGGTACCTGCTGAAGTGCTTGGCCCAGCCACATCTGGTTTCAAACAAATCTGCCTTCCGCTTTCTGCTCGAACAAAGTACTCTGAATGTGACTCCGTTTAATGCCAAGCTGAAAGGACAGGCGGCTATCCGACAGCTCATACCGTTCTACCGGGCAGCTGCGTATAAGTGAGTGGCGCCGTTGCCTACCCTGGATGCCATTTAGAAACATACATTGCAGACATTGAACTGTTGAACTGTAGCTGGTGCTTGCTTCACAAAGAGCTAAAGGAGGCAAAAAGCTCGTGAAGCGTGCATATTGAAGCAAGGGGATGTAAAGGTACGTGCACACTGGCTGACAGCTCGCCCTGGCGGCATCCCGCTCATTGGTGCCTCCGCGCAGCAAGAAGCATGCTGTTCACTGATGCTCCGCAGGAGAGAGAAAAGCGGCGTTGAGCGAACGATGAGCAGGCACTTAGCAGAGTGCTGCTCCGCCAGTCTGTTCATACCTTAACATCTTAGAGGGGACATGAACCAATTTTCAGTAGGAGTGGGCGAATATTCGAAATTTTGAATATTTTTCTAATAGTGTTTGCTATTGGATTCGATTCGCACTGGAATTATACTCTTCAAACTTCCCGAAGACAAATGCAGGCAACGTTCGATTGACAGTGGCACTTCAGATTGTCAATATGTTTTACCCCATTCTATTCTTTTACTGCGGCAAAGCTGCCTGTCAGTCTTTGCTACGGTTGCAAAATTTAGTGACTAAAAAAAAATGCTTGTTCCAACATGCAAATTATAAATGTGGCAGAGGTGGGTCCCAATTAACGCTGTTTTGGACCTGAAATTCGGGGAGGAAGTCTGAAATATCCGACGCCTATGGTTATTAGCATCCAGAATTTAACATGTTTTGATATATTGACATGTATGAGGCATATTTGGAACTGGGGACTCAAAGAGAGCATGCCCTTGTTGGCCACATCAGTTGGGTGTCCACAGAAGTTGAAAGGGGTTGAAGAAATAGCATTCTTGCCTTCCATGTGCAAAGTGTTATCGGCAGCACTTGGTTTAGCCAAATTATGTACATAAATACAATTTGGCCTCTGGATTGCCTCATTTTTATATGACAGCTTTTTAAAACCACCCCGCCAGCACTTAATCAACCTAGCCAAAGAAAAACGCTGATGCTGCTATCTGGTAAGAATATGCTAAGCAATAGTCTTGAAATTTGTATCTTCTTTTTCAGCAATTTCGCTTCGAAGTGTAAGAAAAGTATTTGCAAAATACTTTGTTCAATTTGCACTCGCACTTCAATATTCAAATTTGCTTGGCCCTCATTATTTTGCTATTTGCACAGCTTCATTTTGTCTTCGTTTTCAAACGGTCAAATCTGAGTTCAAACTAGGAGCACTTCATTTCAAAGGTTCCTCCTTGGCTATCCATAGACGATCAGCATATTGGAAACATTTCTGAGTGCTCAAAAGAAATCATATTAACGTGCCCAATGCTTTTAACCGCTCTGCTCATGTGCTATGTGTGACTTAAAGTGTACCCAAGTAAATCAAGTGTTTCATGTGTAATAATATGCAATAAATGCTTGGTTGTTTTTTCCCTTAAATAGGCACGTTCACAGAGCTCACAACAAAGTTAGGAGCCTGGTGAGCACGGGTGTGACCCAGGAGGTGGCGTGGAACCAGAGTCAGGTCGACCTAATCATTGCATCCAGGGTGAGTGAAGGTGCTAAGTCTTAATTAGCCACTTACTGAATGAAAAATGTTATGAATGCAGATACAAAAGATTCACGTCATTCAAGGCACCCAGATCTAAACAATATCCTTGTGGCAGTTGGTTCCTTCTCATAACACATATGTTCAGTGAGAACACCATGCATCTTTCAAGCGTTCTTTGTGTGTTCCGTTCATTTCTTAGATTTGCTTATTTATCTCGCTTACTGAAGCACCGTCATCATTAGTAGTAATATTTTTAGGTTGACTCGGGTAATAATCAGTTTCGGCTAAATTTTTATTTGATTATCGTGAACCACTAAGAATGTTCCTTTTCGCAATACTAATCATGACGTATAATAGATATAAATTGCATCGCGTCTTGCGGATGTGCATAAATATCCAGCGAGTGATTATTATTGTTTCAGCCGAGTTCTTGTAAGAATAAAAATGCTGATGATCAGTGTTTTCATCCAGGCCACCATATACTACTACATGGGCCTGAACTACCTCGATTGGCTGGAACATGCCGCCATATCTGAACAGCTCAGGGAAGTCCTGATGAGGGTGTGCCATCTGTACCTGCTGCATGGCATCTATGAGCAGCCAGGCCTATTCCTTGTGGTGAGCCTAGTTGTTTTATTTGTAACTTTTCACTGTCAGCATGGCTTAAGAATGGCCTCATTCCTTGCGAAGCACCACCAGCACTGCTTCAGTGATAGAGTGGTAGTACAGCGGCCTGCTCAAGCTTGGCACCACTCAAACGCAGAGAAGATCTTATCAATGAATGTCGATGTTACTTGGCATGTGCACGAAACATTTTCGAGACTAGTGAGAATGAAGCCCTTCTCCTTGTAATTTCTAAACATTCTTATTACTGTGAAGTTATCATTGTCAGGGTGGAGCCTACATTTGACATTCATGATTCAGCTAAATACATAGCTCGCTTTCTACCCTTTCAACACGAATATGCCCCCCCCCCCCACAACACCTCCCTTCACTTTTTCTCTTCTTCTTTCTTTATTTTTTTACTGTTTTCTTTTTCATTTCCACTCGCCCAGTTTAGCAATTTGACCCTAAAACATTGGCTCCAGCAGCGCCTCATCTTTCATTTTTCATCTATGTATTCAAGCTATGTTCCCCTGAAATTTTGCCTGGCATGTGCAGACGTATGAAAAACTTTTAATGTGATTCCTGTGCTGTGGTAGATGCAACGATTGCTGTTTATACAAAAATTTGTTTGTATATGAGCAGCCTAACGTAATACATAC
The DNA here is from genome assembly GCF_013339725.1 of Rhipicephalus microplus. Classification (NCBI taxonomy): domain Eukaryota; kingdom Metazoa; phylum Arthropoda; class Arachnida; order Ixodida; family Ixodidae; genus Rhipicephalus; species Rhipicephalus microplus. The sequence continues at coordinate 150,855,807 of NC_051171.1, read as the reverse complement.
TAGTACAATATAAACACATGTGATGCTATGATGTATTGGCGACGAGGCCTGGCTCATACCCCATGTTTATTCTGTTCTGACTTCTTCTTCATCGGCTTCTACCAACAATCGCTTCATACGTCACACGATTCCCCCTCCCCCCGAAAGAAGACATGGATTACAAACAAGAAAAAGCAAACAAGGAGACTCCGGGTTAAAAAGTCACTAACGTCAAAATTCAGAATTGGTCCTATGCTCCAGGGTAGTTCCGTAAACGTTCAGTGACTTCAGGGGAGAGTGCAGCAGTCCGGTTAACGCAGGAGTTCTGGTGGGCGAGGCTGGTGGTTGCGTCCTGGATAACACAAAAATTCTTTGGACGTGGAGATAGGGGTAATCACAGCTGGTATTCTTGTGAAGAACGTATGAGGCTTGAACATCTTGCAGAATCGACAGTTCCGATATTGTAGGCATCGAATTCCTCGTCGTGGGTGATACACAGGCCATGCAGGCAGTTTGCGTGCGCGTTAATCGAGGTTGATTGGGCGCTGCCTGTGTTCCTGCCGAGTACAAGGGGTGCTTTTGTGGCTTTTGGAAAACTTTCCATAGCGATGTCGCAGATGTTTTGATCGAAGGCCCATTTTTGATCTCTGGTAGAGAATGTATCCACGACGATGGGCCTTTTCGCTATGTTCTTTGAGCCTTAAGAGTGTTTTAGATGAAGGTTTCTTTCGTCGTTGACAATGTTGAAGCGTACGTTGACGTTATAGTTTCTTGCTTTCGTCGACTTGCTTGGGGTGTGACATTGATCGTGGTGTGCCAGGATTCTTAGCGATTCCTCTGCAGGCTTCTACGACGCCAACCAATGCAGCTGTTTTGGTGCAAGACAATGTGGGGGGTTTCACGCACTTGAATCTTCTGTATTTATAAACTGCTCATTGTTGGTGGTTGCCTGAAGAGTACTTGTGTCATCCGAAGTAGCACCTGGACTTTTGTTTTCATCTTTGGCAGTGAGGTTGTATAATAGATTCACGTCGCTTTGATCTTTTGATTGATGAATACCAGACACTTCTGCAAAAGACTTTTCTTCACAAGATGCTGATTGTGAATGCTTCTGTCTTTGTTGAGCTGCTGAGCTGAATACTTTGACCGAATAAGATTTCTGTGAACATTCGTTGTCTGGTTTGGTTTCGCGCGGATTTACTAACTCATCATGCGTAAATGCGACGGTCTTATGAGGTGCTTCCTCAGGCTCATCAGTAATGCTGATGACAGGTGATACCAAGTTAGTTTGCAAGGTACGCATGCCGCACGAAGTATTAAATGCACCTGGGTCATAAATAGTGGATTCAAATCTTTTATGCAGCGAAGAGTTAAGCATTGGTGATAATTGCGCTGATGAGGAACCAGGTGGAAGGTTGTGAAAACGATCGCGTGGTCTTTCTGTTAGCACGTGGCTAGCTTCACCTGACGGGAATTGTAAATCCATGATCCGTGGTCTAATGCGTGAAGGCTGCTTATGACTGCGATGACAGAGTTCGAATGCAATGAGAGTGCGTGTTTTAATCGAATCTTCATTATAGTCTTGAAACCAGGTGATCATTTCTTCTTTTATCTTTTGCCAAGACTCATCGTTGTCAAATATGTGGGTGAGGTAAAATTTAAATGCCTCACCGGTGATGTAGTCGCTGAAGTTCGTAACCATCTCCCGTTCCGACCATGATGCAGCGGTAGCGTGGAGCTCAAACAGGTTGAACCAGTCCTGTACAGAAACATCGTCCGCTGCTCCGGTGTATTTGGGGATGGGAAGGTCAGCCGATGGTGCTGTCATGATGCTGGTCATGGTGTAGAGTTGGGATGCACTTGTGTGGTTCATATTCAGTCACTGCGTCTGGCTGGGGTGTTCGATGATGATGGCCGGTTGATGAAGTGGCTACCACGTCTTCATCCTGCCGACTCGTGTGACACTATGATGTATTGGCAACGTGGCCTGGCTCATACCCCATGTTTATTCTGTTCTGACTTCTTCTTCATCGGCTTCTACCAACAATCGCTTCATACGTCACACACATATGATCACGGCTTGCAGATATGTGCAGCATGATTCGTGGTCGATTGGTATGTATTGTTGCATACTACGCCAAATGGCATGTCGAGCGTGCAACGCAATGTTGTTGGGTACGTGTATGCTGTTTAGTTGCAGTCTTTTTTTTTTATTTATTTTATCCATACTGCAGGCCAATATGCTGGCCCATGCAGGAGGGCCAGTCATCCTGCCAGTCACATGAGCATGTAGATGCCGGAATCAGCATATTTCGTTTTTGTGTCCGTTTGGTTTGTAGGCGGGCCTGCGCGATGAGAACCTCGAGGAAATATCTGGCATCATCACGGAGCTGCTCAAGAGCCTGCGGCCTGACGCTGTGGCCCTGGTGGACGCCTTTGACCATCACGACATGGTGCTCTGCAGTGCTCTCGGCTCCTACGATGGCCGAGTGTACGAGCGCATGTTCGAGAGTGCCCTCAAAGCTCCCCTCAACAAGACCCAGGTGAGTTGCTTGATCGGTGAGCGTGCCCCCCTAATGTTTCACACACAGGCACTTGGTCTGAGAACAGCGAAATCTGCTTGCGAACACTTCTGGATGGCGCGAGCCCAGCCGTCACTAAGGTGTTTGCATCTAATTGTTTGCTTATTGTGGCGGCAGTTGGAGACTTTAGAGACGGGGTCGTTTCATGTGCCACACCACAGTTTGCAGTGTGTGAATAATAACTCTGGCATTTCTTTCGGGTTTAGGTACACAGTTTCTGTGGTTCTCGCAGGATTTCAAAAGTGTGGCGTGAAGTAAAGATTTGATGGGAGACTGCCGTGGACAGCGGGAAGTTCTGAGTGCAACAAATTACTACAAGTCAGCTGTATAGCATACCGCCATGTAGTATAGCATACCAGTAGTATAGCATACTGCCATGCTTATATAATTAGCTGTGCTGAGTTATGTGCTCAACAGGAGCATGGTGCCTAAAGGGTAGCTTTTGCAACCATTTTAAATCCGCAAAGGTGTTAAGATCAATCCATATTATACTGTGTTTTCACGCATCAGCTTGTGCAAAGTATTCAAGAAATTAGGTGTATACAATTTGAGAACATGCTTATTAAAGCTGGGTTACATGTAAGCCAATGGCTTCTTTGAAACGTTTACAGGACCTGGAAATGCAAAACTAGTGAAACAATGTTTGTGTTGTCCCGACATTTCACGTGTCATTCTTGCACGTCCCGGCTTAGAGGTAACAAGATTTCTCTGGAGCTTCACTTTATGCTGATGTTTGTGAGAAGTTACCTAAATATACTAAATCTTTTGGTGTTGCCTTAATTTCGAGTTATCGCGGCACATCATCAGGTAACTTTTGTGAGTGAACCAGTCCTCCTATCTATATTTAGGGCAGGACTATATGCAGGAGAATGCTGTACACAAGTCTTCTTTAACCTTCATTATTGTCTTTGTTGCTGTTTTTTAGGTGCACGAATCTTACCACCGATTCCTGGGCCCTCTAATGAAATCAAGCCTTTAAAGGGGACTGTTCACGTTGCAAGATACTTTTCTCTTCCATTCCCATTTCTCTTGTACATTACGTGCAGCTCGTTCTTAGTTTTAGCCTCTATGTCATGCGTTGTGTGACAACAACTTGGATTGGTTGCTGTACGCTTTTAGCGATTTATTCTATTTTTTAATGCAAAGCACATACTTATACTCAGTTACTGGCAATGGAGCATTGCATTTCATCGACGTGCATTGAAAATGTGCTGCTGACTGAAATTATTCATCATTTTCAATCCACAGTACTTGCGGGAAAGTTAAACTTCCTTGCAGTCGGAGCAAGTGTGACTGAAGTAATCTGCATTTTTGTGTCGACAGAGCAGCTTTCATTTCTCACACATTGCATAAGTGTTTGCAGCGGCTGGATGTGTATGCATACAAGGTGTCACATTGGATTTCAACTGATTAAAAGAGTAATAACGGTAGTATAGAAATTGAAAGACAATCATGTATATTATGTTAAATTGATTGAATAACATTTCCTTAGCTTGAGATGCATGCGCAGCTGTGTCACATCATGACTTCAATAAGCTGGGCAAAGCTTTACACAAGAATTTGACATCATGCTGGCAAAGCCTACAATGTGTACATGTACCATTTCAATGTTTAAAGTATACCAGAAGTGTAAAGTTTTTTGTGCTACGCTGTGCATGTTCCACTGCTTGTATTCAGTTTTTTTTGTAAAGTGTAGAAATAACCAGCATTTTTGTGCCTGGGTACCATTCAGGCGGGCAAACTAATTGAGAACCGTGGTTGCAAATGAAGCTCACTCTCAACAGGAAACCTAGAAAACTGTGATGTCAACAGCTGCTTAAAGTAACGTGCTGCTGTAAAACCTAGCAGTTGCCAGCAGTTGGTTGGTCAGAATGAAATATTGCTCAAGCATTATCAAGAATGTTTGGCCTTCATATGGGAATCTGCTGGCCATGTCATAAATGGATCTTTGAAGATGATGACATTGTCTTATGCAATCGGGACAGTAACCACTGCACCTTGTATGCACACACATTCACAATTTTGCCGCCAAGGATTGTGATAAGCACTTTTGACTGTTTGAGGTTTCTACTCCAGAGCTTTGTTCACACGCATTTTTATTTCCTGGCCACTTTTACTGCTGTGCTACAAACTTAGGAAAACATTTTTTTAATGGAACAAGATACTACTACTACTGCAATAAGAATAAGCTAGCAACAGAACAAAATGTTATGCAATCATCGATGAGTGAAACGCGATATTGCCATATTGTGGCCTTGGGTACATGCTGCAGTGGAGTAGAAAGTGTTTTTCACCCGTGCATAGACCTAATGTGGATGGTTTAGAAACAGCTCCAGAAGACTGTTGGTGCTTTGTGATTACAGAAGGTTCACACAGGGGGCCACATTTTCTACCCGGAAGCCCTTCGACGCTAAACTCTGTAGTCGGATGTCTATGACCCATAAATGCACTTTTTCAGCATCCGTTGATGCGCTATAAATCGAAATTGTCACACTTCGAAAGTGAAACATTAGTACCAATTAGGAGTCTAGAAAATGTAAATGCCTCATGTGGCAACCCTATAATGAAGTCTAATTCAATTTCACTAAATAGCACACAGCGAAGCATATCAGGTTAAATTTACATTATCAAACACATTTTATTCATACCTTACAACTTAATTGATATGTGGGGTTTACATCCCAAAACCACCATATGATTATGAGAGACGCCGAAGTAGAGGGCTCCAAAAATTTTTACCACCTGGGGTTCTTTAAAGTGCACCCAAATCTGATCATACCTCACAAAACAGTAGTAGTCTACCATGACGCAATATGTGCAACCATTGTCAACTTTGTCATTTAGTTTTCATGTGATTGATAACACATCTGTTTGTGCTGTAGTGTTTACTGGTGTGCTTCAGCTTACTAAAGTTCATTTCTGTATGGAAAAAAAGGTGAGGCTTCAGAATGAAAGAACAAAAAAGGTGAGGCTTCAGGTCTCCACAATTTCACTTCGCCTTGTTTAATCTAGCTTCATTCTAATTGGCTAGTAGGTGCCTAAAAAGTGCATTTCAAGGGTCTAGATAATTGAATAGGAGAAGCGAGAGCTGGAGCTTGTGTTTCGGCAAGGTTTGTGCAGAAAGCAGTAGGAGCAAGTGTGTGTGTGTGTGTGTGAGAAGTCTACATTCTGATACGTACTTCTGCAGTGAAGTTCGCGCACTGACACAGCTTATTCACTACAGAGGCTACACCCTTCACAATAAAATTTTGCCCAAACGGAACTGTCGTTCAAGCTACAGTGCACTCTCGGTAAATGGAAATCTGTTAAACGGAACTGCTGCTCAAACGGAACAGCTTCCTCTAGCGCAATTGGTTTCGTACCTGAATTCTGCACCACTGCTCATCTCTCAGTAAACGGAGCTCCTGTTAAATGAAACACATTTTCTTGGTCCCTTCAGGTTCCGTTCAACGAGAGTCTACTGTAGCTGCCACCCGTGCAGCGACAGCTTTTATACAAAGCTATGCTTTTTTTAAATGTAACATTCCAAGAGCTTCTTGTAAGATGTTTTTATAATACGTGCAATTTTTTAAGGTTTGTGATGCTGTATTATGAATTCAAAATAAAATGGGTATTTTACACACCACATCCTATTCGAGGTGCATCACTGCATGAGAGATCTAGCGAACAATGCAGGATATGGGCGTGCATTTGTAAGAAACTAAGCATATTCATTTTTCTTGTGCGTCTGTTTATCAGACGCATGTTCAAGCAGATGTGCAATTGAATCGATTCATGATATACTATAAAAAAAAGTATTGCATGTTCAACTGATGTCGTGGAAAGTGATGTTGCACGAAGCAAAGCATTTGCTAATGTTCATTAAAAAAGATGTTGGTACACCTATCGGCAAGATTTTTTGCCCTTCATGCTGCCCAGCAAAATTTTGTGCTTGGTTTTTATATGACTGCCAATTAGTGAAACTTTTATTCAAAGCTTTAGTACAGTTTAGGCTACATACTACCCCACATTTCAGGTGAAAGTGCTCATAGTCAAGAAAATAACATTTGAAACCAGGACAGTCTTATCGGCATGTCGTAACTTTATTTTACAGTGACACAACAAGTATTCTCGGGATCACAATCATGTGGTGACGACGATCACAGATGCCATAATAATACTTCAGCACATAGATACATCATGTTCAACGACTAGGACCAATAACCATGACAATATTACTTGAATTATACGTCACGTCTGACTTGCTGAAAACCGTGCTGCATTTTCTCGTTTGTACTCCACAAAATAAGACACACTTCATTGGTAAGCAGCAGATTCATTCTAATATATTCACTAGTGGTCCCATATCCCTGGGATAGACCCAGTTGAGAGACACTTTCTTTATTGAAATAACATTCACTGTCCAAAGACAAGAATAGAACTCGAAATTCCTAAGGCAAAAGTGCTCATAATAAAAAATAAGCAGACTTTCAATGTACGCAAGTTAAAGCTGCTAGAACTTCTGCCAATTAGCACAGCAAGTTCATTAAAAATGCAAAGCACATGTCAAAAAGCCATCAGAAAGGCAGGCTTAAAACAATAAATTACAAAGTAAATAAGCACTGAAAAATCCAGACAGCAGGACACACAAAAACCAGCTAATGATGCTAATGCTCTTGCGACTGCAAAGCATACGAAATGCTTACACTCCAAAAAATGTAGCCTTTGTCAAAAGTTTCAACACCACACTGATGATGACAATCTGTCTAGCCCGGCCTTTCGCAGAGCCTTCGTGAGGCATCTTACGCTCTGAGTTCCAAAAGAATAAAGAGCCACTCGCACTCCCGGAACTCCCGAAATTGCTAGTAAACATTTTAAATGTATAACTGTAGCACGCAGTGTGGCAGACTGATGCAGGCAGTGCCTTCAAAACTTTCGAAAAAGACAGCATATGGAGTGAAATGCGATACAGGGAAACTGCAGTAGTCGCAAAGACATATGGCTCAGTCCCATGACATTTTGACACATGCGGCCATTAAAGGGACACCAATGTGTGAGAACAAGTGCGTTTAGATTGACAAGTACTCTCAGAAGGTAATGTCATTCATGTGTTCATTATTACAGGAGAAGTTCACGTTTGATTTTTAAATTTTGCACCATAATCTCCACGCTCGACATGCGGATTTCAAAATCCATTTTTCATGTTTTGGTGACATCGGGGGAAATGAACTTTTGTGAAAAGTGGCATGTTAAGTTAGTAGCCCCTTTTATTTTTTAATTCATTATTATCAATTGCAAACTATGCAGGACCTAGCGCATACAGTACCATCAAGACATACATCACAGTGTTAGGTGAGAAAACTCACTTCAATGTGGCGTCTCCACCTGCATTTTCTTTTTGTGTATTTGCTTGCTTACGAACCATAGTCTCAAGATAAAAGTGGTATTTTTGGAATAGTAAAATTGTAATTTACGAATATGTAAAAAAATGTCTCTCTTTAGTGTCCCTTCAACAACTGAACAGTAGCCATGGTGAACTATTTTTTATTAAAGGCCAAGAAAGACTGCTCTTTCGAAAAAGATTTTTAGCACATGTACTGCTATCACCTTTAGGTTGTCCTACTTAGAATCTGGCACGAATGATGCCAAAGACTACTTCTAGCCATCCAGGCAGCCTTGACGTGAGCCGCCTTGCTTTGGCACGTTAATGTTCATCGTGATGATACACCATACCACCCTCAAAACACTGGCTGTAACCAACAATCAAACCCATGACCTACTTTTTAAGCTCGACAAATAAATGCACGACAGCAGTTTAGTGCATAGCAAAATGCCCTTAGTGCACCATTATAGGAAACATTGTTTGAAATGTACAAGTAACTGCACTAAACTCTGTCACAGCTAATTCTTCTCAAGATTCCTTGCCAGTGCATTGCTAAGTCAATATGAAAGACACTAGCCCAACAATCGCACAGCAAGCATTTTTTTAAGAGCATGAGCAAACGACTGCGAAGAGAACATGAGAAAAGGACTAAGCCTGCCCTTGTCTGACGTTTTCATAGCGATCATTCACTTACAGAGTCAAAAAGTTTTCTATCTGCACCAACAAGTTCTAAAATTCAATCACACACTTAAACTGAGACCATGCAACCCCACCTTGCAGTGGCCTTAGGTTAACCAGTGGACTAAAGTTGAAAAAGAGCAATTGAAAAATTGAGAAATTGATAACAAACCTTTTAAAAGACAACTTATGTCGTGGGTAGTTGACAACTGGTTTTAAAAAGTCCAGTTTAAAATTCTTACTTGGATCGGCTGTATGTACACTCAAACCTTGATATAACAAACCGAGACACAACAAAATATCAATTATAATGAAACAAAAGAAGAATAGTCTTGTAATAGTATTGGGAACATTACTTTTTAACGAATGTTTGAATATAAACTTATTTTCATATAAGATGCAACTTCTTTATAATAAAGTTTGAGAGTAGTATTACATTACTAGAGTAGTATTACTTGAGAGTAGTATTACTATTACACCCTGAGGCAACTACACGCAAGCCGCCATTCCTTTTTGTTTGCTTGCGTATGAGCCAAAGTACAGACGCAAAGAAGCCAAGTGGCTCAGAACTTGAAGGAACGTCTGCATGAGGTAGAAATAAGAAACGACTTATTTCAATTGCAGCATCGACAAGTGAATCACTTTTCTGCTTTATAGGCAGAATCACGCTGCCTGTGAGATCATGTGTATGACAAAAGAACATTTTCAACAAACCACGAATAAATGCATGATAAGGGTGCCAGTATTGTATCACGAACTGAAAAAGAAAAGCTTGGATTACTGTACGAAAAGAAATACAAAGCTCATCTGGACAAAAAGGTGTAAATCATTTCAAGTTCACTACACAGAGTGGCAAACAATACACAATGACCCATACTAAGAAATGGTCTATGTCTAAAAAAATGTGTCCATGTCTGCGTGGGGGTGGGGTGGGAGTAGGAAGATGTTTGCAAGTTTCATTTAGAAAAAAGACTAAATATTAGGTTGCATATGCCAAAACCACAATGCAGTCATCAAACAGACCTTTCACTGATATAAGAGAAAGCACTTCTTCGGGACCTTGGAGAGAAGTGGAGTACAATAAATTGTTACAATTAGCAACCACTTGAACAGTTCAGACCATTCCAGCATAAAAAGGATTAAGTTAAATTTGATTGGTTGATAGGAATTGGGTGCTTATTTGTGCTTGTTAGAATTCTTACTGCAACTCGACGTCGAAAGCACATAACACAGTACTGTAAACTGCATTAAGGGGAGACGTGGGAATGGGAATTGAAAATTTGGTCAAAATGTTCAGTTCATCAATTACTTTTCTTCTGTAATTCTGAGACCGCGTTTTACATCGTAGGGTGATTTTAGACCAAGATAAGTAGTAGAAGTTGAAAAACAAATACTGGTGGGCTGTTATCAAAATCAATGTGAAAATGAGGCATAGCAAAATGCAAATTTGAAGCTTTCCCTTGGCACAGTGCGACTATATTGGCATCATCATAAAGAGGACAGATTAAAGCTCAAGATAGCCACAAAGATGCATTTCTCAAATGAGAAGTGCTTCTCGAAGAAATGCCTCCCGAGTTCCGTTTTATCCGCTTCTAGCTCCAATTTCTTTGAGCTCCATTTTCTCAGCTTTCATTTTTTGAGCAGTTGCTGTCAGTCATCCCAGTGCCATTTCACAACAAATTAAGCTATAGCCATTCCGTTTCCTGCGTTTAGATTCTCAGACATTGCTGAGTGCTGTAAAGCTGTCTATATTTGTGTGCACATCATACAGACTTTTGTTATTGGCTTTTTGTAAAAGTTGTTGGTGAGACAATATGTCCAGGACATTAAAAAAAAATTTGTGTGCTTACTTAAATATTAAAAATAAACCAATGTCTAATTAGCTAATTAATTTCAGGATGACAGTGAGAGTAAGTGTTGTAACTAAAAGGTAGTATTTGATAAATTGAAACCGATTTCAGTTTTAAAATCAGGACAACAAATGACATCTGCATGCCGAATCTCGTCCCTTTGGCTTGATAAATAATAAGGATAATTTTCATAGCCATGTCCCCCCTTAAGATGTGATACGCGAACACTACTCTGGCAAATAAGTACAACATCTATGTAAACTTCACAGTAATATTGCTGCTTTAAAAAATTCCACTGTTTCTGTTACAAGGAGTAGCAATATTCAGAACATCATGCTAATTTACAAATTTTTGGCAGAATCTAGTAAAATATTTAAAGCCCAACTCGTACTACTCTATTTCTAATTTGTATAGCTAAGAGAGTACAGTTGAACATAATTAAATGCACTGCAATTACTAAAAAAAAGATGTTTACACCTTTTTCACATTCTTGTATCGGTAAAAATAGACCTAGCCCTAAGCTCCTTTATAGAATGATGTCCTTTTTGAGTGTGTGCAGTTAACATGCTTCTGTCCTGAACATTGCAAGTAATGTAGAACTATGTACAGAAAAAAAACTTCCCTTCACAATACTGATATTGAGATTTTGTGATGTTTCGAGAAAACATCAATCATACACAAATAAGCAGGGAATGACTAAAGAAAGGCAACATGTACATTTATGCTTACAGCAAAAAAAAAAAAAATCTTCAAAAGTTGGGAAACGCCACTGAGGTTAGAGCATTTAGGAAGAACGTAAAACAAAACGCTTTTTTTTGACATTGTCAATCAGAACTGCAGACTTCGGGTGACTTTCCAGGATGCCTTAAAGGCATTAAAACAAAAGAAAAAAACTTCAGCTCTAAGGTACAAAGAAGGACAGCAAGCGATGGAACATTAAAAAATGAGACCAAGTGCGACACTGCCATCGAATTCTCACGACAGTTCACTGTGACGGCACTTACTTTGAAGCTTCCTCCCAGGCTTAGTTTATTTATTATTCACTAAAGATGGACTACGCTGACTTAAAAAGGACTAGGATGTGGAGTCTTACTTAGAAATCTCTGACAACTAGCTCTGCCACAACGGGCCAACTACATATACGAGAAGCTAAAACTTGAAATTCAAGATAACACAATTGACATTCTGGTGCTGGATTTCTTTTTTTTTTTACACTGTATATTAAGGAATGAAGTTGGATTTTTGTATCATCTACTAATCACCCTCTTACCGCCAAATCAGCACAAAAATATCTTTGAAGCAATACCTCATTAGTCAAAATTGATCATTTCAGTGCCACTATTAAGGCACTCAGTAGCCTACTGAAATATAATCAGTTTAACGACTAGAGATGAACATAACATTCAGAAGGTAGATAAAGAGGCATGATTTTTAAAGAGATACTGAACAAAAATTAAAAAAACTGACAAAAATATTAAAATTCTACTCTGAAGATGGGACTGCCCTGATAAACAGTTTAATTAACATATTTTCGAACAGTTGGCGGCAATATCGGAAGATTTTCGGCGCACGGCAGCTGCACGCCAGCTAGAGCTGTGACAGGGGAGCCACCGTGGAGGATGCAGGGTGTCCCGTTTTCCTGTCCTGCCAGTTCCCTTTTTCTATGTCCCCCTTCCACAAAAATTCTGTGGCATGGCCCATTAATTAGAATCTCTACCCCAACAGGGAGCATTGTTTGCTGCTAGTGCCAATTGTTCTGGCTCTAGAAACCATGGAGGAGGCCAAGCAGACAGAGATGTCACAAGCGGCTCGCACTGTTGGCATGCCAGTTTCCGGAGCATTAAACGCTACCAAATGTCACCTCCTCTAGTTCACAGCACGACTGCTAGATGCTGCAGTTTGTGATAAAACTCAATAAATTTATTATTTCCCTCTAGTTTCAGCATAAATAAAGGTTCTGTCTATTGATTTCAGCACCCAGTTTTTTGATGTGGCTGAAAATCTTGGCAGCAAAAATTTCGTTCAGTATCCCTATAATAAAGGATCTGCCTTCACCATGTCATTTAGGGCAAACATTTTTTAAAGGTTAGCTGAAAAAAAATGCGAACAAACTCGACATATCAGCAACTTCCGCACATGGCAAACGTCATTCTGACAAAAGCAAAGGCTTCTAAACCATGGCTAGAGCCGAGCAACAGACATTCTTATTAGATGGCATATGTTTCATACATATAGCACAATCTTTCACATCACCATGGAGATGGTGCAATGGCTATACATGTGAAAATTTTATCCAAAAAAAGCACATTTTCTGATGGCAGCTAATATTTTGAACCTTAAAACGGCTTAAGAAAAGATAGGAGGAGGCAAATCTGCCGGCATGAAGGAGAATAAAAATTTACATTGATAAGATCCGATTAAAACCTTGATTGTCTTGCGTGCTTTACGGAGTATTCAAGCACAACCTTTCCACCATTCAAAATGCTCATTCATGCCTACAGCACAGAACATCACCTATGATGGTGAGAACTGTTGACTTGCATGCCTGACTTCACTGGGCCTTCCAATGGTCATGCACAGGCAGTCCTAATCATGCTGCAGTCGTCAAAGTAGACCTTCTCGAGCTTGTCGACAGACTTAGGATCTAAGTCTACAACAGCTAGAGAGAAGAGAAAAGCCTGTCCATAGGCATCTTCCACAACATACTCCTCTTCCCAAGTGTGAACCTTAGCCCTGCAAAGCATTTGGTAAGGAAAAGAGTATTGGTAAGGAAAAGAGTATTGTCAAGGCACAGCATACGCACACAATTACGCTTGAACTTAGTTGTGGGGCTTAATAACAGTTGGCAATAAAGAATGCAGCAGTGTAGAGCTGCTTCTAATTGATTTTTACCACTTGAACTTCTTCAATGCACATTACACAAGTGAGTCACTGTGACAAATCACACAAAAACGGCGAACAAACGGCGATCAAAAAAGCACAAGAAAGGAGGACAACAAACATTTTCAGGCTATGCAAAAACGTTGGTTCAACCCTGAAATAAAAGTCGCAGATATGATCAGTATGTTATGGAGTCCCTCATAATTCCCATGTACCCAACATATACAAACATATATCGAGTCCTCTAATCACACTAATTGCGCTGGGTTCCAGTGCCTCCCTGGCACTCTTAACTAGACTGTTGACAAATTGTTCAGGCAACGCTCATTTTCCATGTTATGAATAAATGAAACCAACAGACAACTAAGCCAAGAAGAGCACAGAAAATGTTATTTGGGGTTTCTTAACTGTATTTTAAACATTCTCGCTTAAATTTAAAGGAACTAACGTGAATGAAAAATAGTCCTTTCCGTCGGTGGTATATGCTCAGAATCATCACAGCAGGAGCCAGAAATAATGTTCCCTGTGCTTTCCTTGGCCTAACTGTCTATTGGTTTTATTAATTTATAACCAGACTGTTGCATTTATGTGCATAATTAGATAACATTAGGATGATGTCTGGAGTTTTATGTCCCGTAACCGTGATATGATTATGTGAAATGCCGTAGTGAAGGGCTCCGGAAATTTCAACCATCTGGTGTTTTTTGAAGTGCATTGACTTTACACAGCCTCCAGCTTGCCTCCATCAAAATGTGGCTGTCACAGCTAATGTGCATAATTAGATCCATAGCAGTAAGTATATGCACGAGAATATGGCAGTGCTCTTGTACTGTCATGACAATGTTCCACAGTGTCCCTATAAAACTTCAATACAATCACTAAAAAAAAACACACTTTCAAAGCAAGGGTAAAGCAATAAATGTGATAGCAAGCAACAAATTGTAATGTTATATGAAGTAAGGCTGGCAGCTAACTTTTGAATGCTCTCTCTCCTAACTTTACAAGATGCTGATGTCAAAAATATGGCCACTCCAGGAAAAGATGCACTTTTCCGCAGTCTCTTCATGTTGAGAGCATGGCACGCAGAAGGCTTTATTTACAAGCGGTCCTGCGACACCGTCCTCAGACTCAATGTTCACAGTTGCTGCTCAAGTGACAGCCCCCACTGACCCCCACTTCCCTTCATGCTCATCCAAAATGAGTGGGGCACTTCCTCTCTGCGTGAGCAGCAATCTCTTAACACGCGGGAGGATGTTGTCACATGCGCCTCTGAACGGCAGAGATGGGCTAGCTCAATAATTCTCTGCTTCAGTCGCGTTCATCGTCCCCCCTCTCGCTTTTATCCGCGGATGGAACATATGATACGGGAGGGGATGTTATCAGTTTAGCCTTCATATGAAACATGACGACTAGCTTCCTTCACCTTCACATTCTTGACAACAACCTGCAGTAACAGACATATGCTTCAGCGATGCCTACTCTTCACTAAGCAAATAGTAGTAAAGATGCGGGATCATACCACATGTGTGAATTGTAAGCAATTGCAGGAAGACCAAAGCCCAGAAACTTTTACCAGAATTGTCAGAACGACTGCAGACAACTGCCAAAATAAGTGAGCACGTCATGTGGACCGCACAAAGTTACAGTCAACAAAACATTTCTGACCAGAGACATATAGCCAAAATGACTGAAGACAACTGCCAAAGTGAGCACACTACGTGGAAAACGTAAATTAAAGTTGCAGTCCCCAAAACATTTTTGGCCAGGGATGTTTAGCAGTCTTCAGCTACTACCAAATGCATCCCCCAACTTTTGGCATCGGCGCTCTTGCATTCGTGAATGAAGCTTAGCCATAAAAACACGCAGACAAGCCCAAGAAATCTAGTATTTGCTTCAAAACTTCTGAAGCCTAGCGTAAAGGCTCTGGGCGGAATTTATGCCCACGGGCTGCCCACACATTTGCATTGTACATTATACAGGTACTACTATCATAATATTTAGTGCATCAAAAACAACAATAAGCAACTCGTAGCCATAAGTATTTCATAGAAATTGGTGCAAGACTAAATGAAATAAAGTGTACAGGTGCTACCAAAGAACTAGTTTTCACACTGCGAATAGTAGATAGTTAGTTGGCAGTAATATCAACAGAGAACTGCCATAGTACTAGCTATATGTAGTAACAGCCAGTAATATAAAGCAAAGAAAGAAGTTAAAAAACAGTAGCTTACTGAGATGACAACCTCTGCAGAGACAGCATGATTGAGCAGTCACGGGCTGTTAGTGCCACTAGGAACTCCCAGATCTGGAAGCAGCCAATTTACAAAATTTTGTGAAGCAAGAGGCATATAAAACATTGGTGTTATGATACTCTAGAGAGGCAACCAGCTGTATTAAAGAATTATTATATCACATAAATAAAAAAATTACATGCAAGAATGACAGCACCGGAGCCTTAGCATTTCATCTTATAATTGTATTAGTGTGTGTCAGAAAAAAATAAGTTTTATTAGGGTCAACCTTGCTTTTCCCAATTATTAGCCTAACCTCTTTGTTTACCAGCTATTTTGACACAGAAACCTGCAGCATAAATTTCTGGGGATCAAGTTTCAGTATATCCTGTTTCTGTCTAGCATTCATTTAAGCATTGATTAGTTTCACAATGTGCGAGGCAAACGCTCAAGGTGGAGCACACTAGAAAACAAAAGCAAAAAACTGAAGAGGCATGAAAAATAAATAAAAATGAGCATCGCATTCACCTACCAACAGAATGTGTGCCACAAAAACAAGGAGGAGATGCAGGTAAAAAAAAATGCGGGTTTTCTTAAAAATTGCCGATTTTTGGTTTTCACCTGCTTTGACAAGATTAGTACCTCTACTGTTCTGGAAAAAAAATCTATGTGGAGGCTCAACTGAAAATGCTTCGAAATTGCGTCTAAAGAGCACAAGGCGGCTGTTAGAAGGCCGACAGTGTGCAGCCTTCAAGGACCTGGCCGCTAATAATGCGCCGTTGCTCACCATTGTCAATCGCATGAAGCGAAGAGCCAAGCCTCACTCTACGAATAACGACAGTTTTCACGTTGCTGCAGTGCAACAAATAATAAAAAAGCACGCTTTTGGCGCATTTATGAAGCGCCGCGACTGACTTTTAAATCACGTGGTACATATAAGGGACCGCCTCTGGCCGCTGCGAGCATGTATGTGCTTTGAAGCCTACTTACAAGGCCCACGTCTTGTCGAGCAGCGCAGCTGAACAACGCTTTTCTTGCGTGTTTATCTGTCATGGATGAAGAAAGCAGTAGCTCGCACGATAGCTACACTGTCAACGTGAAAGCTGTTGTGCTGCGCACTCTAGGAATGGGCTACGAGTAGCTGGCCCGATCGGCAGCATTTGTTTGCTTGCAAAAGCAAATGCATCAAAAGTCATTCACAGCCATCAGTCAGAAAGTCTGTGATGCTGCAATGAATGCCATCTGCGCCAATTTTGGGGGGTCGAAGGAGCTCACAATGAGGGAACCTAGTGGGGCCAACATTGCCATTAGCATATACAACAGTGCGTGGCACAAGCGCAGCCACAACATGGCATCGGCACTGTTTTAGCTGGGTGGGTTTACGAGCGAGCGGGCAAGCGGAAAGGGCAGTGGAGCGCGACCCGGACGCGCTCCGATGCCTTTCCGCTTGCCCGCTCGCTCGCGAACCCGCCCAGCTAAAACTCTCTATTGGGATTTTGAAGTGCTCTCTAACTTCTCCCTAACTTGCAGTTGGCACAAGGCTCAGCCAGTTTGGCAAGCGTTTCATGGCCCTGTCTCTGAGCAAAATGTCTGCGAGAAGTCAGCTCGAAAGAGCCATGAGGGACAAATTTATGGTGCTGGCGCATTTTAGTGGCAATGGCCACTATGAGACGGAGTGTTCTTATATGTGTGCAAATTTCATCGCATTTAATATCTTTCATAAATAAACATCCAATTTTCACTTTAAAACTCGTTTTTCTCAAAACGCAGATTTTGCCATTTTTTTCAATGAGCCCCTCCTTTTTCGAGTGAACCTGGTGCTCCAATCTGCATAAAATTTTACCCAAATGTTTTCCAAAGTATGAGAAATGCAGTTATTTTGTTTAAATTTTAATATTTTTATTATATAATAAAAAAATTCTATGTAACCCTTTGCTAGGGTAACAGAAATATGGATACATATTACATATTTGTATGCACAATTGTATGCTCTATTACATATTTTGTATGCACTACGTAATTAGTTTTTTTGTATCCTACACTTTATTTGAAACATTATGAACTATCAATGGTAAAAAAATTATGGAAGTATAGTGATGAAAAGAGAGGCAAAAATCTTAAGGTTTTCTTTGTTACGTTGCAGAACTCAGAGTATGCAACTGGCAAGAAAACTAATTATACATTTGAAATCAGCATGAAAAGTTTTATAAGCAGCTGAATTTTTATTGCTCTTTAGTGAATATATTAAAAAAAAGTGTTTTCGAGTAGCATTTCTCCTTAACCCTGTTCACAAGTGTTTTGAAGACGAAAGGGACCGATGAGTCTGGCCACTTCTGTAAAATGCGCACGAGGCAGATAAATTTGATCAATTGTGTTTCACACACAGTTAGTGCTGCCATCTTGCGCTTAAGTGTCTACAATGTTCATGAGGTCTGCAGTTACAGTATGCTACCAACTCGCCAAATGCAGTCACCTTGCTCAGTTGTGCTCATCGGCGTATACTCCAGGGTTGTCTAAGCTCACAAGGTCAAAGTTAAACACGAGGTTGTGCAGTGTCGCACGTGCTCTGCCGACACCCTGGGTTTTGCACAGATTCTGCAGTATCAAGCATCTGTCTACTACTTGACATGGGAAGCACTTAGCTCGAACTCCAGTGTCATTGAGAAGACCAGACAACTGACCAAAAGAGTGCTCATACCTGCCTTATCAACAAATAATGGATACCGATTGATGAAGTATAGAAACACTGCAGTAACAAGTACCTTGCGGCAGGCGAATGTGTGGTCAGTCTCGTAGTTCTGGCGGTCATGACAGCCCACAGCTTTGGGCAGAGATGACGCGGGGTAGCCGTCCTTCAAGTACTCAAGCCTGAATGACAAGATAGAAGAGATACCAGCTTTAGATGCCATCTCAGAAGCCACGCCAGCTTTATTCTTGCTAGAAAAAAATGGACTGAAAGCCAACATCAACGCAGCCTGCAGAACCTACAGAGGTGGTTTCTCTCCGGCACAGTGGAGTGTGTCCTTTAGACTGAGGTATAGTGGATAGGCTGTAGAGACGTCGATGGAACCCAGCCGCTGAGCCTGCAGCACTCGCTCCAAGATACACCCACGAGGAAGCCGGTGGTCGGCCTTCATTCCTGAATGCAAGGAAGATCACAGTCAAAGCCATGGATGCTGAAGGTGCCCAGTGTGAGTTGAAGCAACACTAAAGGCAAATAGCAACTTATGCCTGAGTGAAAGCTTAATGCATGGTGTCAAAAACTACACTATTATCAACAGCTGTGCCCTACTTACTGAGAAATTAAGCTAAATGTACCACACGGTGTGTGCCACGAGTGGCAAACTTGCGAAATGATCCCGATGGCGTGTGAGTGTCCAACTACAATTGATCACTAGTAATCAAACTAGCTGCAATTAAAAAAAGAGGCTACCCTGCATCAAGAAACAGAATAAAATGCTGCTTGTCAAATTTGGTTTTATTTATAGAAAAAAGAATTGCCTGGTGGTACCATGGGTAATGGCGCAATGGTTCGAAAATTCCATTTTCGCCTGGTTAGGCTGGATACGTTGTGCCCCGCCGCGGTGGTCTAGTGGCTAAGGTACTCGGCTGCTGACCCGCAGAGCGTGGGTTCGAATCCCGGCTGCGGCGGCTGCATTTCTGATGGAGGCGGAAATGTTGTAGGCCCGTGTGCTCAGATTTGGGTGCACGTTAAAGAACCCCATGTGGTCTAAATTTCCGGAGCCCTCCACTACGGCGTCTCTCATAAGCATATGGTGGCTTTGGGACGTTAAACCCCACAAATCAATCAATACGTGGTGCTACTAACTGGGCTCAGTTGAACCAAGCAAGCAAAAAATTGTTCAATGACTGCTGTTGCTGCTGTGGCTTTCGCTACTTTCGCCCTGCTGCTACTAATGTCGGCGGCCGCGCAGTAAAGGCTGGCAAGGTTGGGCACGGCAACAGTGGCATAAGACGAACTGCTTTCAGGCAGGGAATCTGAAGAGCGCTAACGCAATGCGGGCCAATAAAACACAATTTTATTTTAAACTAAGCACTTCCTTGGCACAAAAGTAGCACTAAGGGGATTCTGGACAACTATTTCATCAGCAACATAGACTTTATATTTGCCTTTAGTGTCCCTTTAATAAGCAGATGGCAAATGCAATAACATTCACTCTTTCGAATACTGCTACAAACAGATTGTACTCCTTAACACTCTTTGTTAAATCCATTTAAGATTATTTTATTTTTATGCACGAGATGTGCTTAAGTCATAGAAAGACTGCTCAGGTTTTATGACCCATACGTAAAAATAAAACCAATAGGCAATGAAGCGAAGGAAGGCTTAGGGGGCAATAGTTATAATTTTAACTGTATTGCAGTAATCATTGTACAAACATGAAAAAATTGAAAGTGGATGAAAAGACTACTCATAATTATCACAATTGCTATATATCATAATTATTACACTACAGTTAAAAAACTACAAATAAAGTCCCCATTAGCTTCCTTAGTTTCATTGGTTGTTGGTTCACATTACATAGTGTCGAAGAAAGAAACAAGAGTCTTTGAATTCCCTTTTTATCTCAAATGAAAAAAAAACTGACTTTTACAGGTGTCGCAATGATAGGCCTTCAGGTTATTGAAATCTGTTTCCATGGGAAGGCACCATAAACAGCTAGCAATCCCAACAACTGCTGCACAGCAGCAGAATCCCACTCTCACTGAGCCGTTAGGTCACGTGTCAAAATATATTTTTGTTTTATGCCGAGTGTTGCAAAAGCCTACTTCAGAAAGATGAACGTATCTCGTCAATCATAGATGACTAACGTGGCAACTTCAATTAAACAATGACCTATTTGATCAAGCATCATGGATGCCTCCCTAGGGTGCTAACTACAATCAGCTTTATTCTACAATTGCTGCATGTTCTGTTCAATCTTTCGAGCAATGAGCTTTTCACTTTCCTTTACACAACACATGTCTGCCTGAACACATGGTTCTGGCTGGAACATCTTTAACAGATTTACTTGCATGTAAGAAAGTGAATTCAAGCGTGCTCAATGTTTTGAGCCATGTGCCACTTGATGCATAGAGTTTCCTATAAATACATTAGAGGGAACTCTGGCACTAGGGTCTACGGGAGCTGCAATGCGTGGTGCTTCAGGGAGCATGAGAATGATATGTAGTACATGGACTTGTCTAATCATTGTACTTCCGGCTCAATTTGGCTTTGCTTGGCTTTGAGCTGCTTTGCCATGAAACGACAATCAGCAAATGTTCAGCAGTTGGACTTCAGCACCTTAAACATTTAGGCTCACCAATTCAAATCTGGTCACACAGTTTAAAATAGTTTGCTCTTCTTTTATTCAAAACGAAATCAAAATGTAGCAATAAACGAATCCAGAAGTACTTTCAAAGCACGTAATCACAAAGACTAGGCAAGACTCGGCAAATTTATGTACTACCCATCATTCCCATGGTCGCTGAACTATCGCAGTGCCAGAGTCTCCTCTAGTTAACTTTCGAAAACTCTATGACTTGATGTACTAATAAAAGAGTGACAAAATGTTGTGTTGAGCACTGTGAAAAAAGATCTTGTTTACAAAAATGCCATCTATGCTCTTATAACTCTTCAATGCTAAAGTTAGTGGCCCTAAAATGAAAAAACAAGGACAGGCAGAAGGAATGCCATTTTTGTTTTCCCTTTTCTATTGTAGCGTCTGCAAATTACTATTCTTGAAAACTAGGCATAAACTAACCCAAAAATGTATTTTGCTATGATTCTCTTACCACAGTATAGAAGTTACACCAGCTCTTCTCATTTTTTTGGCCATAACTTTTCAAAATGAAATGTTACCTTTCTTAGACCATTCAGAAATCTACAAGGCAACAAGATCGCTAACGCAGAAGAGGTCACCATTTGATATGCTTGTGCCCACAGCCACCTTCAAAAGGCTACAAATATAGGCACTTCCATAAACTCACAAAAGTTGCGTCCTGAGTAACCTCACATTTTAATAGAGAGAACACTTACACGAAAGCATAGATTGGCCCACTCACTAGTTGTGCAAGTGCACGGATGTGAAGACGGGCAGGACTGCGGCACGACGACGTCACCGACACCAGAGGTTGCACTGACCGCCCCAGTTTCAAGATACGAGTGCCGCAAAATTTTCATGACCAGGTGGCACAAGTTGTCTTCTCGACTGAAGAAGGAAATCCAAGAACTTAAGAAAGCGCTGAAGAAACTAAACACAGTAACATAGAATCACAAAATGTTACAATGATATCCTTATACATACAAGCGCAGCCACAATGAATAGCAGCGTCTTCACAAATCTATGACACCTGTTGTACGCAAAGTACAACAGGCAGACATATCATAGCGTGGCATTAGCAACACTCTGCAACGATACTACAGGGAGATCAGCAAGTCTCATTAAAAGGGCTTGCTAGAAGATGGGCAAAGTTTGCAAAACAATTGTGGTGTGCAACTTAGCCTGCGTTCCCACCTAGCTTCAAAGCAATGCAGTGGAGATGCAACAAACCTTCAGGCAGCAGCGGCTTACCTGACTAGACTCGACTCGAGAAAGAAATCCTTCAGTGCATCTTCTAGGTTGGCTCTTGATTCTTCACTAAACACAAGTTTCTTGTTCTGCAAGAGACCGAGTTATAACAAACAACAATGAACGCGAGTGCGAAAAGTTCAAACAAATCACGAACCAGGGCCAGGTTAATGTAACGATTCTACACAAATCCTTTCCATTTTTGAGCTTGGCCAGTGGTCGAAGCTGTACTTCCATGTGTTATCACCATCACTGGCTTATTAAGAGTGGTTAATAACTGCACGAAAAATTGGTTGAAGCAAAGGAATTGCTATACTGTGCTTGGCTGTGAAATTTTCATTGCCATTCCTAAATGCTTGAGAGACCATGATGTAGAGATATCAAAATTAAACTTAATACAAAGGGATGGCCCAATCAGACTTACCTTAAAGACCCTGAGATTATTTTGTGGGTGGTAGAGGAGCTCCCTCAGAGCACTTTTCATTCGCTTTGGACACCTGTTAATAAATCAATAAAGAAAAATATCACCGTAAATAATACCATCCAAAGCGCATTGGTATTTTTGCTGTACTTGAGCCACTGAATGACTATTAACATGCTTTTTCTCCTTAGCACCAGGTTTCTTCTTTACAGATTAAATGAAAAAAAGAAAAAGAAGGAATTCGATGAATGCATTATCAGGCATAAGATTTATTCCATGCAGCAGGAAAACGATAGGGTAATCTTGCTTAAGCACTACAAGTTCTTTTAAATGCAAATCCTACATACATTACATCAGACAAAACTACCTGCCTTTTGAGAGACAAGAAGACAGCGGCTTACCCACTGAAGAGATCCAGAGGGCAGTACATGCTGACTGATGATATACGCCCTTTGCTGACCTGAAAGGAAAGTTCGTTTTGCTGTCGGGCAAGCTCACAGGAATGCAAAAGGTAACATAATGCTAACGTCAAGCAAGACTGACATAATAATGCTCATAAATATCTTAAGAGATCTCTCGTACTGAACCTTTAACTGAACTTCTGTGCGCTAGAAAGAGACACAGTAAATGTCACACAGGAATGTTGCCGTGAAAATGTGCAAAACCTGCTTAGAAAGGTACACTTTGCATTATATAAATTTAACAGATTAATAGTAGTTGACCATTAAAATGAACAATAGTGTAACAAAATTTATTTATAATGTGGAACACAGTGAATAGCAACAAGACACCAAGTTGACTTTAGAAAGAACATGAGCTCTCGTCAGCGATATTCTTCGGTAATACACCGCAGCTTTCAAAATGCACAGTGTCTTCACCTGCGATTCTTTTGGCATATACTGCTGCTACCGAACTATAATCCAGACTTCTGTACTTTTTCTTCTTTTGGGGGGGGGGGGGGGGGGGGGGATCTGAATAATGATACTTATTACAACTTGATATGAAATCAAAACTACAACAATGACAAGTTATCACTAGCAAGTCCCCATAAGCCATTAATAGAATGACAATTTACGGTGTACAAGTCCCTGTAATTGACTTTACATGTACACTGCTACTGTTGCAAAGACACTGTTCGTGCCTGTTCTGAAGGTTTACACGGTCATGGGCTGAAAGTTCTTCAAGAAAAACAGTATTTAAGAATCCTATTGACAGTAAACATACGGTTTCCGAAGGTGATAAAAGCATAGTGACAATGAGTGATGCCCTGTTCACAATGGCACTTTTTTTTTCTTTCTTTTTTTTTTTTCAAGAAACACCACTGTTCTGTCTGGTAAGCCAAAGGTTTGTACCCTGCATTTCTTGAAATGCAGCAGATGCACTAGATTTTCATTTTTGGTTATTAACATCAAGGGTGTTAAAACCAAAGGCATGCTACAACTGAGTATAGTGTATGTCATCTACTGTCATGAGCTGAAGTTAGCCCTTTCTAGCATCACTTTCATGAACAAGGGCCCAGTATCTTCTATCACCTCAATTACTCTGCATACCTTGGATGTCTGGGAAAGGTGAAATCTGCAGACCGATGACCGAAGCTTGTGCTCGAAGGGGAGATCATGAGGACTAGGCAGGAATCCCTGCTTTGGCTGGTAAATAAGAATGAACGTGAAGTTAGACAAGTTCAAAGAGGTATCTGCCTAAGATTTTTTTAAGATGTACCTCAGACACGTACCTTAATTTCAATGGAGATCACAGGACCTTCAGCATATTTTCGGAGGTGGCTCGGCAAAGTGCAGTGGTCAGGAAACAAGAGCCCCACAGAGGCAACTTCCTTGACATTCTTTTTTAACCTGTGCACTGTTAGAAAAACCGTGACAGCACAAGAATGTGTCAGGAACATAGTAACACACAGAGCGCTTATGCTTTAATCAGTGGTGCTGCACAATATATGCATTTGCTCGTGCACCATCTTGTTAAGCGTGTTAGCATTGTAGGAACACATGAAAACATTCTACACAAATGCCTGTCTCCTGCAAACGTAAATAAGGTAACGTAATGTAGCCAAGAAAAATCGCAGTTATGCTTACAGGAAAAATTATAGTGGTAGACTCCAAACTAGTTCTAACTATCTGAGCTGAAGTCTAAGGACAAGGCACTTCTGCCCTTTACTCCCACCTGGTCAAAACTGACTGACGCTCCAAAAGTAACAGGTGTCTGGTGCAGAGTTCCGAGGTTTAATGTGACTGTCATAAGCAAATATGTACAGCACAGTCGTCTAGTCAAGAATGCTGTCTAAACAGCAAAACAACAGTCTTCCGTGGTTATTCTGTTCTTTATGCTCTTACAAGCACTGGTACTGTCCTTGCCAGAGAATTCAGAGCATAGCTGATAGTCAATCATGCGAGATACCACTAAGCTTCATAGTAGGCCACATATATCACTGCTCACGGATTGTCATTCGTGAAGTAAAAATAAGCCTAGTTCCTCTGACAGCCCAACCTTTGTCAGTAATCCAGAAAGATACACATCATTACAGCCAACCAGAAAAAAAAAAAAGATTCATTCTTTATCCTCCGATCATTCTTTGAACAACACTGATTAAATGAAAGCTCCATGGAAGGATCAGTCATGCACAACGTGCAAGCCCCCTCACAACATTACACCAACGTAACTATCCGAACTGATCGGTCGATACGTGCCCTATTTCTGACAACAATGGATGAAGTTGGCAAGATCAACCAAGCTTTTGAAGCACACGACATACATGATTGAGTAAGCTGTATAACTGCAAGCACAAGAGAAGCACATATTCTTTTAATGGAATGTTGTACTACACAACTGAAACACAAACTTATGTAAAGCACCCTACTTAAAGAGGCCTGCAAAGCAAAATTGATTGTGCTGTTTTCATCGCTTATCCTCAAACCATGCAATGCACTGCTAACGTTGCACACGTGGCATTGCCAAAATTGAAGCTGTTATATTTTTACCTCAACAGAGAAACCCCACTGTTTTCGGAGAGAAGCGACGTGCAAGAGCTATTTTTGTGAACGGAACTGACACTTCATCATGTGAAGTGACATCGGCTGCACATACCAATTGGTTTAATGCGACCAGTCGCAAGTAATATTCATATGGTTCCAGCTAGCCCATACTATACAATAAAAATTATAAGAGAATCAATTGTACCTTAATCAGGCGCGCAGTCAAACTGCAAAAGAGTTTGTTTATAAATATGAAAAAAAGAAAACAACTGCAATGCGACACCAGGAGCGTTGCGCAACGACCACCACGAGGAGAGTCGTCTGATATGTCTGTGTAAGAGGCGCGTGGCGATTGTAAACGGCCTTCGAGGTCAGTAGAAAAAGAAATTTGAAGTTTGAAAACTAACAACTCCCTTTACAATGCATGAATTTCGATAATCGTTTTTGTGTTCATCGCAGTATTCAGCTCTACATGCACTTCGGTGCTGCAAAATGCAGACGAAAAAGCGTTGTAGGATTAAGTGCACTGACCCTCAACAACTCTGACAGTAAATGCAAGTGAATTCAAGGCCTTGCATGCTCAAAAGCGAGTGCACCACCGTTACAGAAAAACAAAAGCCCTGCTTGCTGTAAAGAAATTTTTCTTACGTGGTCTTTCGAAGTGCACAGCCCTATTGATGAGCCTCACATTTTCAGCAGTCAATCGAACGAGAACCTGTTGAAAAATGACATTACTGTCTAACACATTTTTTTAAAAAGGAATCAAAGCAAAGCCATCGCTCGGCACTCAATATGACATGCAATACTCAACAGCCAGAACCTCATGCGTTCGTAGCAATGAAAAATAAAACTTGCCGGTGGATGGACGAACCGACTTCCGAAAAGAGGTTTCATGACATTCTCAATAAAGTCTGCCTCCATATGGCATTTCTGTAGACTCTCTCCTAAGAGTGATATCGTGTCCTGAAATGAATATGAAGAAGCTCTATACAAACAATCTGAAAAACAAGAGCCCTAGGATAATTTTGAGGTGACTGGCTTGCAGAGCTCCTTTTCGCAAGCATTACAATTTCCTTCACCACCATATCACAGACTTTTATAATGTTTTCTTGAGGCTCACAGTGCATTGACCTTGCCAGTAACCTTCTTTGAGTATGTTCTACACAAAAACAAAACGACATATGGCATGCAACACCCAGTAGCCATTGGTTGATTTTTTTTTTTCCTTCAAGAAAAAGGGTGCGTGTACTGTGACTTGAGATAAAGACAAGACAAGAACAAAGGCCTGCCGTTAATCATTACCTCCGTGAATGTGGCACTCTTACGAAGCCGAAGAACTCTGTCCTCCTGCGAAAGAGATAAAAGGGAAAACGTAAGCTTTTTTTTTTTCTGGATGGCTAAAAGACAATCGAACGAAGGTCATTTTCCAACACGGTAAACAGCTCCCGTCGCGTAAACATCCTCGGCGGAATGGCATTTGCTGCGCTATTGTCTGATCGGATTGCGTAGCCGGCATCTTTCCCCGACTGCGTCTCAAGAATCCCTCAGATGAAACTACGTTAAAGATGCGCCGTATTACTACATTACGCAGGAGTAAAATAAAAGTAAGTCGCAGTCGGCACGAAAAAAACGCGCCAACCGGCACCTTTGAGACCACTCGTACTAAACGTACTAAGCAGTTTCACATTGTGAACGACGTGATTGAGCTAACACGGAGGTTAGTACTGCAGAATTACAGCGACGATTTCGACGATCGCGAGTGGAATGCCGATAGCTTACATCAAACAAGCTGACACACAACGCGGACATGCTTGCTTCCGGCATGTATGCGCGCATCGCAGCACAACATTCGTAACAGGGGTAAAAAAAAAAGAGAGAGAGAGAGAAGATGCACGACACGACGGCTCACGTTTTTTAGCGTTACGACGATGTTGGCGTTCCCTTCACCCCGGAAGGCGCAGTTTTCGGGCGAAATGAGCAATTTCTCGGCAGGATCGCAACCCGACCGGTCCCTCCCCGTTGGAGTCGCCATATCAACTGCGGCAATCAAAAATACAACAGCTGGCTCATGGCCGGCTAGCTTGCCTCCCGGGGCGCTCACTTTCGTATCCAATTTTCTACCTGTCAGGGCACGAGGAACTACGCAGAAATCTATCAAAAGTAATCAGTATGTCAGCTGTAAACGTCCAGGTATGCGTAGAGACAGCTGCTGAATGAAATGCTTGTTTTCGTACGCAGCCATGCCGCGTCGTCTGCTACGATTGTGAGTCATGTACCATAAAAGTAAAATCACAGAGTAAAATCCTTAAAAATGACCATCTACAAGCTGTAGTTATCCCACATACATAAAGACTCAAAATTACTTCTATTGGCTTTACGCGGAGCTTTTGAATAAGGAAAGCATGCATCTTTATACAACCAACCTACCAGCTACTGACACCTTGCGCGGAATGTGAGGACACGCTTGGAAACTAATAAACTGTGGCTGATAATACAAAATTTCCAGTAAAATTTGTGCTGCTCATTGCATATTTATATTTTATAAATAAATTTAAATAACAAACCTGGTAATAATAAAGCGTTTCACAATATTACTACTGTGAAAAATTCAGAATGAACCCTATACCTATATAAGAGGGAGAGCACAAACAGCGCGAGTTTCAATTTCAAGTTCGTGTCCCCGTAAAAATAACCCTATTTCAAGCCGAGCGCTTCATTCACCACCAAGTGGCAAGGAAGTTATAACCCCTTTTCAACACGCATAGCAAGTGATAGACAGATGTCATGATTATGACAGAAATGATGATGATTAAGATGACCTCTTATGGTTGGCGCTCATCTACCAAGGGGGATGTGCCAAGAACCAAGTGGTAGGATGCTTAAGGTAATGAAACTAATCCAATCTTGAAAAATAGTATATTGATAAAAGTTTGAATAAATAAAAATGGTTAGTGAGCAAGCGGTCAAACCATCTCTGTTTTCTGATAAAAGCATCTACGAATTACAAACTAAAAGACGTCATTTCGTAGGTACTAAATTTCGAAAAAGCCAGCAGAATAACGGGAGTTCCTTCTTCAGCAATTGGGTAGACTTCCGACCGGTGAAAATATTACGATTAAAGAAACGTATTCCTTAAATTGCGATATTCCAAACGAACCTTGTCCCACACGAGGTGCTGTCCAAAGCAAAAAGTAATAACAATATTAACAATAAAGCGGTTGCACGCCATGAACGCTGCCGGAGAGCTAAGCTGTAATAATTATGATGATTGCTTTAGACACAAAATTACATAATCATTTTTTCATCATCTCGTATTATTTGCTTCTTTGTTCACCCTTCCGATCACTTGACCTGCGTAGCGCCTACTGCTACTGCTGCTAGTACCATCACGATTACTAAAATCACTATTGTTACACTATTACTACTACTACAACTACTACTACTACGACGACGATGATGTAACAGGGTAGACAAAAGAAAAGGCTGGGGTTGGCATCTTCTCTTCTTCTTTGGACTGGTCCTTTTCGATTCGACTCCCAGATTATACCCCGGTATTCATTGCAGAATTATTGGCCATTGTTCTTGCCCTACGCAAATTACCCTCAAGCGAATCATTAGCAGATATCATTACAGATTCGTTATCAGTTTATAATGCACTTTCTGCGGCAGTAAATTCAGAGCTGATGAATACGTTTCGGCATTTAGTACCAAAAAACGTAAAAAAACTGCACTTGCTATGGGTACCAGGCCACCACGGATTATATTTGAACGAAATGGCGGACTCTTTAGCAGCAGTATCCCTGGGTGGGCCCACCATCCCAGTTTTGCCAGATACGGCTTACGTAACCGCGCTAAGGTTCCGAAATGCTTGCCTGCAATGGAGAAAAGGTAATTTGGATAAATTCAAAGATTTCGAGCATTTGAACTATTGCTGGAATAAACAGTGGTGTGTATCTCGCCAGTTAGAGGTCACTTATACCAGATTGCGCTGTGCAGTTCCACAACTAAATTATTACCTTAATAAAGCTCGGCTCAAGGCGTCACCGCTATGCATTTGGTGCAACGAAATTGAAACAATTGAACATTTCTTTTTATTCTGTCATCGTTATTCTTACCAGAGAAAAAGATTTTTTAGTAGCCCCATTACAAAAGCTAGGAATACAAGTAAACCTACCAGTAATTTTATCACTTGGCGGAACTTCATTTGGTTACTGCCACAGGGATGTATGCTCCGCTGTGTTTGATTACATCAACGCAACTAAAAGATTACCATGCTAGTGAACCCCTACTTTTTCAGATCTTTAGTTTATGATTCGTAGTTATGTCTTTCAAAAACAAAAGATGGTTTGACCGCTTGCTCAGCAAACATTTTTGCTTTTTGGTAGTATTATTTTAAGCTACTTTTTCAGATTGGCTTCATTTTCAATTTAGTTTCATTTAATTATCCTGCCGCCCGGTTCTTGGCCCATCCCCCTCTGTGGGTAAGCGCCATCCATCAGAGGTTATCAGCATCAGACAAGGACAGCTCTGCTGTAAAAAAGTGAAAATACTAAAACGAATGAGCAAGACCACAATGTCGCACAAAGAGAGGTGAGCGCCACCGAAAGAGGTGGTCGCTTCGGCGACGGTCTGCCACGATCGAAGTGAAAGGAGATAATTAAAGTCCACCCCATGAGCACGAGACAACAAGCTGTTAAATATCTCTCTTTTTTAGCAATCGTTGTATAAAAAATTTCCATTACAAGGTACAGTGTGGCCAATCCGCCTTGTGGGTATGAGCCTAGATCTTCTAGGCGACAAGACAAGGTCATCATCACCATACCAGTTGTCGTTGGTCTGCCAGAACCACGGTCTGCACGCGTCAACCCTGCCATCGCAGTGTCCCTCCCCATTGACTGGCACACTTACGGCCATGGTGATTGGTCTCACCATCGCCGGCATATGCATCGTCCTCCTTCTGGAGAGGCTATTTCGCGTTCCAGCTGCAGCGAACGACGAGGCTCCTGCTTCGACAGTACCACCAGCCACTACCACATCGAGGCTCAAGCACGTGGCGTAGGGACGGCCCTCGCAGTCGTGCCTGAGGTAAAGAGAATCAATTATACTTAATCAGGCGCGCAGTCAGAAATGCTTCAGAGGCGAATAGGCTTAGCATGCCTCATCAAAGGCGGAAATTGACCGTTGCCCCGCCGCGGTGGTCTAGTGGCTAAGGTACTCGGCTGCTGACCCGCAGGTCGCTGGATCGAATCCCAGCTGCGGCGGCTGCATTTCCGATGGAGGCGGAAATGTTGTAGGCCCGTGTGCTCAGATTTGGGTGCACGTTAAAGAACCCCAGGTGGTCAAAATTTCCGGAGCCCTCCACTACGGCGTCTCTCATAATCATATAGTGGTTTTGGGACGTTAAACTCAACATATCAATCATCACTCAAATTGACCGTTGGTGTGCCACGTCAGCGCGTCGACACCAGCGATGAAAAGTAAAATGTCATGAAGGAAATGCGTCGTCATGTGACTTCATCGTAGCGTCACAGACCGGCAGAATCTGTCACGTCACATAATGGACCATCACGTGATGGCGCTATCAAATGACATCGTCGCTTGGTCAAAGGGAAGGACTAATCACGGAGGCTGTGTAAATGCAAATGCACGAAGTGCTAAAAGCATGCAATGCCTCCGATCTTGGAGGCAACGCTAAATCAGATGAATTTGATAGGAGGGTGGAGGAGGAAGGATGAGTACGTGGACAGAGTTTAAGAAGAAGATCGCTTTGCGTATACAAATAGCATGACACAGAGGCGCGAAATCTCGGACAGCATGGATCGGCCGCCTTGTAAGGTCCGCCTTTGCAAGAACTCACAGTATCCGCACTGCGGATACTCTAGCCGTCGAGTTAAAATAAGCCAAAGTGCGAGCGCTTATAGCGATTACACGGTTTCAGCCAGATTACCAAAGCTAGAATGGCCTGGAACATAGAAACTAAATATATGCCAGCCCCGACAAGCTGAACAGGTGGCGCCATCAAGCGCAGCTATATTGAAACAGACAACCACAACATTGTTATTGCAGAAACATTGTGCATTGTACATCTGATGCAAAAACTGCGCAGCGACAATATTACAAATGAGTAACGTTTTTATTTGTTTTCATCTCAGAAGCATTACGCGTAAGCTAACAAGCTCATGACTGTGGTTGCACGAAGTGTCACAAGATGTCGACACTGTCGTTATAGTAACCTTGTATTTTTCATTTTTTTCGTATACCAGGACACTGTACACAATAAAAAAACGTGTCCTGATCACTATGTATGTTTAATTTTACATTTTCAATCATAAAAATAATTAAATAAAACTTACGTGACAAGACGCTATGGCGCTGCGAGCACGTGTGACCTAAAGCCCCTAGATATCTAGGGGCTTTAGTGTGACCTAGGGTGCCTTGATGCCCGCGCGCATCGAGGCACTCTAGTGTGACCTTCGTGCGGCTTGCGTTTGCGTGCGTGCCACCGTGGCGCCAACTAAAAGGCATTCCGGTTGGGTATGGGTTGGGCACGCAACGCCGCGCGCTCCCAAGCCCGCATCGCCCCAAGAGAATGCGTACCCAGCAGGTGGCTAGGGGGGGGGGGGGGGTGGCTACCCTTTCCCCTTTTTCTCCGCAAGTGCGCACACCCATGCTCGCGTCATCGTCGCCTCGTAGAAGGAAGTGCGCTGCATCCGTCTACTGGGCTAGGCGGCGTTGTGAAAAATGTGGCACGTTACGTCACACGCACAGGGCGGCCCACCTTCACAGGCGTGTTTCGGAATTCACCACCAATTATACAAATCCATTTTCTTAACTACTAATCGACTTGCGGTTGTATAAGTTGGCACATATCAAGTTTCCAAAGAGAGCATATGTTGAAGTTTTTATCGAAGATGGTGAATATCAAAAAATCACTGGAGTTCTCCTTTAATCTTCAACTTTTGAATGCATTTGAACAAGATAAATGTACAATTCGAACTTTGAGTGGGAAAAATCTTCATGAAGACATAAAGCCCTAACCACACGTTTGGGTAAAAACGTGTCGGCGCCTGTCGTAAAGAATATGTGAACTTATTCGTTTCTTGACTATAAATTTATTGATAATATTACTTTGAAACAGTCTGATAAAACAAGTTTGCGTCAGCATAATAACGTGGAAAACAGAAACTGATTCCAAATAGGCATTCAACCTCATCTTTCACAAACTGTGAGTTACTCGCCGTCGATCCTCCAGTCATCAGAAAATTTTCCCAGTTGAATGATTATATACAGCAATAAATTTAACAATCCATTCAGAGTAACACAGCAGGAACAGATTTATAATATTGCGTGGCCAGCAAAATTTATTAGCTTTGAAGAATAAGAAACTTTAGTTAAATATATTCTAGGTTTACTGACGAGAGCGCGCGTTGTAAAGTGCACGCGAAATGATAATGTGTATCTTCTCTTGAAGTCCTAAGTCTAAATGATTGAAGTCAATTGAAATTTGCGTAAAAGTAGGTACGTATATGGCGGCCTCATCGTATCGTCTTCAAATGAGGTCAAATCTTCATATTCACCCTTTGTTAATTCACGGGTGATGGACAACGAAAAAAAAAATGGATGCCAACGGGTGGCTTCACTAGTCTGCAGCACTGATCTCCACTAGGGTTGCCCTAGTGGAGATCAGTGGTCCGCAGCCCTATGTATGTTTGGCGTATGGGCAACAGCAATAAAAAAGTAAACAAAATACAGCAGATCCCACGTACCCGGGAATCGACGTTTATGCGATGCATGCGGAGGGAAGATGACCGCGTTGCAATTTTTTTATTGAGCGAAACGTCATGAAATGACGCTAAATATATGCAAAAATGTTGTACGCACAGACATATGTTGAAGAGTTGCAGATGTTTATATAACCAGTTGTTTGCACTTGCTCAACGATGCCAACTGGAACATGCGTATTAGCAACACCAGAAGCTGAAATGAAGCGCTGATGCTCGCGAGGATGCTGGTCCTGGATAATGCTACATAAATCAACTTCAGCGCATGACACCTAACCACAATTGACGTTAACCCGATTAGACGGCTGTATCAAAGAAGTACATATGTAATGTTTATAAAAATGAGTAGGCAGCAGTGCTACCTCAGCACTGCAACCACTATTGACGTTTCACGAAGATTTGCGTCTATTTGAAAAGTATAGTTCTTAGACCTGGCGTAGCTCTGTGGCAGAATGCTTCATTTCCAAGCAGAATGCTTTCGTTCGATTCTACCTGGGGCCCTGACATTTATTTTTCGCATTTGTCGGGTCGACGCTACCGATGTCGGTTAATTCTTGACGCTCGCGCGTAAAGATTGTCCATGTGTGTTCTCGTCGTTCCTGGGTAGATACTAAGTGTCAATCACCTGTGGCACATACCCGCCCGTGGGTATGTGCCACTGTCTGGCGGAAAGTTTTTGACGACGTACGCGACGGGGTTGTTTTGTGACATTATTCATGCCTTGACCAGCGCGTCATATTCGTCAAACCATCTTACCCTCCACATTAATTTTGGTTCACGCTAAGGGGGTGAACACGAGAGCACCCAAACGAAAGCGGATAGATAGATAGATAGATAGATAGATAGATAGATAGATAGATAGATAGATAGATAGATAGATAGATAGATAGATAGATAGATAGATAGATAGATAGATAGATAGATAGATAGATAGATAGATAGATAGATAGACGGATGGACGGACGGATGGACGAACGGACGGACGGACAGACAGACAGACAGACAGACAGACAGACAGATAGATATTAGATAGATAGATAGATAGATAGATAGATAGATAGATAGATAGATAGATAGATAGATAGATAGATAGATAGATAGATAGATAGATAGATAGATAGATAGATAGATAGATAGATAGATAGATAGATAGATACGCTCAAAGGCGCCAATGTTCGCCAAGAAATGCTTCGCATTTAAAACGTGTAATTAGCTCATAATAAAAGTACAGCACAATAGTAAAAAAAACATGATAGCACGATAAGTTAGTTTTGCTGTTCAAATATAGACCTAAGTGAAGTAGGAGAACAAATAAAAAGATCAAAATGAAAAAAAAACTAAGGTATTTCAACAATGCTGGTAAATAATGACACAGGCTTTCTTAATCGGCATTCAAACAGGGTGTTACCACTTTTCAACACTCTTGGTTCCTCGTTATGTAACTGTGATCATTAGTTTCCCAATGTGATCACCTCATTGGATCAAAGGTTACATTGCTCGGCTGCTGTGTGGTGACCCAGAGGTGACGGATTCGATGTCGGCCGCAGCGGTCGCACTTTGGGGGAAGCGAAACGGTATGGAGGCCCGTATACAGTATGATGGCCGAAATTTCCAGAGCCCTTCGCTCCGGCGTCTTATAATAATATCATGGTTCTGTGACGTGAAAACCAGATATTACATTATAAGTATATTCGAGTATCGAAAGTATGGATGCTATAGGTCAGATTCCGTAATTGAATCTCGAACTGAAGCGATCTTAGTATTCTAAGACAGTAGCAGTGTTGTCAATATTGTGCTTACAGTATTTTTATGAGCCGTAATGTGTGTGTGTGTGTGTGTGTGTGTGTGTGTGTGTGTGTGTGTGTGTGTGTGTGTGTGCGTGTGTGCGTGTGTGTGTGCGTGTGTGCGTGTACGTGTGTGTGCGTGTGGTGTGTGTGTGTGTGTGTGTGTGTGTGCGTGTGTGTGCGTGCGTGCGTGCGTGCGCACTATACCCAGCATCTGTTGCATTACAGCAAAAAAACACGTTTATTAGAAGAAAAGGAGAAGTTGACATTGAGAAAAAAATGTGATGGCACTGGCATCATCAGCAGAAGTACAACCACGAGCTGACTTATTCAGAGACCTCCTCCGTATCGCCTTCGCAGCCTGAATCCCCAACGCAATTCGGGAGTAGCCTGGTGTTGGTCGCCTGCTCGGGGCTGATCTTCGTGTGTGCCGTGTACCGGTGGCACCGTTCCCGTCTGTGGGCACGGAATCAGCAGCAGCCCGAAAGATCGGCCGCAGCACATGGCGATGGTAATGCGGATGATATGAGCGAGGCGTCCTGGTCGTCTTATCGTAGCAGCGCCGTATGGACGCAGTTTCAAGACGACGAGCTGTTGGTAGGTGTTTGCAGCAATCTTTTTTGTACAGTTTAGTGCGTACGGATCAAGAAGGACAGAGTTAAAAAAATCAAAGGGCTCAGAGTTCGTACGAAGCCGACCGATGTAGTTATGGTTGGCCTATATGTACTTACTAGCATACAAATGTTTGCAAATACTGACCGACGTCGGCTCGTCCTGGTTACAGCTGTCAAGTGTAATTTTGGCTATCTGGTGGTAGTGTTGGTTAACTGAATCTTAAATTTTGGCGGTGTGGATTATAAGGGTAATTTCGGGTAATTGTAAGTAATTAAAACTAATCCTAACGCATTTATTTTGCATTTACCGTTAGATCACCCTACAATTTTAATTTAACCCATAAAACACTGTGTAAAAGCTCCATTAAAGCACAGTATTCCACGCCACCTGTTTGCCTCTATACAGGTCTCACTTGCTTGGCAGTCAAGAGTACAAGTTCAACCCTAGAAATGCTTTGTTTGTGCGCAGGATTATGAGCTTTCTTCAACCCCGGGTTCTAGTGGCTTCGCCGTGCCATACCGGTTGCCGTCTCGGACTGAGATGTACCCCGATACTGACGCTCAATTCGAAGACTTATTATCCGCCTGTAGACAGCAGTCATTCATAACGTTCTCGCGCCTTTTCAACAGCATGTAAGCAGTCTTGGTAACATTTTATGCGTTTATTTTCTTGCTCCGTGAACGTTGAGCACATCGAAAGTGTCCAAATATGGTGTATATCTTATAGAATAGTTGGAGCGGGGTTTCAGAAGCACGAGAACAAACGCAATACTGTATTCGAGGACAAAAAAAAAGGCATTACGTCGATGCACAGAAATATTATAGCTTTGTATACATTCGCTTTTGTTTGTTGATGTTTAAAACTTTAAAATATGTTAAATATATTAGAATACATTTCACGTTTTCTCTCATGTTCTCACATTATCTAGGGGGCGCTTAGCATGTACAAGAGCAAGGGATATGTATCTGGGACATCGCTGATTGCATCCAACCTTGGATCTTTTGGTTTTCCTCGTATTTTACCTTAATTCTTCAGCTTTAGTCAAGTAACTTTCACCCGCAACGACGTGTTGCTGACACCTGCTGCGTCCATCAATATCCGCTCAGGAATAATACAATAAGCTGTCCCGTTTTACACTGTCAAGGAATAAATTACACGTATAAATAAAAGGCAAAATGATAAGCTTATGGAGTTTGCATGTATACTTATCGTATTCTGTGATACCATAATGCAAGCTTAATTACCGATACGAAGCATGTAAGTAAGTTTCAGGGAGGAGAAACGTTACTTTCAAGAAACCTTCGCCAGCAGAAAAAAATAATAATAAATAGCACCCTGAACGCGTCAGTATTAGAATTGCTTGTGAATTGAGCGTAGAGGATAAACAAGCATATTCAAGTAAACCAGCTTTCGCTCGCATAACCCGGCGTAGTCAAACAAAGCCTGCTCCATTTTTTCACTGCGCAGGTTGGGTTTCCTTTGCTCAAACTGCTTTTCGTCGCTTGAATAAGTCAATAATTTCACGAAATATGCGGCGACCTATTCATTTCACTTCGCAATACATCGCGTACTCACCTCACAAACACTGGGAGAAGTATAGTCGACTCGGATCCAAGAAATCTCGCTTTCACTTGTGTAATCAAAGAGAACGTTGCTTTACTTCAGGAGCGCAGTTTCTCGGGCAAGTTATCAATGGCATACTATACTTTGCGTAACGCTTGGAGAAAACAAATACAAAGAAAAGCACACACGGAAGCGCAGGCACATAAAATATGCCACGAACAATAAAATCTTGCTTTACTGTTTTTGTATATTCCTCGTTTACAGTACAAGATCCCGGGGCGAACTTAAATACCTTGTATTATTTTTTTCCCGTCTTCCTCGCTCTTCAAGTTCCTTAAAAAGTGGAGACAGGCTCAAGAAGATTGCGGACGGCCGGAACTCTGAAATCTTCCGCATCCGCACTCGCGCGGGCGAGAGTGTTCTCAAGGTGGTGCCGCTCGACCTCATGCCCGATTCGCATGACCGCCTGATTCACGAAATTAAGACTGCATCGTGAGTATGAGCCGTGAAATAGCGCGTAGTTTGGCGTTGCTTGAAGCACAGCGTGGAAGAGGTCTTACATATACTTCTATTAAACACGATAGTAGGGGCGTGGTCAAAGGGGCTCGCTTTCTGTACTATGCTCGACAACGATTGAAAACGACTGACAATTAAGCCAAGAGAGAGGCATAGGGGACATTATTTGCGGTTTCTTAACTGCAGTTTTGCTATGATTTTTTTAATTGAAATACCGTACCGTACAAATACTGACACATTTCGATATTATTTTTTCCCAGATCTCATAGAAATGTGGAACAAATTGTCGAACAAAATTGTTCTTTCAAAAGATGTCACTGACTTCGAAAATGCTGTAGAAGCGCATTTACCTGATTGCTAAATTATTTTTTTCAGTGCCGAGTGATAAAAGCGAGTTCACGTTCATGGCAAATATTTTGAAAAATTACTGTGAATTTTGAATTGTTCTTGAATTGTTATTTGAATGTTCAGTTGTTAATTAAGAGAGTACCAGTTTTCATTGGGAGTTGTCGAGATATTAACAAACTTTATGAACATTGTGCATTCTTTATGTATGTCCTCTCTGTTATGACCCTCTATGAGGGTTGACAGTATTACCAAGTAAATAAATAAATAAATAAATAAATAAATAGGACGAAGAATCACACTTTCCATCACTGGGATTTTAATTCATAATTTTCGAATTATGCGGTAAACGGTGAGAAACCAATGACCCTATAGACCTCGCACAGGGGGATAAAAAAGAACTTTCATACGCTTTATCTCCCGTGGGGCGGATGTTGCTTCGAGAAATTAAATTACTGCAACTTAACGATTTTTATAACAGACAATCAGATCGAGTTAAGGATGAACTACGCAACGCATCAGTGTGCAAATAATGTTCTGAGCTAGAATAAGCGGTACATCAGCGCGAAAAATGGCTGTCGGCGTCCACACGAGTGAAGCAAAACAAAAATTTGTCATCGCGTGATAACGTAATCCTATGATATTATCCTGACGTCATATGTCACAATTTGTGACCACACTGTGACGAATCATCTTAGGCAATAGCCCAAGGGACCATGCGGCATTTTTTAGTGAAGTATAGCAAATAGCAGGTTAAGGAGGAGGAGGGGTGGGGTGGGGGTGGGGGGTATGTAGTGACTGCTCGAGGGCCGTAATATCGTTTACAACCAGGTTGATGGTCTACCTTATCTCTTGTGCGCCGCTTTTCTTTGAATATCAAACCGGTCAACTCCAGTGCCACAGTGAAAGTATGGGAGAACAAAATGGTCTCTGTGACGTCACCTTAATAGGCACGCATGCAACAGAATTGATGGGGGGAATCGCTGTGCGTTATGCCGACGTTTGAACACGTTACACGGCGTTTGAACGGTGCGTTAAACGAGTCGACGCATGAGCAGCGTGATCATAGTCATGAGCCGCAGCTTTAACAAAGTGCGCGTAATGCCGTACAGGCGTGTAGCGGGTACCTATTTTTAGCGGGTAGTAGCAAGTGATGACATAGTGCGAGCTTCGCTACTTCACAAAAGCTATGACTCTTGGCGTACATGATTTATAGTTATGCAAGTGCACTTGTAGAATGCACCTCAAGAAAATTTAATGAATGTTACGAATAATAATAATAATAATAATAATAATAATAATAATAATAATAATAATAATAATAATAATAATAATAATAATAATAATAATAATAATAATAATAATAGTAATAATAATAATAATAATAATAAATAAAGGTACCAGAAAGGCCGTTCTTCCAGCTTACGCGGTGACTGTGACACGCGTTCAGCGCAGGCCTGGTCGTTTTATATATTTGTTTGTTTGTTCGTTTTGACGATACCGAGGTGGTGATTATACAAATGCGGAAATAGTGGTGTGTACAGATAAGTTGCAGCTCCACGTTGTGATAAGGCACTCTATTTAGTAAGGAAAAAAAGTTGACGCAGGCGTCCTGAGCATGGTTTTGAGTACAAACGTCAGCATCCTTATACCACGTTTAGGCATGACAGACTCGCTGGAGTAGGTGCCCGAGAAGTAGCCACGCGTTGTAGTTGCATTCTGTGGCCGAAGATATTGGCGTAGAACTCAAGTGCGACTAACGTACGTATGCTGCGAACTAGCGATAAGAGTTGCAGGTTTCCTCACCTTTGTCTCCAACTTTCGGCCTCGCAGGAGTCTCTCAGACTTAAGAAACGGGCTAGCGTATCACACAGACGGCTTCGTGGAGCTCAAGAGGTAAGGAAACAGCTCGCGTCACAATCGTGGTCTATGAAAGCACGGTTCGTGAAAAGCTCTTACGCTTCACTTATTCGTTAGGAAAAAAAATATATCCAATCCTGATGTCTTGCTGTATTGCTTTCTTTCGTTTCCTTCTTTTATAGCGTCAACTGCGTTTTTGACTCATACCCTGAGAGACTTCTCAAGGCCCGAGAAAAGCAGGTCGAAAGCAAGCAGAAGTATGCAAGACGTGCAAGAGAATCAGGTAACCGAGGATTCCTTGCAGAGGAATCTGATCTTGCTGTGCCGGCGTTTCGACGGCACAGTGAGATTGAGTCTCGGTTTGCAATAGTGTGACGATGGAGTGGTATGCGTAAGCTGCAAGCATCATGTTTCAAAGTGATGAGTCAATGCTGAGACGCAGATAGACGTGCGACGTATGTATGAACTCGTGCAAGGACACGATAACGCTTTGATGTTTCAGCTAACGTCTACTGCAACGAGCGACATCACAGCAAAAAAAGAAAGACTCTGAATTTAGTATCACGCCATCTTACAGATCTGTTGTTTGCAGCAGAAATGATAAGGAATATCAAGAATGTCAGTGAACTACGTATAGGCTATAGGCGAGTGGCCATCAATACTTGTGGGCTAAGAGGCCACTGAACGACGGTCTTCGACATGCATCGAGCACTTCGCTTAAGAGGTTGGTTAGGTGATAGAAAAGATTCAAAGACCATCACAAATCTTCATCAGATTGATTGATATGTGGGGTTTAACGTCCCAAAATCACTATATGATTATGAGAGAAGCCGTAGTGGAGGGCTCCGGAAATTTAGACCACCTGGGGTTCTTTAACGTGCACCCAAATCTGAGCACACGGGCCTACAACGTTTCCGCCTCCATCTGAAATGCAGCCGCCGCAGCCGGGATTCGAACCCGCGCCCTGCGGGTCAGCAGCCGAGTACCTTAGCCACTAGACCACCGCGGCGGGGCACAAATCTTCATCAGATCACGATGTGTATGACGAATGCAACTGCGAAAAAATCAAAACTGAAATTGAATAAATGTTGAGACCAGTAAGAGAAATGCCACGACACTCAAGTAGCGTTCGAATTTCGTACAAATTAGTGTTTTCTTTTATCTCAAAAAAGCACCGACACAAAAATTTGCGTCTCGTCTGTCTGTCTGTCTGTCTGTCTGTCTGTCTGTCTGTCTGTCTGTCTGTCTGTCTGTCTGTCTGTCTGTCTGGTGTCTTTCTGTCTGTCTGTCTGTCTGTCTGTCTGTCTGTCTGTCTGTCTGTCTGTCTGTCTGGTGTCTGTCTGTGTCTGTCTGTCTGTCTGTCTGTCTGTCTGTCTGTCTGTCTGTCTGTCTGTGTCCGTGTGTTTGTCTACCTGTCTGGTGTCTACCTGTCTGTCTGTCTGTCTGTCTGTCTGTCTGTCTGTCTGTCTGTCTGTCTGTCTGTCTGTCTGTCTGTCTGTCTGTCTGTCTGTCTGTCTGTCTGTCTGTCTGTGTCCGTGTGTCTGTCTGTCTGTCTGTCTGTCTGTCTGTCTGTCTGTCTGTCTGTCTGTCTGTCTGTTTGTTTGTTTATTTGTTTTATTTCCTCGTTGCAATAACTGGATAGGAACCCGCATTACACGGCTAGGAAGCTCGTGTGCTCGAGCGCGCACTAGTTTTTTTTTTTTTTTTGAAGACGGTTTCATAGCGTCCAGTTGCACTTGCAGTTTTTGAGAGCACCGAATGAGGCGTGTGACCCAGAGGGCTGGTCACTTGAACATAGCCGGCAACGTGAGCACACAAAACATTGAGCACATGAGCACCGTGTTGACAAATCTTTTTCAACGAAGGCTTCCTGGATGCTGCCATAATCTCCTCTGGGCCTTGTAAACATGCGTGAACCCCCGAAAATACACTGGGGAGGCAAGGACCTCAGCCTTGGTACTCCCACGAAAGCCGGCCTCCTCTTACAGTTAAAAATGTCCGCTAGGAGAAAGTGCTCGCAAACATAGCGAGAGTCAACACAAACTCGCGACGCAGGTGGCGGTTGGTTGCTTACTCTACGAAAACAAAAGGCGCATTTCGTGAGCAGTGGCACGACACGCACTCTAAAGTTGATTTTAAGCTTGTTCTAGGTTATATCTATGAAATATTCATTAATGTTTCGTAGTTTTTATTTTTTAGATCCCACCTTCAAAATTTAATCACTACTCCTTTAAGTGTCGTCTCTTTTCGGTTTGCTGGGTATAATGCAGTGCAATAATGATCAGCCTTGGTGCGTGAGAACTAACACCGATACTGAGTTGCGTATTGCTTGATTTTCTTTACTCGTTTGTTTCTTTCTTGGTGATGGATAAATTATTCACTCTAATCTGCGAGTAGGCTTCGCCGCACTGCGTGTCTGCTTCATTATTGGCAGCAATAGACGTTGTTCAAATAAATATCTAGTGCGAAATAGGTGTCTTCGGGCCTTCCCGTTAGCCGAAACGTCACGATATGTAAGCTACGACTACGCTCGTACACCGAAGGTGAGCGTGATACGCAGGTTTAAAGCTGGCCACACCGTCATTTCACAACGCTTGCAACAAAGCCAGCTTTACAGGCGTAAAGCACGGCATACTGGCATTATTTAAGGCGCGTAATAAGCGATCGCTCATTTTTCGAAACGAGAACTGCTTGAAGATTGACTACAACTTGATCTTGACAAAAAAATCACACACAATTGATTACTCGAAATGAGGTGCAAGAAATTGTATTACAACTAATCGATTAACTGTAACGCGATACACAGAACTCTGGTAACGTTACGTAATATATTTACATCACTAATAATTCTATCTACTCAATCTGGCAACAGCATGACAAGATGGCACCATTGGGGCTACACGTCGTCCTCTTCTATATGGCCCTATTTTGTAAACTACAATCAATACATGTTGTACGAGGTCAAAGGTATCCGAAACTGATACTTACACTAAAGTGAACAAAATGACGAAGGGAGAAGCCACCTGGAGGCTTAGGTCACCTGTTTTGTGTTTCAAGAGTCTCTGAGACTACCAAACTGTGAAGAACAGGCCTATAGACTTTGCGTGAAGGACACACATGACAGACGGAGCGTGTGGCGCAACTTAGGAAGCAGCTTGTATACATCAGCGACTGGCGGTTGCTCTATTTAACGACGTTCGTGAAGTCTGTAACATTCAACGCTCATGTATGGTAGTATGTGGAATTGCACACCATTTACGATATGTACGATACAGTCTGTTCTTGGCGTCAGTACAAATCAGCGTGCTTTCATGCTGTCTCTCGCAGATCGAACGCCGCAGGCGTACTTGGTCTGGCACATGTCGTACGCTGGCGTTCCACTCGACCAGATCGAGGTACGGGCACGGTTTGCAACGGCTTCACTCCGTCTACGAAGTTGATTGTTATAGAAAGGCACAAACGTTTGGTACGAGCGTCAGGGGCTCCGGAAGAAGGATGAGGGAGGAGCGTTTCCACTGGCTTCATTGAAGGGGCGAGTCGGCATTGCTGGCCCAACTTAAGTGCAAATGCCGCAGAAGCATATTTTCACTGTGCAATGTGTCGAGACGTATGGGTAAATTGCAAAGCCGAGTAATAATTCGTGACTACCGGGTCATATTTGTGACTATAGCATTTAACCTTGAATATAATAGAGACAAACAAAAGCTGACCTCTGCCCGCCATGGTGGTCTAGTGGCTAGGGCACTCGCCTGCTGACCCTCAGATCGCGAGATCGAATCCCGCTCGCGGCGGTAGCATTTTCTATGGAGGCGGAAATGCTGTAGGCCCGTGTGCTTAGATTTACGTGCACGTTAAAGAACCACAGGTAATTCAAATTTCCGGAGCCCTCAACAACGGTGTCTATCATAATCATATGGTGGTTTTAAGACCTTATACCCCAAGAATAATTATTATTAAAGTTTGACTTGTGAGAGATCAATTTGTGAACTTTCTTGAGCACGCATTTTTCGTGCCACGAGACGAAAAAAAAAATGGGGCAGATTGCCATACCACGTGCGAATGTGTGCAAACAATCATCTGGAACCGTATTCTCTGGAACTTGGTCAATGATCTAAACAAAAAAAAAAGCTATTATGATTTAGCATCTCTATGTCCTTTATGTGCATGCCTATATGGCTGTATATACCCCCATATATGAATCGACTACGCCAGATGTACATCTCTATATGGTAAACGTAAGCCACATTTGCATTATGCTGACATATATGCTTATATGGGGCTAGATATAACTTAT
The DNA here is from genome assembly GCF_013339725.1 of Rhipicephalus microplus. Lineage (NCBI taxonomy): Eukaryota > Metazoa > Arthropoda > Arachnida > Ixodida > Ixodidae > Rhipicephalus > Rhipicephalus microplus. Next base: position 150,811,510 of record NC_051171.1, on the reverse strand, counting down.
ATACGTGTCATATATGCTGTTTCCGTAAGGGCAGCTGGAGAACCCTCTGCAGCTCTGGAGCGTATTGCACCAGGTGGCGCTGACTCTGGCCGTGGCTGAAGCAGCACTCCGGTTCGAACACCGCGCCCTCTGGCTGCGCCGCGTGTTCGTCAAGCGCCACGAGCTCGCCGAATCGAGCAGCCGCTTCAGCATCGGCGGCCGTAACCACGTCATGCTCACGTGGGGCGTGGGGGTGTCCGTCGCGGGAGGCGTCTCGGCTCGTCTCGCCGATGGTCAGTGTCACGATAACGAAGCTGCGCCTTCGTCGCCATGGCGACGCGACCAAGTGGCTGCTTGGCAAGCTGGCCGATAACGTTTTAAGTTCAAAAACCACGAGATGTTTGTAAGGGACACTGTAGCGGAAAACTCCGGGAATTTCAACCAGTTGGCGTTTCTTGAGGTACACGTAAGGCATGGTGTGATCTAAGCAGACATGCGTATATCCAGGGACCAGGCCCTCAGTCAGGATTTTTTTTTTTACGTAAGGGGGCACTTGTTCAAGGTTTCGAAGAACACATATTTTTATCAATTTCAAACATCCCCCCTCCGTAAGAATTTTAGAGGGAGGAGAGAAGCCAGGCCCCTAGCCCGTTCTCATCCCGAGTAAGGACGTGCCCAGGACCCTATAGGAGGGAAAGCGAAGACGCGATTTTTCACGTAAATCGCAAGTGCGGGACCAATTTTCGTGCTCCGCCACTGTTTCCGATGTATTAACAGCTCCTAACAAGGCGTTATTTCTCAGGTACTTTTGTTATCATAACACAGCAGTGCATGGTTACCAACGCACGACACTTATGTCTGCATATATGCACTGCAGTTCTTTACATGTTTAACCACTGAGCTGAATGGAAAAGCGAATTCGGGCGTTCCGATCGGTGTGGCAGCTTGGGCTAGTTGGTATGGCATGACGATAGTTATAGCGCGAGAACAAAACGACGACACAGAGACAAGAAGGACACGAAAGACACGAGCGCTAACTTCCAACTGAGTTTATTGCGCAGAGCACGAAAAAATTTAGAGGAGACAGTGACCATGGCATAAGAGCAGAACATGAGTAAGAAAACCAAAAACAAACAACACAAATACAAAGGCACTGAAAAACAGCAAAGAAAAACCTAGAAGAAACTGAACCAGAAAGGTAAAGCTACCTTCCCGCACCGAATCCTTCGAGGAACCTGCGTTCCTTCTCGGACAAAGCCACGGAGGGCTTGCTAACACAAGGCACCTGTTCGCGTGCCATCTGCGCAGCCTCGACAATGACCCGGGTGCTTACATCTCTGTGTTTGTACAACGTCGCTGTTTCCTCGAAGAGGGGAACACACTTGCACTCAGTGCAGTGCTGGGCAAGAAAACCATCTTTCCCCTTTTTTAACATTGTTCGCGTGCTCTCTCAGCCGATCGTTCAGACACCTTCCCGTCGTTCCGACATAACAAGCACCACATGAAAGGGGGGTCCTATAGACGACTTCCCGGGAGCAGGCCGATGTTGAACTCTGCAATCTGTTGATGATTTCGTTTTCAGGGGGTTGGTAGATTTGGTGAGGCTGATTAATTTGAACGGTGCTGAGAACAGGACACGAACTCCAACACGTTTTCCGATTTTTTTGAGCCTATGTGATATCTGGTGTATGTATGGAATCACGGCTATCCTTTCACATTCTGTATCCGTGCTGCTCAGATTCTGTCGCGTCCTCTGCTCCGCCTTATTAGTCCGCAGGATCGTCTCTGCAACAGACGCGATAAACGCCTCGGGGAAACCTGAAGCCTTAAGGCGGGAAACTTGAGCTTTGAAGCTCGCAGAGATATTGTGGGCGCCCGACCTGTTTAAATAGGTCGGGCCGTGATTTATTATTCGCAGAAAAAAAGCATACTAATAATGTTTTTAAAAAAAGCAAACAAAATAAAAATATTCTTGTGACTTTTAACAATTCACAGGTAGTCTGATGTGAACGCCTCGTTCGTACACTTGATTTTTCTTTCTTTCTTCTTTAACTATCGTAGGTGTCAGACGGATCTACAGGCCGGTCGAAAACGACTTTCACGATACCGTTGAGCACGCAGTTTGGTTCACGAACAGGAACATGGAAGAAATAGTAAGGTAACATGCACGCTTTCCTTTCCTCATAACTTCCTTGCTGCTAGTTTTCTGTTCCTTACCTAGATGCTTCTTACTCCGATTTCAACGCGTTCGGACGCTGGGCGCACATACATCCTAATTGTAGCTAACACACAAATTAAGTCCGGGTAACCATAAGACTCTAGCCTTTTGCACCACCAAAGAAAGACAATCTTCAGATCGGAGTACTATGTGCTTTAGTGCTGAGACGCATGCAGCCGCAATGCGCACACAATGCAAAGAAAAGTTCCTGGTTTCCATACTTTCCCCGTTCTTAATTAATGGAAACTCTCGATTCGACGTATTTTTTAGCTTAAATCTGAAGCAATTGTCCACTCGTTCTTAGACTCGCCACACGACTCTTATATATTCATCGCGAGCAAAGTCTTTTAGGGCCAAACCTCATAAGCGCGAAAATGCACGGGACAGCGACGAGCGACGCTATGAGCGACGAAGCAGGGCGTTCGCGCGACGTGTCGCGTGCTCGTTTTCGCGCGATCACTCGGTTCTCCAGATTTGGAAACCGTCGCTCATCGCCCGGAAGTGCTGGGCTCAAGCAGCCAATAGCCAAAAACCCGAAAAGACAAAGACTACATAGGTGCACGTGACCCTGCCCGAGTCACGTATGCGCAGCAAGAAATAACGCAATGTATATTACGCATGTGCATATAAAAAAGTGCTGCAAGGCAATAATAAACACTTTTCGTTTCATTACACAACAATATATCTTTTTTTTAAATTGCATACCGCTCGCTACGCGGTTTTCTTGGTGCGAGTAGACGGCCTCATAACAGTGAAATTCGCTCGCCGAAGCAGCCGTCGCGTGAATGAGGTTTGCCTGCGCTAGCGACTGATCGCGCGAAGCCGATCTACGTCGCGTCGCTTGTCGCTGTCGCGTGCATTTTCACGCTTATGAGGTTTGGCCTTTAGTACCGAGCAGCAGTAACGAGCTGAACTTACTGGTCGTTTTCGCTCGCGCTAACACTTTCAAGCAGCTCCCAGGACTATTGAATCCTAGAACGCACTGCCCGGTAGGACCCGTCGTTTGACTAAGATCGATTTCGCGGTAATCGCCGTTGAGCCTTCTCTTTCCCTGTGTCCTTAATTTTATATCCCCCCTTCCTGCTATAGCCCTATAAAGGGCTGCAGTGTGCGTAAAGCGAAACAAAATGTTTTGGGGCCACTTCACACTAGTTGCGCAAAGACTGAGGATACAGCGGAACTGGTGGCATTCCCCTGCTCCTTAACCTGACTTCCATTTCGCACACCCTTGCTATGTTACACCAGAGCCCTTCAAGGCATTGAATGGCTTTGACTACACTATACATGGCTCTGCTATGCTTTATACCTTCCGCTCTCCTTCTCGCCTTCACACTACTCTTCTTCACCCTCACTTCTCTCTCTTTCCCATTCCCTTTCTATATAATACTATACAACGACGCTACTTTAGCGCAAATTAGAGGCAAGGGATCGAAAATTGCGACACATACAAGCTTCTCTCATCTATACCCTTTCTCCCGCACAAACTCACTTCTTCTTTCCATTTTTGTGGAGAGCTATACTATACAAGACCAAGCAAGGATTTAGCCTGTAGCGTAGCGCTAGCGGCGGCCAGCTGGCTGGAGAAAAAAAAATGACGAGTGCTGGTGGCTCGTGGTGCGAGTGGCCTAGAATGTTTGTAGGCTTCTAGCTGGCTGGACGCCACGGCCGCTGCTCTACTTCGGCAGCTCGCTTCTTGATGCACTTCTCGTCCTTTCATTTAACCTGCGACGACGGCACGTCTACGTCGGACGCCGTCACGATTCACTACAACCCTCTCTCATCTTCTTTTCCTCCTTCTCGAACTCACGTTATCACACCGCATCTTCGCTATACTATATTATGCAGGGCAGTGCTATGCCAGTGGCTGCTTGGAACAGTAGCCGCTTTCTGTGGCGCGTTCCCGCCCAGTATTTTGCGAACGAACCCCCCCCCCCCCCCACTTCCCCCCCAGAAAAAAACCCCACAAAATCTGGCTTCAATTCATGGTTGGACAGCGAAGCTGTGAACGACACCCAGAACGCACTGCTGCGTCACTTTGATTGGTCTTCCGCGTTCGATCCGCACAAAAGGGATGGCGTGAGACATTCCCCAGGGGCGTCGGCCAAGAAGTGTTGTGTCAGATTTTTCAGACTAGCCATACATATTTCATTGTAAAAAAGTGTCTGACTCGACGCGTTTATAGACATGATGCATTGATTTGGGTCATCCAAAGCGTGGTCATCCAACAGCAACAACCTGCTGTCGACCTCTCTTTCGTTTGCCCCCCCCCCGTGTCTAAGAAGCATAAACTTGGTATGCGAGTTGAAGCGATTGCAGTTGAACCTATAGAGCGTACTCTGGAAAGAACGTCTATTTAGGTTTGTGCCCTTGACCCTCTAGACACGACACCGAGTTACTTTTTTTTTTTTTTTGCCCGCGGTCATGGAGACAAGACCGTTAGGGGTATATATATAAAACGAACTGGCATTATTGCAGGGACGACTGGCGTGGTTTCCACCCACTCACCAACCTTCTCTGGGTGCATCACGTGACGAAGGAGCTGCGTCGACGCTACGAGCGCAAATTCGGCAGCTCGATGGACGACATTGAGTCAGTGACCTGGTCTAGGATTGGCGACTGGGAGCAGCAGCTCTGCGAGCACGCATCGCTGGCGGAGTTCGTCGAGAAACGATGCATGTCGTCCTTCCTGAAGGACTCGCGAGACCGGCACACCGGTGCCATAACGACGGCACCGTGAAGGATGCGCGAAAACAGAACACGTTTTTTACAGAATTCTTTCGGCAATAACGCTCTACCCTGCGCTGTCTTGTTTAATAGAATCTCGATACCGTTGAATCCTCACATACAAAATTCGCAGCAAAGCAAAAAAGGATCAATTCGATATATGGTGTAGTTCAACATAAAACTTTGTTTCGTTAATTTTTGTGCAACAGTACTGTGAGCCATTGCACAGTCCTATTGAGAAAGTGGACAGCAAAGATAAACTTAATATGGAAGTAATATAATTGAGTAAAACAAAAGAAAAACACAACGAGAATTGATAAACAAGCATTATGGCAATCAGCATAAAACTTTGCCATGTATCTTATAACAGCAAAAACAAATGCTTACAACTGCAACTATAGTCATGTCACCTAAATGAAGTATAAAATTAACCCAATAACGTCACACATCTGAAGCACCATACATTTACACGAGCTCCTTTGTTCCGTACGCCTACAATGAATTATGCTGCTAGGTGCGTGCTCATGCGCAATCGAAATGTGGTTTTCTGGCTACGCTATTGATTTACTGGCTACGCTATTGATTTACCGCATTTTCGATGTGAATTTCTATGAGCCCGGTGGCTACTAAGTACTGCTTCTTAAGAAAACAATTATGGTGGCTTCACTGCAACAGGAGAAGGTAATTTTGATTTTACTCTAAGAATCTTATACGTTTTTCAGTTCGCGATGCAAGTTCTATACAGGCGTGGATTGCAAAAAACGTTCCAAAAGCCCGGTGAGTTCATAATTGAAATTGTGTACTCCGAGTTGACAGAGCAACGTATAAGGCGTGGCCAAACGTCTGTGTAGTTTTTGTTATGTTTTGTTGTTTTAACTTGGAGTACATATCGACGCGATAGCGTTAAATAACTTGTATTCGCAGAAATTCCTGCGTTGTTGTTGGGGGTCGGCGTCGTTGATTGTGAGCGAAAAATATTGTGCGTGACCGAAAAAATTGAGAAAGATGCAAATAGAATAAACTATTTTAAGTGTGAGTGAGGATCGAACCAGGGTGGTTTGCGTGGAAGGCGGGTGTTGTACCACACATCCACGCGTCTGCTTGGAGAAACAAGTGGAAATAACTTCCTCTGCTTGGAAATGCTGTGATAGTAACTTTCATATGCTTTACCAAACACACGCATCCTGCATACATGCCTCCCAATGCGACATGTGATACCGCAGTAATAAGGACGCGTTCACACTGAGCATACCGGCCGCCGAAAATGCGACGAATCCAAATCGGCGGCGGCCAGGTCTGCCGAAAGGGCCCTCTCCACGATCATCACTCTCGGGCTGATTTTTGCGGCGTCTGCCGCCGAAGCGGTCACCGCGGACCAATAGGAGTGCTAGTCAAGGAATTTTGAAAAATGGCGGCCAAGATCTACTCACTTGTTATGCTGCAGTGCACGTAACTGAATGTTGAAACCAACGGGAGTTTAACCTACTCTGTGCCTACTTCGCCTCCGTATTTCGTGAAAGAGGTGACCGAGCTTGCTGTTGGCGTGACCGAGCTTGTTGCGGTCTTGCAGAGCAAAACGAAACCACCAACGCCACTGGCGTCGGCGGTTTTTCTGCTCTTCGTGCATTACAAGACAGCCACTTGCCAGCAAAGTAAGCAATACTGTCTTTTCTTGCTTCTTGTGTACGAGAATCGTCGAAGTATACACCACCGGATAGCGTAGTAGCGTTTGCGAGCCGCGTCAACAACCGGGTGACAGCGCATCCATCCCGCGTTCGTTCCGTAGTAGATAGCATATTCGGCGGCGCGGGGCGCGTCCAGTGCGAACGACGCTGCGTTTCGGCGGCAGGGGAATTTCGGTCGCTGTAGAAAGCGGATGTTTCAGTGTGAACTAGGCATAAATCAGTGGCGGCCAGATTTGCCGAAAGGGCCCTCTCCACGATCATCACTCTCGGACTGATTTTTGCGGCGTCTGCCGCTGAATCGGTCGCCATAGGAGCGCTAGTGAAGAAATTTCGAAAAATGGTGGCGAAGACCTACTCGCCTTGTCATGTCGCACGTAACTGAATGTTGTAACCAACGTGCGTTTAACTCACTCTGTGCCTTTCCGTCCCCTATTTCGTGGAAGAAGAGGTGACCGAGATTGTCGTTGGCGTGACCGAGCTTGACGCGGTCTGGCAAAGCAACACGAACCCACCAACGCCGCTGGCGTCGGCGGTTTTTTCTGTTCTTCATGCATTATAAAGACAGCGACCTGCCAGAAAAGTAAGCAGTACTGCTTCTTCTTGCTTCCCGAGTTCGAGAATCATCGAGAACTAGACCCGGAAGGATACGCTGCTAATGGTACTGCCAGATATGTCCAATTCTTTGTTCCCCTTCTTCCTTCTTGCTAATTTGTCTTATATATTCTGGTTTATCGAATTCTTCTGCACTTTTTCACGTTTTTTTTCAAAGGAACATTATTATTGTTCTTATCTAATTTCTCTTTTTTTAACAAGCGTTGTTTAAAAAAATTCCTATTATAAGGTACAGTTGGCCAATCCCCCTTGTGGGTATGAGTCAAGATCTTCTAGGCTGACAAGACGAGACAAGACTAGACCACCGGATAGTCTTGAGGCGTTTGCAAGCCGCGACAACAACCGGATCACAGAGCATCCATCTCGCGTTGGCCCCGGGGTAGATTGAATACTCGGCGGCGCGGGGCCGTGTCCAGTGCGAACGACGCTGCGTTTCGGAGCTGTAGAAAGCGGATTCTTTAGTGTGAACTAAGGGTAATGCGTGGTACAAGCGTACGTTGCGATTGGGCGTCAAAACGTGTCATTATCACGACTTCGTACATGACTTCACTACAAAAGGCACACACATTACTGTTCCTTTTCCCTTAATTCCACGTAGCGGGTGCATAGGAAGCTCGAAAAGATTTCATGACCACAATTGATTGATTGATTGATTGATTGATTGATTTGTGAGGTTTAACGTCCCAAAACCACCATATGATTATGAGAGACGCCGTAGTGGAGGGCTCCGGAAATTTCGACCACCTGGGGTTCTTTAACGTGCACCCAAATCTGAGCACACGGGCCTACAGCATTTCCGCCTCCATAGGAAATGCAGCCGCCGCAGCCGGGATTCGATCCCGTGACCTGCGAATGAGCAGCCAAGTACCTCAGCCACTAAACCACCGCGGCGGGGCCACGACCACAATCGCCCGTGGTTTAAAGCATGGTATACCTATTTCGCAGAATGCAACCATATGCGAAAGCTGCACTGACACAAGCGATTTTGAACTCTGTACGTACTAGAGACGGGATATAGCTATCGCGTTCAACTCTTAAAGGGGCAGCTTGAGATCCACAAATTTTATTTAGGGGTGGGTTATACGCAAGAAAATACAGTAGCGACGTAAACAGCGCATCAACATCTTTATTCACCCCAGTACCTATGAAGGATTCTATCTTATTATATTGGCCCCCGAATGAACAGTGACGATTATGGAGCCATTGTGTCGCAGTTTAAGTGGACAAGGAAGGTGACAAGTATCAGCTCCTGTCATTGTCATCATCCTAGCTTTACACGTCCCTTCGGCGTCATAGGGGCAAGCTATCTAAAGCTTGCAGTCTCTCTTAGGAATTCGCCCAAGATGACTAAAAGGCAGAAGCTATGTTTTTTTTTTCAGTAAATATTTGTTGATCATACCTCAACTCTCGAATATTTCTCCAGCTAGTACGTTTTTGCACGGCTTTCTGGATTGTGACGTCATAGCGTTGTCGTCACGCAAGATTTTGATGATCTGTGACGTCCTGATCACGTCCTAAAGACGCTTTTTTCATGATTCTTTGCGTCACTCGCGTTGACGCCACCATCAGTCAATTTTCGCGTTGGATGAGACCTCTGAGGCTGTCGCCTTTAAAAAAAAATCTATACACCTGGATCAACTACCGCTTCTTCAATGAAATCGAATCACACCAAAGGCTGTAAGAGCCGTAAATTTGAGTGAAGGACCCTCTCCGAGTAGTTCGTTAATAAATTATTTTCTCCTTACGCCTGCAGTCAAAACTGGAGAATGTGTTTGAAGACGGGAAGTAAAGGGAAGCCGTAGGTTGGCAACGTCAAGGACAGGGACAGCTGCGATTTGTTGTCCGTGCGGCAGGTTCCCAAGGTGCCCAGACGCAGTCGTTGAAGGAAGGATATCCCATCGGGTCCATGATAAGGGGCCTAGGTGGCACCACGCCTCCTGTGTACGACTCCAGCTTCTTCAATAACCTGTCCACCACCTGCAGGATAAGCACGCAGTGTCCTTCGATTTGAATAAATGCGTGGGCGAGAATAAAGGCAATGAACATCGGCTACTATAGGGGAACAAGACAAAAAAATACGTTGTTTCGAAAAGTGCATGCCGAAAACCGTAACAGAAAAATGAACTTTCAAAAAGAGAACGAATGGGTGGCGTATTGTCCCATTACTACAACGCATTACAAAGTGCCAAAAACGGGATTTGTTATTCGTCTAAATTAAAAAAAAGTGAGGCACGGCCGCGGATAGCGCTTGCCATAGTGGTCGGGCTTGGCCTGACTGTCCCAACGTGAGAGCGGCACCCTGCTCGTTGAGTCGTGCACCTCAGAGGCTACAATAAAGTTTCGCATCCATCCATTCATTGCCACATCATTAGCACACTAAAAGTGGACGAATTACCAAACAACTTAAGGGTATCGTGCCACACATTTGGGAATATTTTACTCTGTTTGTTCTTCTTTAGGTTTGGATAGCGTTAGCTGGGACGTGATTCACGTGGATGCCCTGTGCAGGGCATACACGTGAATGTCACGCGTTCTGTGACTGTCTTGTTTCTCATTATAACCGTGCGCTTAAAAGAGAGAGAGAGAGAGAGAGAGAGAGAGAGAGAGAGAGAGAGAGAGAGAGAGACGAAAGTAGAATACGTTACTTTTTTAGGGGACCTTTTACTGGCCACGCATGTGGCTCTCTGAAAAAAAGACACGCGTACTCTCTTTGGGTACCCCGGATTTACGAAGAGTGTATGATGAACCACAAAACGAGCTAGTGACCCTAAATGTAGTTTATTTGTCTCTTTAAATCTTTAAAGTCATGTTCAAAAAAGCACGGTTGGAGGAAAGAAGAAGATAACATGGACGCTATTTTCTGCTTCGTAGCGTTCTGGTTACTGAGCTCATAAAAAAATTAAAGCGTAAACACAGGGTAACGTGAGTATCAAACACCCCTCCCCCTTTCCCGCTACGCTCCCAATAGTTTTGAATTTTGCATGTGTATATGTACGCACACCCATGCAAAGGCATGCGCGCACGGTTGAGCCCCTCCCGCCTCTCCCCTGAAAAAAAGTGCATTGGGCTACGCTAGTGATTAATTTTGTTTTGTTAGATCATGTGTTTAGGACCAGCATTTTTGTATTTCTGCGCTTTCTGCCAGCTTGGTGCTGCTTTCACTAATGTGCTCTACTACATTACATTTGTTTGTTTTTCACTTGTATCCTTTTATCGTGCTGCCACATTGTCCTGCGGTTATGACGGTAAACAAGACTATCGCAGCTGGTAAAGATGAAACGAGAACATGTACCCGGAGAGAAGAACCACACTCAAAGTTCCACGACAGCAGCGCAGACGTACAGCCGTCTGTCATCGAGTAATCGACAAACGCTAAAGCACGTCGGCCTTAATTCATGTGGAGTAGCGAAAACCAGGCTTACATTGGTGGCCGCGTCAGCTCGTGACTAAACTGTATACGGTTCGCGTTGAACGCTCAAGATTATCAGAGCGAATCCAAAACAACCGGGAATGTTTGATGTTTCGGCGTGGTGCGCGAAAGACAGTGGTTGCACGTGCAACGAGTCCAGACATATGAAAAAAGAAAAGAAAAAAAAGGAGTGCGCGTATTAATATTTATGAAACACAGACCTACTTAAGCCTACTCATGCGCATTCGATTGCCCCCTTTGATCAAAGCAACGAATGCGTGAGCCCCAGCCAACACAAACAGCTTCGATCGCCTCTTGAACAACCTCGTCTGTACACAAACCCAGTCTCATTCACCCCTCGAATGCTTTCCGTTTTTAAACGAACCCACCTTTCCAACCAGTTCCAGATTTCTCATTGTACTCTTACCGAAGGAAGTGTGGAGGAGAGGTCGTTGAGTTCACAAGGGTCGCTTTCAATGTCGAACAGGTAGCGACCCTCGCTACGCGGGTTGAATCCCGACTGCTGAGGCGAGCACCGAACCGCAGCCTTCACACGCCAGCCGTCTAAAGCTCCTGCAAGACATGGTGCGTCAACGTGCAACTCTTCCAGGGTCTTCCAGGCCAGCGAGGACTTCATCAACAGGTCCAAATACTCCTCCGCCGCCGCCTCGCTTTCAAACTCGGGCATTCCGCCTGGTACCGGGATGTGTTTCTGGAGTGTCTTGTCGTTGAACGGGTTCGTATGGTTGGACTTCGAACTTGTGAATAATAAGAGCTTGTGGTTGCCGTCACGGTAGCCCGACGTCCCAGAAGCAGTGTCGATGTTGATGAGGAATTCGCTGCGAGGCCAGGCTGATGTACTGCCGCTTTTCGCCGTGGATAGCGCTGGCCACAGATCAAGGCCGTCGATGGTGCCCAAGTCACTGACGTTACCGCCTGGTGAGAGAGAATCGTTATTGCAGAGAGACATAGAGCAAGCTCCCTACTGGAGGAAAAAAAATGTTCAGTCATCCTATGTTCACCTATTTGCTAATCTGCATGGAGGAAGGAAGCGACAAAAAAAAAAACCAATGGCAATGTTTCCCATGCATTCCGTATTTCGCGTAGTTGCTTATGAGTGTGGATCAAACCATTAAAAATCAAAATAAAACAAAGCAAGATCTTCTTATAGCTAACATATCCTAATAACCGTCTTAGCAATCAATGTACTATATGAAAAAAATTGACGACAGGCCTAACAAGCGGGTAGGGGGGGAGGGGCTGTTATTGTTATCGCATGCGCACTCCGAGTGACGGAGACGGGCCGGCTCGTTTCGTCTCTGCTTCACACACGTTCGTCGCCATTCTCTCGCAGGTTGAACAAACAGTTCACGACGGCACGTGATCAATTCGGACTTTATACTGTACATAACGGTGACAACGACGGCAGAGATAATTCGAGAGTGTCTATATAATTGCTATCACAATAATACGCGAAAGGGAAAAAAGAAGCAGACAGGTTAACCCGGTAGTATAATAGGTTTGCTACCCTGCACAGGGTGGTGCGAATAGGGATCGGGAATAGGAGATAAATAGAAAGAACAAAAAAACACGCATGCACAAAATCGCAAGACGTTCCGATCATAGCCGTTCTAACAGAACGGTTGAACGCAGAATGTGCGATAGCTAGCGCCCGTACAGCCTTCTTCTGAGGTAAAATCCTGTCGACGGTGCAGAAGCTCGCTGCAAAGTGACTGTTTCCGCGAACAGTACTGTGAGGAGCCTCAGAGAAAATTTAATTAAACTGATGTAATGAAGATAGGCGTAAAAACAGTGATATTGGTGACATCTTACCAACATTCACATGTCTAAGTTCCGGTGCGAAATTCAAGCACGAAACTTTCGCCTTCATTTACACTTCTAATAGGTTAATACCCATGATTGTTAAAATAATGACGTTAGAGTCCTGAAAGAATAACGTATCTCTCTAAAGCATAGGTCGGCAAAACTTGTGGAGCTCGGTCAGACTCACTCATGAAATATCTTTCGAGCTTTTGACTGACTCGGATTCAAACTCACGAGAATTTTTCAGAGACGGACTCAGTCGGACTCAAACTCACCAAAACACTACTCACCCGGACTCACTCAGGCTCATACTCGCGGCTCGATCCGAGTCTGAGTGAGCTCGACTGAGCCGACTGATAAGTGAGTGCGCCGACCTACGGTCTAAAGTGATTCAATGTGTAACTTTATAAGGACCCTCTATGGTTTGTGAAGAGTATACTACATAACCTACATGTTCAGCGTCTCTTTTAGCTATGGCTTAAGAATAGCACTCACCGGCAGCCGAGTAGAGAGTGGGCAGCCAGTCGACCAGGTGAGCGAGTCGGGGCAAAACGACGCCGGTGCCGCGCAGGAGGAGCGGGCTCCAGACAATCGCCGGTACGCGAATGCCGCCTTCCCAGAGCGTGCCCTTGACGCCTCGCAGCGGCCAATTGGAGCCCGTGTTCGAGTACATGCCCCACGGACTACCCCCGTTGTCACTGGCGAACACTACGACGCTGTTGGCGAGCATCCCGCGAGAGTGCAGGGCCTCCACGATACGGCCGACCGCTTCGTCCAATGCGTCCACCGTACCTGGTGAGAAACCGACCCGCGTACAGTTTCTTGGCCACAGAAACTATATGAGCACTCTCGGCATGTTCCGCCGTCGCCGTCGGTGTTGCCGTCATGCTCCGTATAAAGTCCAAATGACACCCTGCGCATCGAATGTTTTCGCTCGAGCGGAGACAGTTGTTCGTCCGCGCTCGTGCATGTACGCTCATTTCGTGCGCGCTTTCTGCATGAGGTGCGCACTGCTAGTTTCGAGCTGATTGCCGTTCTTCGCATAAATTTGCAATTTCTTGCCGTAGTATTCATTACTTCGCCCTTATGGCGATACAGTGCGAAATAAATTTACGCTACTACATCGGTGAAGATGCGTTTCACTTTCGTGTTATACCGCTTCCTAAACAAAGCGATCAGTCACGGTTTTTTGCTATCGCATTCATTGATTTGACCTTGCGAAGAAACAATAATTTTTTCTTCATTATTTTGCAATAAGGACGTGCATATGTGCAATCGTGTACCGTTTAGATCACGCCATATATACTCTGTGACATGTTTTGCATGTATACCGACAGAGGGCACTGATGCGAATATTGTCGATAATGATGATGTGCCGTTCAAATCCATCCATTGTTCTACAGAAGTGTCAAAAGGACAAGGAGAGACCAAGCTTAGTCTGTTGAAGTGCTTTTCAAGACTACGTAGACTTATTTGGCGGCTAGTGTTGTTTTAAAAAAAATGAATGGCTGCGTTTCTCATTTTGTATTTCGCGTAATCAGTTGCCTAGCAATAACCTATTACAGTGAAGTCTTACTTGAGTGCTCAAGTGTGCGCACGAGTGGGGTGGCGCTGCCACGAACATGCAACCCCACCGCCCTCTACGAAGGGAAACCCTACGCACACCTATGCTTGTACGAACGTCGTTTTAACGAATACTTCAGAATAACGAACTTTTAAAAAATACCCGCCACCATTCATGTGCATTATGTGTAAAAATGTTTTCTGTAAAATGAACTTCGAAATAGTGAATACTTCAGTTGAACCAACTGGATCTCTCGACCCAGGGTCATTTTTTAAATAATTCAATATCTTTTCTGCACTCTGCGATGCGTGCCATCCCTTAACCACCCTTTCGTCGGCGGTGGTAGCCCATAGATCGTGCATGCTGCACCACCGTGGCAAAGAGACCGTGCGGGAGACGAAAACTAGCCACGTGCGTTTCAGTACCTGCGCATAACTATCAGATTTGGAAATTGTTTCCAGTCTCTAATCGAAGCTCTAGGATATATAAAAAAAGATGCGAGACTCCGTGTCACAGTAAATTAGCTGTGCCCTTGGCAGCGCACAGAAGCGTATAAAGACTCTCGAGTCTCTGGACACAGTTGTTTCTTCTTGCTCATTAAGGGCGCCATTCCGAATGAACATTACCTATTATATTCAAAATATATTGCATTTCACGCATTTGGCTTTACTTCTGCTGTGTACGATTCGGATCAGTATTCTAGCAAATATTCAGCTTGGACAATTTTTTGTATTCCTTGAAGTTCGCCCAAGTTAGAGTTCGCTGCATTACATTCCAAGCTTTTCAGTCCCTGGCGTACAGCGTAGCCAGGAGGGCAGAGGTAGGGGCCTTTTCTATCCCCGAAGTTTTTTAGTTTAACAATTGCAAATAGAGGCTCTCGTACAAATACATGCAAAGATATGCTTGAACTTTCTGTAAGGATTGTTGAAATCACTCTTCCTTCCGTACGTTTCTCCTTTCCTTCGGCAACGCCTCTGCTCTTCGTATATTTACACACACAGACACACACACACACACACACACACACACACACACACACACGCACGCACACACAGAGACACGCACGCACGCACGCACACACACAGACACGCACGCACACACACACACACGCACGCACAGACACACACACACAGACACACACGCACGCACACACACAGACACACAGACACACACGCACGCACACACACACACACACACACAGACACACACACAGACACACACACAGACACACACACACATACAGACACACAGACACACACAACAGACACCCACAGACACACACACACATACAGACACACAGACAGCCACCACGCACACACGCACGCACGCCCACACACACACACAGACAGACACACAGACAGACACACACACACACAGACAGACAGACAGACAGACAGACAGACAGACAGACAGACAGACAGATAGATAGATAGATAGATAGATAGATAGATAGATAGATAGATAGATAGATAGATAGCTAGATAGATAGATAGATAGATAGATAGATAGATAGATAGATAGATAGATAGATAGATAGATAGATAGATAGATAGATAGATAGATAGATAGATAGATAGATAGATAGATAGATAGATCTACTTGAAGACGACCGGTGCGAATAGCAGCACACATTGTTAAAGTGTCACTGCTTGTACATTGTGCTCAGCTCACCCGCGAGAAGCGTCCTGTTACGATCGCCGATGTACGGAAACTTGGCCAGGTTCCTTTCCGGCGCATCGGTCGTCCGAGTCATCGTCTCGCCATGCGCCGCCAGGGAAGCCATGTACATGAACAGCGGCTGTAGGGCACACAAGAGCAAAGCGTATATTTCAAACGAGGCGCAATTGCCTCTGCCTGACTTCTTTTTATTCGCAAACGAAAGAAGGTTGACTTACCAACGAGTGGTAATTTGTTTTCTTGCTATCCAGGATTGTTATAGGGCACGTTAAGTCGGCTCGAAATGATTCGTCGCGTCGGATGCTATGCATCCTGAAAATTAGGTCTTACCTTGCAGTTCCTCATTCATATTCTCATTCATATTCATATTCCTCATTCCTCATTGCTTTCCGACGCACACTTGACCGTATCACTCTGCTACATAAGATTGTACGCAGCCGCAGTTGCATTGAAGCACCGATTACTCTTTGTGATTCAGCACGACGAACCACGCACCGATCTCACCCACTCAACATTGTTCCCTTCCAGCCATTTGTAAATTGATTTAAGCATTCCTTTTTTCCAGCCGTTGTTGAGATTTGGAACAACCTAGATGGATCCCTACGCGAAAAACCAATTGAACTGTTTTTGAAAGAACTGCCTAACCATATTTTGTAATATGTTTTAAATGCTTTGTATGTTTCTTTGGTATTGCTTAATGTATGTTCGTTCCTTTTCCTAATGTACCCACTCCTGCCATGTCTCGTGTATCGAGACAGCAGTATCTGTAAATAAATAAATAAATATACACATACACTACAACCTTGAGACAAAGTACACTGACCATTGCCATCCGAAAACGCTTTGCGTCTGCGCCGTCAAGTGGCGAGCTGTCTTGCGGTCGAAAGCATTTGTCTGACATGTCGGCAGAGCGATGCTCTTGGCAGCAGACGGTTCGCCCCATAGATGGCGTAGACGGCGATTTCGTCATGCACTTCCATGGTCAGTGCCCTTTTGCTCACGGGTGTACACACACCTGAGTACGGCACTTACTACCAATTGCTTGTTGTGTGCGCAGGATTCCGTCTACTGTCGACCGCGAAAGTTTGCGGGATCTGCAGCACGTGGCGGAGCGACGAAAAACTAGAATCACTGTATAAGCTACCTTTAGGTCGTTGCGTATGCTAGCCAAGGGTAGGCCCCGCCGCGGTGCTAGTGGCAAAGGTGCTCGGCTGCTGACCCGCAGGTCGCGAGATCAAATCCCGGCTGCGGCGGCCTGATTTTTCGATGGAGGCGAAAATGCCGAGGCCCGTGTGCTCAGATTTGGGTGCACGTTAAAGAACCCCAGGTGGTCGAAATTTTCGGGGCCCTCTACTACGGTGTCTCTCATAATCATATGGCGGTTTTGGGACGTTAAACCCCACATATCAATCATTACCTAATGGTAGCATATACAGTAGTTCTATACGAAAAACTGCATCACTGCCGCTGCGTCACCTATATATCGTGACACGGCGGGTGTTGAAACTATCGGACTCGGTGATTAGCGATGGCACGATTAGACAACGCGACACGCCGGCTTTTATCGTGGAGGCTGCTGTCCATATCTTCAACACCCACCGCTTCACAGTAGGTGGCGCAGCGATGTTATTTTTTGTCGTTCCGCCACGTGCGGCAGATTTCGCGAAATTCTGCGGCCAGCAGTACATAAATGGCAATGCGCATGCGCAAACTCAACCAGTGAAGCGTAAGTGCAATAATCAACCAAGAACACGCACGAGTAACAGAAGCCACCGAACATAACAACGCAAAGAAAAAAAAAGCAGGCCATCAGCACTCTAATTTTCTACCGTAAAGAAAAGCCATCCCTTTAGCCAACGATGACAGAAATTGCTCACCAGCACACTGATTAGAAGGGGTGTGGTCGTAAGTACATGTGTATGTGAATACGTGTATGAATAAGGGTTGGTTTGTGGGGTTTAACGTCCCAAAACCACCATATGATTATGAGAGACGCCGTAGTGGAGGGCTCCGGAAATTTTGACCACCTGGGGTTCTTTAACGTGCACCCAAATTTGAGTACACGGGCCTACAACATTTCCGCCTCCATCGGAATTGCAGCCGCCACAGCCGGGATTCGATCCCGCGACCTGCGGGTCAGCAGCCGAGTACCTTAGACACTAGACCACCGTGGAGGGGCTGTATGAATAAGGGGGCGCTAATTTCAAGATGCCATTGTTTTACCAAATAGCCAAACACAGCAAGGTCTAAAAGCGCGCAGTGCACAGCACACTTTCGGGTCGGCATCTCGCTGCAACCTCGAGCGCAGGTGTTTTCTCAATAATAATAAAAAGTTTTAGAACCGGGCCCCCACCCGCCCACGTATACGCACGCTCTTGCGTTCCTTTGTACTCCCAGCTGCACCTGTAGAGAATACAAAGGAACGCGAAAGCATTTGTGTGCAGGCAGCTTGGGGTACCCGGAACTGAAGCTCTCCGTTAATTATTGTGGTTTAACGCCCGAAAAACCCCCGATGTGATTATGAGCGACGCCGTAGCGGAGGGCTCCGGAAATTGTGACCACCTGGGGTTCTCTAAGGTGCACCTCAATCTAAGCAAATGGGTCTCAAGCATTTTCGCCTGCATAGGAAATGCGGCCGCCAGGGCCGGGATTCGATCCCGCGACCTTCGGGTCAGCACTCAAGCACCAGGACCACTGGACTGCGAATAAGTTGCACCCTGAATTTCGATATTAGGGCTGGCTTGAGAGGGTTGCGCACGAGTGCCTTTTTGAGTGGCGTACAGGGTTAGTGAGGAATCATTTATGAAGCTAGGGTATGCAGGAGGGAGGATTAAGGGGATCCTGTTTGTGAGAGGAGGAGTGTCAGGCGGTGCCCGAGAGAGTGAGCGGGTGTATGAATTCCCGCGAGTGCGATGCCTGCGTCAAACGACAGCGACTCCAACCTTGTCCGTGTCGTGCTTGGAGATGATGTCGACTGCCCTGTTCGTGATGAGGTCAGTGTCGTACACGCCGTCCGCATCGGTCACCAGCTGCTCGTCGTCCCAGTAGTCACGGCCACATCTGTTGTCCTGAAAAAAAGTAGTAATATTAAAGCAACGATAATGACTAGCCTATTCAAATACTGCTTCTTCCGCGCACTAATAATAAATAGAACAAATTTCCTTTGCAAAAGCTGTATTATTTTACTTTTCACACGTTAATTGCTTTAATGCTGTGTTCTTATAGACGTATTCTGCCGTTTTTTTTTTCAGTTTTATGCTCGAAACTGTATTGTTGTTTAACGTTGCGTTCTTATAGAAGTCTTTTGCTATTTTTCCAGTTTTATGCTCGAAACTTTATTGTTGATTTTAAAGGATTGTTTTACTTTTGTTGACCCGTTGTACAGCCGCGGCCACGTCTATGCATAACGCGCGAGCAGCCGGTTTCGTAGCGACACCTTTCGACCGTTGCGGGTTGTCACGTCGCGTTCACAGGAGCATGCTCGGCCTTGGAAGCATGCAGGCCTGCTCTGCACGGGTTAAAACGTTGGAAGTACAGTGTAGTTGTATGGTATGCTTGTTTAACCAGATAACCGCGCTCGCTCAGGGCGCTTTCGTCATATGCATTTCATAAGACGAAGCGCGTGTTTTTTTTTTTTTTTGCTTTGATATCGCTATAAGCATGTGCAGTTGGCAGGTGTTCTAGCCAGCGGTATCCTCTACCCACTTGTTGGAAATGTTGTGCAATTTTTTTTTTATGCAGTGGCTGACGACGATGAAGAAGTATACCGGTGTGATTTCTACGGATAACAAAATTCGTCCCAGGAATATCGCCAAGTAATCAATACTGCTATAACAGGTATGCGTGAAGTGGGAATGCGCCGCAGTTATTAGGTGATCGAGAACAAGTTTTCTAGCTGATTGGAGCATAGGACAACCCAGTCGTTACGCAATTTTTTGCCCCGCCGCGGTGGTCTAGTGGCTAAGGTACTCGGCTGCTGACCCGCAGGGCACGGGTTCGAATCCCGGCTGCGGCGGCTGCATTTCCGATGGAGGCGGAAATGTTGTAGGCCCGTGTGCTCAGATTTGGGTGCACGTTAAAGAACCCCAGGTGGTCGAAATTTCCGGAGCCCTCCACTACGGCGTCTCTCATAATCATGTAGTGGTTTTGGGACGTTAAACTCCACATATCAATCAATCAATCAAATAAATTACGCAATTTGCACTGTGTGACACCTGGCTGTTCCTTTGATGCTATAAAACGCTTTATTACTCATATTAACGTGATTCCTTTCCTGAAATCAAGCCTGCCTAAGGCCAGTCTAGATAATGGGTTCCAAGCAATGGCGTGGCTTATTAGAATACTGGGTGGACACAACTACAAAACTGCGCGAAAAAGCGACAACAGAGAAGGCACACACACAATCGCAGACTAGCAACTGAAAGTTTATGGAAGGATACTCATATATAACTGTGTATCCTATATATAGCGTGTGCCTTCTCTGTTTCTTCTCGCTTTCTCGCGCAGTTTTGTAGTTATGAATCACCAACCTTCTCAGCGTTCAGTACTCTTAAATGGGTAGACATGTAGCGGAGCTGGGCTGTAATTCCATTGCGTCTTTAATGTTGTTTATTTACCTAATTATTTTCGTTCGATACTGGTTATGGACGGCGGCGGCAGCGGATAACTACGGCACCGCGCATGACCCGTCTTCTGATCTCATAACAGCTTCCGCTGTAAAAGAGCCAAATTTTACACATTGTCATGATACAAAACGAAAACTATGCGACTTGGTATAAAACTCGTCACATATTTGAAATCAGCATGGAAAACCTATGTAAAGAGTGAAAATTCCATTACGCTATAGATTAAAAAAAACTTTTTTTTTCGAGTAGCATCTCCTTCTTAACAGTGTTCAAGAGTAAAGAGCCTACATGACCGGCCGTTTCATCTATAGTCTCCCTGTTGAAGGACAGGATGCCATATGATGCGCGCCTTTTGAATAGGCTGCGTTGATGCACGCTTATCGAGGCACACTATTCATAGGGAATACAAGACACCGCTCCGCAGGCCTTAACACGATCTGAGCAAAAACTTGACCTTCTCTGAAATCCCTCGTGGGGTACCACCTAGAGGGTACTCTCCCCCATTATCACAAAACAGGCGCGAAGGCTAGCTGACGGGGAGAGTGTGAAAAGGCGAGAGGAGTGGTTGGTGAACGGCTGGATCGGGCACATCTGACTGGCATTGAAGACATTGATCTCGTGTAATGATATCCATACGGAATTCACGCGTCTTTTTGAACTGAGTCACATACGTTGCATGACAGGATCTAAAGATACAGATGACTCTTTTTGTTTGTTTTTGTTTTCTTATGCAGTACTTCTCTCCTCTTCGGTCAGTTTTGAAGTCATCACCTGTTGGCCACGTCTCATTACCGTCATGTCTTATCGACTCTTTTTGCAAAGTAAGGTGTCCACTCAGGGTAGTAATAAGCGCAGTTCGTCTACGTATGAAAATCCAAGCGACAAATACAGTGCAGTAATGAGACAACCATGCAAATATTTGCGTGAGTCGGCCAGCGAAGGAGCGCTGAGACGAAAAGAACTCACGAAATTCAATGCAGCGAAATAGTAGTACTTTGCAGTGTTGTAGTAGCCGAAGAAAGTGTCGAAACCTCGCCTCGTGGGAGTATAGTCGATGCTGGAGTAGCCAAGGTGCCACTGTGGTGAAGAACAGTGTATCAGAACACGTTAAATGATTTAGTCTTCGTTCATTCGACGAACGATCCCAGCAATCGTACTCGTAGCCGTTCTGAGAGTGCGTCATATGAGCTGGGTATAGCCGAAGCGCAATGATAACATGCGCCCTTCACACGCATCGTGAACAAACACTGCTAGAATTTCGCATATTAGTGGCTAGAACGTACACAAAGCTTCCTATAGAGTTCGAGTTCGGCTGAGCGTCAATCAGTTCACGTACACTAGGGCCTCATCTGACATAGTAGCTGCAGCCAGGTTTACGTAACGTTTCAGCCACTAGACATTTTTCACGTTGAAATGGAGGCATAATGCGAAAGGCATGAATGTGGTCTATTGATAGTGTGAATGCGGTAATTTCTCGAGTAGCCTGTACAAATTCCTGCTTGGCCTTTTGGTTGTTTGAATTCTAATGCCTTAATTCCGTTAGCTACTATATTTGTAAATGGCCTGTAGACGACAGACAGTAAGCTGATATGTTTGTAATTTCTCGCGTCCTTGGCGTTCCTTTTCTGATATTATCACTCTCCCTAAATCCTGGTTCCCTCTATTAAGAGACACTTCATATACCTATAAGGTGGATGAACTTTTAGCAGCACAATTTCTCCGCCGTTAGTAGAATATCTATCACTATATTTATTTTACCCTACCGCAGACAAAGGAAAACAAATACAAAAAAACACGCAGAGTCAGCGTTATTGAGATCAGTTATTTTGGATAAGTTTCTCAAAGCATATATAAGCTGCAAGGACATAGAATGCCTCTCCGTTTTATATAACATTTGATAAGGTGTTCAACTATAGGAACTATAGTGACATATATTAAAGAAAAAAAATTCCCCCATTGCCTTTCACAATCTGCTCTACTCACAAAAAGCGCACACTATATATATGTACATACGCTTACTTTTCCCAGAGCGTGTGTCTTGTAACCGAGGTCCTTGAGGCGTTCGGCTAATGTAGGGACGCTCAGGTTCATGCCTCCCGGCTGGGCAGGCAGCAACACATCGCGCTGCATACCTGCAAAGCAGACCGAGAGTTTCCCTCATACTATACAAGGCAAAACATGCAACAACATCACCTCAACGACTCATACAGCAGCGCAAAAGACGAGAGCCAGAAAAAGATTATCTTTCTTTGTGCCGTCTGTTGCTCCGTTCTTCAGGTATCATGCATTTCAACAAAATCACCGTGTCTACGTCGTATACTTCAGTATTTGCTGTCGTAGGCCGCGCGCAAGAAACACAACACGGTTCTTTGTTATGAGCGCATTTCGCCTATAATAGACCCGCAGTCAAGTTGGAAGAGCATTGTAACATTCTGGCAGCTCTAAAGAGGCACGCTACATGACGGTAAACAACCTGACATCGGCGAAGTTCTCCCCATGCAGAAGTTGGATTTATTGTAACAGTATTCTGCCGAAGTGAACTTTCAATAAATAAATCTTAGATTTTGAATATAACAACTATTCATCTTGTACACCTCCCTGAATACACCACTATATCGTCTTCCACCTCCCCTTACCTCCACTAATAGTATCCTATTATCCTTGGTAACTAATACTAACAAGATACTATTTAAAACTACTTAAATACTACCATGGTCCCTCAATACTTGGACCATGATACTACTTAATACTGGCTGTAGGTACTACCTAAAAGATACTATCTTCAGCTAATGTACTTCGAGTCATGGTGCACCAGACTATGGTATAAGACATCGCACCTGGCGAGGTCACCCAGCCACAGCGAGACTATGCAAAAGGAGGATATAAAGCTGGGCTAAATGTGGTGACCGTATTCTAAACACTTTTAAAACAGCGCATCGATGACGTGGACGAAAGTAAAATGGGGACAAACTACAGCGTGGAATCGCAACTGAATACTTATTGAAAGCACATGAAAGAAAAAAAATGGGGGGGGGGGGGCTACTTCATCTCTCCCACCCATGTGTCCGCACCACAGCAAAACAAAACCAAGGAAAAAACAACAACAAACCAGCAGTGCACCATGAACCACAGTTAGCGCTGTGTTCTGTCTTCTTCGAAACTTTATTGTTTATCCTGTACATGAAGCGAATGCGTCAGCCTGGATATTCCCTTTTTTTTTTTACTTCCGCCCCCGTCATTGTTGCACTGTTTAAAAAATGTTCAAGCACTGAGCAAGACCAGAAGTCATCTATGAAGTGCTTCAACACTTTTCTTTCTGTCGAGGCCGTAAACAATAGGGGTGAACTTGAGTTATCCCAGGAACACGATGAGTTACAGGAAAAGTAATTACATATTTGAAATAAGCCGAAAAAAAAACTGCGCAAGCCTGTGTAGTTTGATCCAGATCGCTGAAGAAATAAACTAAGATGCTGCTCCCTTAACGCTGCTGCCCGCCAGCGAACTACGCGAACTCGAATCGTCATCCACTGTATTGGCTCAATGGCGACGATTTCCCGCTGCATGAGGGTACGGGTTCAACCACTGGTGATGGCAGTCCCATTTCGCAGCGCCCTTCGCAGTAACCCGCCTTGGCACGGCCCGTTAGCGTATCAGGATATTGAGACATAAAGGTTCCATATTCATTGTTAAGATCGTTCTTATTATACATATGTCCACATCGTATGTTTATCCATGGCCATTGATCTGCAGTGCATGCGTGTATATGAGCGTACTGTATACACGAACTAAACGTGAGACCGACTTTTTTTTTTTTAGTATTACAGCTGCTATGCACAATCAATCCAAATAATCACGTCATGACAGGACGAATCTGGTCTCTATGATGTTGGCTCTCGTCTACGTGTTTTAGTTTATATTAGGCCGATATGACCCAAACTGAAGACGGTAGAAAAGAAAGCGTGCGCGTTAATTAGCTCTAATTTGCACCGTTGCAATCCGCGTGTACTGTACAAGCTCTGAAACGTAAGGCCACCATATCCTGCTATTGAGTGCACAAAGGGTCATTTGTATGCGGCTTTAGAATTTGACCTGTGCATCGGGTTTCGATGATCAACAACTTCGCTTGGCGATATGTTATGTAAATTACGTTCTTATTTAGAAAGGGGAGTGGGTTCAGGGGGGGGGGGGGGGCACTCAGGTCAGTTCAATAGGGAAACACTAAGCTCTTAATCGAGTCCTTAACCTTACCCTTCATGGCAACAACTCTATGAGAATGTGACGATGTGTATCGGAAGTGTTAACTACATAATTTGTTAGCAGTGCCACCACTCTTAACTTTTGGTTACGTGTAAAGATGTGCGCATGTAATGTCGAATTAGGTTTGCCCGCGAACGGGCCACTAGGGTCGGCTTGGCGGTCCCTAGGCGGGACTAGCCGTTTGGCACGGGGTCTTACCTGCGTTTTTTCTGTACCCAAATAAAGTTTTCATCGTCGTTATCCCTCGTTTGTATTCACGAGAATCGTGACTCGCTAACTCGAGAAATTGCTCGCGACAACGGGCTAAGAAGATGGCGCAGTCATGAATGCCCTTACCCATCCTGATTGGGTAGAGGCCTGTCAGAAGAGCCGCCCTGGATGGCGTACATGTTTGCATTGTGTAGTGCTGCGTCAGCAGGAGGCCGTTGGCTGCCAGTGCGTCCAAGTTAGGCGTGGGGATTTGGTAGCCACCCACAAGGCTTGTGTCAGCCCAACCCTGCGCCACGTTTCCAGTCGCATATTGCTGTCGCGTGACAGTCGCAAGATGCCGCGGTGGGCTAGCTAACTTGAGACACGTAGAAACACGGCGATGGCACTAGTGAACATCGTCTGTGCCGCTGCCTACCTTTTGAAGGGTCTTTAGCTTACGCATTATTGCAAGCAAGAGCTTACAAAAGCGCTATTAAGTTTCTCAACGGCGACCGGACTATTATGGCCTCTTGCGAACCATTGACGCGAGCACCAAGCGTTCACATTACCAGCCTCTTTGTTAGTTGTTGTGATATTACAGTTGAATTATATCGAACTTGGTTAACAGCGCATAAACACGTACACAAGGAAGGAGGAAACAAGCAGCAGGGCACTTCCATGTGTCCTTGCTTCTAATGTTGAGGTTTTAACCAAGTTTAAGATGGACCCCAACCAATTAGCCCGACTTGCCGTCTTACAGTTAAGTCCCCTTATAAAAGGCACTGATATAAGAGACAAGTGGGGTATAAGACACACTATAGTGTACTGTATTGAAATATGGTTTCATTAGAAGATGAGACCCTGGTACCCTGCTTATAATAAACGCTTCGTACGTGTAAGGCACAACTGCTTCCCAATGCATGTCTCTTATGAAGGGGCCCAGCTGTACAACGTTGAGTAACGTATTTACACCAAGGGTGGGAATTCCAACTAAAAAAAAAAACAGGTAATGTCAGCACGGTACGCAAGCTACACTGCTTTGCACTCCGTGGCTCTATTTACCCACTCTATCCTTACCGATGTCCTTCCTGTAGAGGACGTCAGAGCTTGTATCATTTCATGTGGGAATGCCCTGAGCCTCTAGGCCTACATCGAATCCTCACTGCCTCCATCTATCAGTAGGAAGGCACTCTTTTCAGCACAGCTCTGAACGACCGGCGAAGACTGATTGACTGGGCCAGCTGGATAGCAGCAGCAAATGAGAGACTAGACTGAGGGTTCTCCCCTCTGCGACTTCACAAACGAAAATTAACGTTTTCGACTACTACTACTACTACTACTACTACTACTACTACTACTACTACTACTACTACTACTACTACTACTACTACTACTGATACCAACATTGTTTATCTATTCTACGTACGATTCACTCCCCCTCCTTATTTGCAGGGTACCAAACAGGCCACGTTCTCAGTCAAACTCTCTGCCCTTCCTTCTTCGTTTCTCTCTCTCAAAGGACAGGGTATAGCAATTTGAGAGGACGCTCTGTTCAGCTTTACGAGGCATCACGCGCAACCAAAGACCGCACTTACCACGTCGTCCGCTAGAATAAAGACCATGTTGGGAGGTTTCTCGATGGTAAGAACCGTCGACGGTGTCACAAATGCGAGCAAAATGAGGATCATGCTGAAACGCAAGTCAAATACGTTTAATCTTTCGGCCTTGTTGGTGCGTCGCGCTTGCGATAGCGACTGGGCTAAAAGGGTTACAGCTAGTAAAGCAAACGTATTTTTTTTTTTCGTAAACGCCAGCTGGCGCGGGAAAAGGGGAGGGGCCGAACGGGAGAGCTGCAGCGTATGCGGTGTAAGAACGACACGAAGCGAAGAGAATCACGTTTTACTATGAGCTCCAAATGGATAACTAAATAAAGAAACTGTACTTGTACTAAGCAAGCAACATCTTATCGCATACAAAAAGAAAGCATTCAACAAGATATGTAACACAAATGTAGCCCATAGTGGGTGGTGACGGTAGGAACATAGGAGCAAACTCAGTTCAAGGATAACGTGATCGATCATAGTGAGTAACGTACATTCTTACTCAAAGACATGTAGTGGGCGACTTGACAGGCGACGTAATGTCATAGGTACGATTTTACAGATATCCGTCAAGTATATTCCTTGAGCATATTGTTTTGTCTCTATCGCAGAAATTATTTGATGTGATTCTTAACAAGCTAGATGAACGTGATGGAATTATTAAATTATACACTATTGTAACTCATACCATGGCCACTCGCTATACATCAAGCAGCCGTGCTCATACGGGACGTCACATGCGTACAATATAACAGTCGCACGCTTGTTAATATTTTTTTTTCAGATATTCAGTCTCACCAGAACAAATCTCCACACATTTTAGGTCTTCTGCGTGTATTTCTTTTGCAACCTCCTTTGCGAATTCCTACTTATGCATCTGGGACTTTAGAACTCATTTCAGTTTCACGCCCTGAATAACGGAAGAGTGGGGGAAAAAACACAATAATCCAAGAACATTTTTCCTTCACACTGGCGTAACCATGGAGGGGAGGAGGGGTACGTTAACTTTAACTACACTTTTGTAATTGTCATGAACAGTGACGTCAGTCTGCTCATCTGCTAATTGCGCTCATCAGTGCTTTGGGTTCGCCGATGACATTCATTACGCCAGAATAATTACTAAAGGGTGTTCTTTCTGTATCGCAAAGCTGCAATGGGTTTTTTTTTTTTTTTGCATGAAGAACTTCAGTTCTCTCGTTTGACAAAACCACCTAACTCCACTAAATCAATATTTAGTTAATGTAACCTTATTATTATTATTATTATTATTATTATTATTATTATTATTATTATTATTATTATTATTATTATTATTATTATTATTATTATTATTATTATTATTATTATTATTATTATTATTATTATTATTATTATTATTATTATTATTATTATTATTATTATTATTATTATTAGTCCCAAATGGTGGATTTAACCATCTTAATATTCCTGCCGCTACAGAAGGATAAAGTCTGAAGGCACCGAAGATATATCGCATTTCCTTGATTTTTCGAGTAGATTGGACACATTATAAACCTACGCACGAACATACAGAGTATAGTGAAACTCCCCCCACCCACCCCTCCAACGAAAGAAATTTCTGGCTACGTTGCTGTTCTTTAGTGAACTCATAGGCATATTCTATGATCCGGTCTAGCAGGAGCTCCCGAGTCTTTGCTCCGAATCGCTGAAAGAAGAGTTACCTCCCCCATCTATAGCCTTACGGAAATGTCCTTGGCCCTGGCAGCTGCGGGACATTATTTTGCAGATACCTGCTGCCACTGCAGTATGGTGGCTCTAGCCACCATAACTGCAGCTGTGACTCCGTTTTTCAGCTATTCGACGAAGGACTAGCTCCTTTACTACCAGCCTATTATTATGGCAACTATATTAATCCAGTGCACTATGCATATCGTGACGTCATCAAGCGGGGACGCGTTAGAAACGTCGCACGCGTAATTCTGATGGTGCTGATGGCGCAACCATTTGTAAAGAGCGTGGTGCTGTCTTTCACCTCATCATAGCTTTCCCACAAAAAAAAAAGAAAGAAAAGGTGAACAAAAGCAGGATTACGTCATCAACTGCATACTGCACGATGTGCGAGCACTTTTCGAGTACTCCTTGAAGTGCGTTATACAGTACAACCTCGGTGAAACTAATCTCGAGGGCTCACCAAAAATATTCGCATCATCCGCAATTCGTATAAGCTGAAAGCATAGAAAATTAGTATGCGACAAAAAAAAAAGTGGCACACGTTTTCATTTATGGTTTCTCGGGATTGCCGCAACATCATGAACAGCTCCGAATAATCGGCATTAAATTTTTAACAACGGCGTCTATACTTGAAAATCGGTAAAAATACGGCGTGTGCGCGCGCGTGTAATTTATGAACCGGATGCGGTGTGACCCATTAAACGTCGAGGATTGAAAATCGGTGAGCAACAACCGCATTCCTTGAAAGTGCAGGCTAAGTGGTTATGGCCGGGACCACAAACGAAAAAAATCACAGCACCACAAAGTTTTTACGAGCCGTGATCATATACCTCCAAAGTTCTGCTGTATACGAGTTCATGATAATAACAGGCACTTCAATAGGGGTCCTGTGTTTCGGTCCTGTGCTTGAAATGCTGCCAGGTTATACCCGCAAACTTCCTAATTTCATTCTTCTTAAGTTGGGGACACACAATACACTAGGCGAGCTGTTCGAGGCAGATTGGGTCAGTCAGCGCCAACGCCTCCTACTCACCACTACTGGGCGCAATCTCCTCTCCCGCTTCGGATATCCCGTCCCACCACTTGAGATTGAAACACGCCCCACGCCCTTATCGCCTGCGATACTGTTCATCCCTTACCCTGTAACATGCACCTCCAGCATGACAAGGGCTGGCGCAAATACATTTGTATGCATGCCGAATGCCCTAAGGAGTAAGAGTCTCTGTCAAGCCACATGACCTTTAGCTCTTGCTCCTCTTTCTGTAAAACGAAATAAATAAATAAATAAATAAATAAATAAATAAATAAATTGTAATGAATTAATGAATCTGAATAACGGACGCTCGACTGGCAATGAAGAAGACGATGATGATCGGTGGCTGCAGTAGTAGCTCGCGCACGCCGCTCGCCATTAGCAGACCTGCCTGATAAAGGACATTTTGCCAAGCTACGTCTGAACCTTTCTCGACGTACCACACCTCTATTTTAAGTGGTGGAGGAGCCGGGGTTCCCATAAACCTGGAACTTCGCAATCGGACGCTACCCTCACCCTTCACCATGACTGCTCCTGGCCCTTCTCAAGCTGCCTTACCAACGACAGTCTACTGTACTGGCGCGCCTCGGCAACGCGACCCACCAATTTTTCGCGGCAACGATGAACAAGACGTCGAGGACTGGCTCTTCGAGTACGAAATCGTAAGCGCTTCCAACAAGTGGAACGCCTGCGACCAGCTCACAAACGTGCGCTTTTACCTCGCTGATGTGGCCAGCCTCTGGTTCAAGAACCACGAAGGCGAAATTACCAACTGGTCCGCCTTCAAGACCACCATCTCCGCGGTCTTCGGCCGTCCCGCCGTGCGCCGGCTTCACGCGGAACAGCGTCTCCGTAGTCGAGTCCAGCGCAGGGACGAGACCTTTACGAGTTACATTGAAGATGTCTTGTCTCTTTGCAAGCGCGTCGATGAATCTCTAACCGAACGCGACAAAATCAAGCACACCATCAAAGGAGTTGACGACGACACCTTCCGGATGCTCGTCTCTAGGAATCCACAGACCGTCACAGATGTTGTCCAGCTCTGTCAGGAGTACGACGAGTTGCGTAAGCAGCGTGCCTCGACGCGCAGGGCCGCAGAAGATACGGCTGAAGTTTCCGCCCTCGTACACGACGTCGCTGCTAATCACACCGTCTTACTGCCCCAAATCAAACAATTCACTCGTGAGGAAGTTGCGCATCAGCTTTCTCTTGTGGCCGAAGCATCCGCGCCAGTGACCTCGTTAGACCCATGTCTACGCCAGGTCATTGAGACACAGGTCACGCAGGCACTGCCTCCATCGCCACCTGTCCCTACGCCGCTGACCTACGCTGCCGTCGTTGCTAGACCCCCCGCCCCACCTGTCTCTGGCGCATACCGGGGCACCGGGTCCTCCTACCCTACGACGCTGCCTACATACACGGCACCCCATCCCGTTTCACCCCCTGCACCTTCTGTCGTTAACCCATGGCGCACCTTAGATAATTGACCCATCTGTTTCGCATGCGGTTTCGTGGGACATATAGCACGCTACTGTCGCCGTCGCAACTTCCAGCCTCCAGACCATGGGAATTCTGCAAATTACCAGGCTGCCCAGAATCACCAGCGACCATCTTCTCCTATCACCGGCTCATTGTCCCCACGACGCCCCGTCGATTCTCGCCGGTCATTACCACCCCGTCGCCGATCTGTCTCCCCGATGCTTCGGCGCACGAGCCCCGCTCGAGAGGAAAACTGACAGCCGCAGTTCCGGAGGCAAGAACTGCGTCGTCGTCGAACTTTCTAAGGCCTCCTCTTTGTCCGACCAACGAAATTGATGTGCTAGTAGAAGGTGTTGCTGTACGTGCACTTGTCGACACAGGCGCCGTCGTTTCTGTAATTAGTGAAAAACTGTGTCGCGACTTGAGAAAAGTTACAACGCCGCTTACGAATCTTGTTCTGCGTACAGCCACCTCCCATTTCATCGCACCGACAGCTCAGTGCACAGCACGCGTTCTTATTGAAGATGTTTGGTACGCCGTCAACTTTGTTGTTCTCCCACGTTCATCTTACGACGTCATACTAGGATGGGATTTCCTTTCAACCCATCAGGCCCTCGTCGACTGCGCTCGTGCTGAACTCACGTTGACGAATCCGTGCCTTGATATCGACCACCACAGTCCCTCGAAAGTGTTTGCCGCAGCTGACGTCCGCATCGCGCCGTTGTCCGCCGTCCTAGTGCCTGTGTTTTCCCCTGCTGCCACTAACTCGACGCTCCTGTTCCAACCAACTATAGCTAGTGTGCAACACCGAACCATCGTCCTCCCGTTTGCCGTCATCAACTTTTCCAATGGTTCGGCGGTACTTTATGCGTGCAACGTTTCTGCTTGTCCGTACATCCTGCTACGCGGTGAGTGTCTGGGAAGCCTCGAGGCCTTAAATTGTATTTTCGAAGACCCGATCTATCCAGACAAGCCATTTCTACCGACTTGTGCCATTACACCCGCAACTGACGCTAATGAACCTATGGGTGTATTCCGCAAGTCCATCGATTGTAACCTCACGCCTGGACAGC
The DNA here is from genome assembly GCF_013339725.1 of Rhipicephalus microplus. NCBI lineage: Eukaryota > Metazoa > Arthropoda > Arachnida > Ixodida > Ixodidae > Rhipicephalus > Rhipicephalus microplus. The sequence continues at coordinate 150,779,851 of NC_051171.1, read as the reverse complement.
AGAAACAGCTGATCAAGCTCCTACAGCGTTTTCGAGCCTCGTTTGACCACAATCAGCCTTCCTTAGGTCGAGCGTCATCTGTTGTTCACCGTATAGATACCGGTCAAGAGACGCCATTACGGCAGCGTCCATATCGTGTGTCAACTACCGAACGCCGTGCCATCAATGAACAGGTTGACGACATGCTGACACGTGGCATAATCGAACCGTCAAGCAGTCCCTGGGCCTCTCCAGTTGTGTTGGTGAAGAAGATCCATCAGGTTTTGCGTGGACTACCGGCGTCTCAACCGAATCACGCGCAAGGATGTCTATCCGCTGCCACGCATTGACGATGCCTTGGACTGCCTACAGGGAGCCGAATTTTTCTCTTCTTTAGATCTCCGCTCTGGATACTGGCAGGTACCCATGGCAGAGGCCGATCGTGAAAAAACTGCTTTCATCACGCCCGACGGGCTTTACGAATTCACAGTCATGCCCTTCGGCCTCTGCAACGCGCCAGATACTTTCGAGCGGATGATGGACTCTATCCTTCGAGGCCTCAAGTGGAACGTTTGCCTTTGTTATTTAGATGATATTGTCGTCTTTTCAACTGATTTTGCAACCCATTTGACCCGCCTCGAGAAAGTCCTCGCGTGTATTTCTGCCGCGGGGCTGCAACTGAATCTGAAGAAGTGCAATTTCGCCGCTCGAAAGCTTACGATCCTTGGCCACGTGGTTTCAAAAGACGGCATTCTTCCTGACCCTGCCAAACTTACAGCCGTTTCAGCGTTTCCCAAACCGACCACCATGAAAGAGCTCCGAAGCTTCATAGGCCTTTGCTCTTACTTCCGGCGCTTCGTCCGCAATTTCGCGACGATCATCGCTCCTTTGACCAAGCTCCTCGCCGGCTCCAGAGACCTTTCAGCCTGATCTGCCACCTGTGACGACTCTTTCAATGAACTGCGCCGCCTCCTCACGTCGCCGCCTATTCTGCGACTCTACGACCCATCGGCACCCACAGAGATCCACACCGACGCTAGTGGTGTCGGGCTAGGCGCTATTCTTGCACAGAAGAAAGACGGCTTCCAAGAGTACGTGGTTGCCTACGCAAGCCGAACTTTTAGCAAAGCCGAAAGCAACTATTCTGTCACTGAAAAGGAATGCCTCGCCATTATTTGGGCGATAGAAAAATTTCGACCTTACGTGTACGGGCGCCCTTTTGACGTCGTGACTGACCACCACGCCCTCTGCTGGTTGTCGTCATTGAAGGATCCAAGCGGTCGCCTCGCCCGATGGGCATTACGCCTCCAAGAATATAATATTCGCGTGGTCTATCGCTCCGGCCAGAAACATTCGGATGCAGACGCCCTATCCCGTTCGCCTCTACCCCCTGACCCGGACTGCTGCAAAAGTCTAACCTGTGATGCCACTGCCGTCACCATCGCCGACATGCTATCTGAGCAACGCAAGGACCCTTGGGTTGCTTCGATTCTAGACATCCTGGCTGGGCGGACGGCTTCCCCCCCCTTCTCGCACGTTGCGTCGGCAAGTGGAGCACTTCGCCACTCGCGACGACGTGCTGTACCGACGCAACTACGCACCCGGTGGACGTCAGTGGCTACTCGTGATTCCACGTCATCTGCGATCCGAAATTTGTTCCACGTTTTATGACGACCCCCAATGTGGCCACGCAGGCTTCCTGAAGACTTATTCTCGCATACGTCTCCGATATTACTGGCGTGGCATGTACCGTTTTATACGACAATACGTTCGGGCCTGCTCGACGTGCCAGAGACGAAAAACTCCCCCTTGTCACGCCAGCGGTACCTTGCTACCCTTACCATGCCCATCCCGACCATTCGACCGCGTCGGCATCGATATCTATGGTCCCCTTCCCAACACTGCTGACGGTAACCGCTGGATCATAGTTGCCGTCGACCATCTCACGCGGTATGCCGAAACTTCATCCCTTCCCTCGTCTACAGCAAAAGACGTTGCGACTTTCGTTCTTCACAACATCGTATTACGTCATGGAGCACCTAGGGAGTTACTGAGCGATCGTGGTCGCGTATTCTTGTCAGACGTCATCACAGCATTGCTGCGTGAGTGCCACGTCGTTCACCGCACTACAAGCACCTATCATCCCCAGACCAATGGAATGACAGAGCGCTTCAACCGCGCCCTTGGTGACATGCTGTCTATGTATATCTCGTCAGACCACTCCAATTGGGACCGAGTGCTCCCGTTTATCACGTTCGCTTATAATACCGCCATTCAAAGCACTACTGGGTTCTCTCCTTTTTTCCTCCTTTACGGACGCGAACCTTCTTGCACTATGGACACCATTCTTTCGTACAAACCTGACTCCTCAGAGTCCACGACTTTGTCTCAAGCCGCTACATACGCTGAGGAATGCCGCCAACTGGCAAGATCATTCACAACCCAAGACCAAGGACGCCAAAAGCACCACCATGACGCATCAAATAACACTACTTCCTACGATCCAGGTTCACTCGTCTGGCTGCATGTTCCTTCTGCTACACCTGGCCTTTCTACCAAGTTGGTCCCCAAGTATCACGGCCCATATCGTGTGCTACAAAAACGTCACCGGTGAATTACCTCATCGAGCCACTGGAACCATCTTCTGACCAACGTCGTCGTGGCCAGGAAATTGTCCACGTCTCGAGACTTAAGCCCTGCTACGACCCTCCCGTGTTTACTTGTCCATAGGTCGCCAGGATGGCTCCTTATTTCGCGGGGAGTAATTGTAATGAATTAATGAATCTGAATAACGGACGCTCGACTGGCAATGAAGAAGACGATGATGATCGGTGGCTGCAGTAGTAGCTCGCGCACGCCGCTCGCCATTAGCCAGACCTGCCTGATAAAGGACATTTTGCCAAGCTACGTCTGAACCTTTCTCGACGTACAACAGCTCTATTTTAAAATAAATAAATCCCGCGTACGATACCTCAGCCGTATGCTCAAAAACATCCCGGAGTGACACACTCTTTACACGTACACAGCCCGAACTCGCGAAAGTTACACCTCGGTAGTGTTAGATGGCACCGCTTCCCTGCAGGACTCGGCTGCAATGCGTGGGACACATACCACTCACGGCGAAATTCTTGGAGTCGCTCCAGCGATACGATACGCTATCCGTGTTCACAATGAGGTCTACATGTTGACAGACTCACAACAGACATGTCGGGCCTTCCTATCAGGACATGGCATCCCAAGAGCGGCCCACCAAATTCTCAAACTCCGCTAGCTGACTCAAACAGTAATTTTCGCATCCACAAACTCTGGAGTTCAGATCATGCCTCTCTGCCGGGTAATGAACGCGCACACGCTGTTGCCCGCCGAATTTCCCCCCGGGCGGCCCGTCAAGGCCAGGCGACCATTTCGCAGTGGGTAGATCGTCGTCTCACTTACAACGGCATTCTTCGTCCCTACAGGAACGTCCGTTGCACTCACAGCGCCCCACCGCCATCTTTATCGCGAGAGGAGGCAGCAGCATTACGTCAGCTACAGACTAAAACATTTCCCAATCTGGTATCACTTCATAAATTCCACCCGCAGTGCTATGCAGACCGTTGCCCCGGCTGTGGAGACACGACGTTCCATGTCTCGATCGAGTGCACTGTGAACATATCTTTCCTCCTTTACCTGCTTTCCTCCACCCTTTACATAACGAGGAGCTGTGGGACGATGCTCTCGGCGATGGACCTTCCGAGGTCCTCCGAGCTCTGATACAGCGGGCCCGACTCGTCGCTGGTATCATCCCAGGGACCCCGGACTAGGGGTTCCTCCCACGCCCTCCTTCTCCGTGTCTTTATAAATAACGAGGTTTCTCTCTCTATCTCCTAATCTCATCTGCCCACCTAACTTTCTGTCTCCTCTTCAACCGCTTGCCTTCTTTTGGAATCTCTCACAAAGTTTAATTGCAATACCTGCCACCCTTTCATTAATGCTATATAGTATCCCTCTCTGTCACCAGCTATATTTCTGTGGATAAGGAACCCCACCCCCAATTTTCTTCTGTCAGCCAAGCCACGATAGCAAAGGACGTGCCCATTCTGTAGCACTGTATAGGCCTCATCTGGCTTCCCAACTTCTCTGAGTCCTACCCATTTAACACCATCTAGTTCCTGGAATAGCACAGCTAGACTTTCCTCACTAGATAAGGTTCTAGCGTTAAACGTTGCCAAGTTCAGGTTCCAATGGTGGCCTTTCCAGACCCAAATATTCTTAGCGCCCTCTGCTGCGTCGCAGATCTGACCGCTGCCGTGGTCAGTTGCTTCGCAGCTGCTTAGGACTGAGGGCCGAGGGTCAATTGGCGTATCCATGTGGGAGTTAGTGGCCAGATACGGCAACAGGGTTGCCAATCCTTCTCTGGTGAGGATCTTTTTCTTGAGAAGATCATATGCACCCTTTAATTTATTATTCGTTACCCACGAATCTAGACCAGAGTATCATATAAACTTGCGCACACCTGCACGGCAGGAACGGTGCAGAGTGCAAGAGTGGCATATATTCGGTGGGGTTGGGATCCCACGACAATTTTTCTCATTGCCGTTTGAATTCACCGTCACGCCCGTAGTTTCACGTTTTAACAACGCTTACTGAACTTAATTGTTACGGTTGTACTTCCGAAAACCACGTCGTGATTATGAGTGATTCAAGAACCCCTCGAGGTTCTTCAATGTGAATATGTATGTATATGCAGACGGGCATCTGGTGCTCCGCCTCCACCTAAATGCGGCCATCGCGGCTGACATTCGATACCGCGACCTTCGAGTGAGCAGTCTAGCACAATAAGGTGAACTATTCAATAAAGGGGGAAACACTGTGATGACAGTGACGACATGCGCCATTTGCTCTGAGGGACAGACGTGTATGCGCAAAATAATAAAAATTCCGCCATATCCACGAAGTGAATGATGATGAGTGGGCGAAGCTCCGGAGGTAAACCTGGTAAACCATGAATCCTCTGTACATTTTGCCCACTCGATTTTATTACATCGCTCCCCCTAGCGTACGTCGCCGCACTAAATCGAACGATTGCCTTCAACCAATGACACGCGCCATATGTGACATCATTCCTATTTTATAAGATCTCGCGTCTTTCATCAACTACAAGTACCGCTTTCTAGTTTATAACATCTTGCATCTTTTCATCATCAGCTACAAGTACCACCATCTAGTAAACACTACAAGAACTAAACGAGAGGTGGCTACATACAGGAGACGGTACCGCCATCTAGTGAACACTGCAAGAACTAAACTAGAGGTGGCTACATACAGGGGACGGTACCGCCATCTAGTGAACACTGCAAGAACTAAACTAGAGGTGGCTACATACAGGGGACGCACAGCCCACGCCCTAAGGAGCTTCGCCCCTAATAATAATAATAATAATAATAATAATAATAATAATAATAATAATAATAATAATAATAATAATAATAATAATAATAATAATAATAATAATAATAATAATAATAATAATAATAATAATAATAAAATGAACCGGCTATCCGCGCAATATGCCGTTTTCTTTTAACAGCGGAGCTCTTAATCCGGCCGTAAAATACGTCCACAGAAAACCGCAGGTGGATATGCGCCACGGGTATTGGGCAAGCCCCACTACCTAGTACAACAGGTGCGATCGTCAAACAATAACTGCTCGGTTAAGTGGAGCACATGAAAGCGATAAAAATAAAAAAATAAAGAGAACTAAATGCATAAAAAGACATAAAGACATACAGAGAGAACGAAAGGATTACGCGCACACGGAAAAGGAATGAAAAAAAAAAACGGGAGTAACACCAAACGAAAAACAGAGAAATGAAGAAAAAATAAAAAGATATCGGAAAAGATACAATATGAGAACTAACAGACAACGCTGCCAAGGAAAGTGTAGGGAATGTTGTTAGCAGTAAATGTACAGTCAAGACAAAAATGAACGAAAAGATAATTTGCCGTGGGCACGGACCGTACCGGCGACCTTCGATTAACGCGTCCGACGATCTATCAACAGAGCTACCACGGGGATATCCCCATGTTCCCTTTATTGGGTATATATGAGCAGGAACTCGCCATCATGGTACAAATGCCTGATTTTGCAGCGTCCGTCCGCGATCTGGAAGCCCTCAAGAGCTCCTCCTCCGAGCGAGCGATGACCTCACATAATCAGTCGATTATGTCGATGACGTCACATGATCAGTCGAATGTTGGAGACGAGCTTGTTAGTAAGGCATATTTTTGATTACTTTGAGCTACCATACTAATAGAAAACACACCATCACGTCACAGACACAATGCTTTACATCATCATGACTTCCCATATATGATGTCATTGACTGACTCGTGATATCGTGGATATGGCTAATATTATTTGGGAGACAGTGAAACATCACCTGAGATGCGGAAAGTTTCGGCTAGGCACTTGCATTCATATTTGTAGCACGAAACGGAAAAGGACGGAGACACAGAAGGAAAACATAAACAGGACGGGCACTAGGCATCAACTGTTTCTTTTTTAATTATTATTATTGAAAGGACCGAAAACCGTCGGACATTAGTGCACGTGCACTTTTGCACTCTGAGGTGCTTTCTTATGTCTGCAAGTTCACATATTACCACCCTGAATGCGTAAGATTTACTTTCAAATATTTGATCTCTTTGCTGGATAAGGCAACCGACGCCACACCGACACATTTTCCCTCATTCTCGCTGATAGCGAACCCTTCTATAATCTCTGGCGTTGCCTCATCCTTCCCTTTTCAAAGCACACCTGTACTGGCGAAATCAGGAGCACAACCACATCTGCAGCAATTATCCGCCAAATGTCACCCCCCCCCCCCCCCCCCCTGCTACCTGCGCGTGAACTGCCGAACAGTGCTCCCGCAATCCGTCATATATATACAGCACCCGGTTGATCTTGTATATTGTGGTGGTGCTGACACCCCCCTGTAAAGTTGTCTGCGCCGTGTGGCGCACGTGTCTCGCCCCTAGGCCGCATTTTGGGTGACGACCGCCGGGCGATAGATGGTGTTGTGTTCGCGTTGAGTACCACTGTTGGTAGAGTGGTAGCGCCGGCGGTGACCCCTGGCGGAAGGCAGACCTTGGTGGCGGACGAGAGTTGAGCGAGCCTCTTCTGCACGTGGCGGCTGCCGCGAACGGTTGTCTGTAGCGAGGGTCCCCGGTGCTCGGCACCGCGGGCTTGGCGCCGGGGTCCCACGTGGTAAGTCAAGCGTTGGTGACGCCACCTTGGGTATGTTATTGTGTGTTTGTCATGATATTGTGTGTTACTGTGTTATGTTGTTTGTATAGTAGCGTGTTAATTACAATTGATGTATCATGCGGCGGACGATATCGTTGTTATAAATTAGTCAAATAAATGTATGTCGTTTGGTTTGTACTGACCGCATCTGCTGTGTCTGTTCACTTCAAGAGCCCACTGCTCGCCATATCGAGACCCCCACAATATATATACATATATAAACATCTGCCACATGAAAGGATTGCATCATACACGACACGCATGCCGCAGGTGTGGTCGATTTCGCCTTGGAAAAGGCAAGGAGAGGGATTATAAAAGTGTTCACTATCAATGAGAATGAGGAAAAACTACGTTGTTAGCCAGTATATCATTAATGCACCGAAGTTAACATTTTGGTGCAGTAATGGTGTGCTAATGAACAATTACACACGTGCAGCATCACCTCGGGCACGATGTTCAGGAAGTGTTCAAACTGGTTTGATTCAATTCAAAATTATTCAGCGTCTTTGCTCCCCATGCTCAACTTTGTGGGATACGAGTAGACAGCTGTGATATACATTAAATAACATTCCCATACACATTGCCACATATGACTCGCAAGGAAACACGAGAACATAATAATGATAAAGCATAAAGTGTACATTTTCGCTCCGTTTCGATCTAAAAAAAGTACTGTGCAGTTTAGTTGGGTCATGACAAACAGGCTCCTTTTTCTTTTATATGCGATATGTTCTATTCAAATTTACTTCAATGCAAATTATAGAAAATTTCAAAATATTAAAAATGAACAAATTGGTGTACATTAGCTGGCATGTACCACTTTGTAAAAGTAGTTTCACTGCAGTGGACGGGTGCTCTACCGAGAATACACCTTTTCAAGAAAAATACGAACTGCTGCGACGTCTCACTTCGGTGTTTACATATTACCTCACATCGATTCTTTTTTTCGCAAGTTTAAAAACTTGCCAAAGTGGCTTATATTCCCCACGAAAACTTGAAATTTGGCGAGACGGTGCATAGGTGGCGGAAATTTAGAGCGCTAAAAACCCATATTCACAAGACGAAAGGACAGGACGGCCTCTTGTATCGTAGCTTTTTAAACGTTATGCAATTTACGGATTATTATGTGCATTCCATCGAAAGTCAAATCCTGCTGCTATTCAATGTTGCTTCACTATGAACCAACAAATGACATTTGCACATGCGTTGTTTCAATTTTAAAAATTGTCCGGGTCAGTTGTTGGGTCACGACAAATATGCTCATTTTTTTTGTAATATGCTATATATACTATTCGAATCCCATTCGAGATTATTCGAACCAAATAACTACAGTAGACTCTCATTCAACGCAACCTGAAGGGACCAGTGAAGTGTGTTCCGTTTAACAGGAGTTCACAGATTTTCATTTACTGAGAGTGTACTGTATTTGCACAAGCCTAATATATATATACTTCGCAATAAATGTTCAGTGCTGGTTCACAAGGAGGGCAGGCTGACACTGGCATAAAAAAATTTATTATTTTTTTACAAAGGTATCAAAAATACACAATTGGAATACACAAAATATTTCTCTGATCAAAATATACATAATTGCATAGAAACAGCAAAAAAAAATAACTCAAGTGCTCGCTGCACGCCAGCGAGTTTGACTAGAGTGTGACCTTTTTCTTTCGAGATGGCCTCCAAGAAACAATTGAAAGTCAACAGTCAGAAATTCATACATAAAAAAGAACAGAGTCTTCTATTGCCGTGCAATACGTCGCCATCGGGGCAGTAAGGGTTCATGAGGACAAATCACCTTTCAAATCATCAAACATAATCTAAAACACTTTGCTGAATACTCGCTGCAAGTCCACCAATGAGCCAACAGGAATTGACACTGGCAGAATAATCCAATGCCAGAGGCCTCTCAGACATCTGTTATGGCAAGACACGCTATGGCAACAAAGCCGACGCTCCCTACCGTGTACCGACAGGATAAACTGCGCACTAGCTTGTTGCACCCACGACGCATCATCTTTCATTCTTCTTCAAATGCGCACAAACTGACGTAATCATGCAATAGCACATTCATCAAGACTCAAAAGTTATTGCTAGTTTTTCAGGAATGACGGTACTCACACAGTGCAATTGATAGAACAAGCAGATTATTTTAAATAGCGTGCAACAAATGCTTCAATGTGTCTGGCCAACACATTTGTGAGTCAGTGAAACAACAGCCGAAAGGATTGTGTGACAAAGGTTAATAATAATAGCACACAGCTGCTTTAATGATCACAGCAACCCTGTAAAGCTTGGCAGCAGTGGTGGTAGCATGATGAACTGTTAAGATAAAACTTCCATGGCGAGGTTAGCATAGATTCATCTTACTCTCGAGTACTACTACTGAGGAAGAGGGACAGCTAGACGAAGGTTCACAAATGATTGGACACATGAGGAATCTGAACAAAAACCATAGGAGACTCTGCTACAGTATAGAGGAATGCACTCAATGGAAGCAATCGTTTCCCGAGCTCGGAATTTTACTCTCATATAAAATGTGCATTGTGCGAACATCAAGCACCGAGTAAAGAGTTCTATTCATCCTTGATTAAAAACAACATGAGAAACGCATAAAAGTTTCATAAATTTTTCACCAAAACATGAGGCCTTCAATGCCATATGAAGCCCTGGTACAAGATGAGCTTTAACGTCTTCGCACAGAGGTCATCACAAAAACCGGCAAACAAATAGAAAATGCATAAACTTCCACACATTTCTTTGCAGCTGACCGACTCATAACAAAACAGTGGTCCAAACTTAACTAGCGGAACCTCAATCAATCCTACGAAAAAGGCAAAAGCAAACCAATTACAAATTTAAAGAAAACGATGAGGTGTTTTAATTCTTTTAAGTTATCAAGCCTCCCTCGATGAGCAATTGTTCGGCTTGGCAGTGGCTAGCACTGCGGTCACAACTACGAAACATTAGTTTAATGAGGATCAAAAGAAGGCACATGAAGAGAAGGAAGCCCTGCATATTTGAGACAAAGAACACGGGCCTCCCTTGCCTGTCTCGCAGGATGCTGAAATCACGGATGAATGTGTGATAAGGACACCACGGTCTCACAACACACAGCTAAAAGACAAATCGGTGCTTCGTGGTTCTATAAAAATGGCCTGGAATTATGGCACCCGTGGAACTGTGATTGCCATGTCAAACAGTCTGTTGCAGCTAGTGTAGTCAATCTAACGATTGTTGGTCTAGTAAAAAAAGACGTCTTCAATCAGGCCTTGTTGAGCACTTTCTTGGCGGCCCTTATCAGAGGCACAATGGTTGAGAGTGAGGCTGCCTTCTGCAAAAACGGATGTTCCAGCAACTCCTGTGCTGTGGCACGCTTCTCAACATCCACCTTCAAAAAAAAGAGAGAGAGAGAGATAAACAGCCAGCGGGAGAGAGAGATCGAAGATGTTAGCAAAGCAGATTCCACTTAGCCAACATAATTCTCAGCTGTTGAGTAGCCTAACATGAAATAACAAATGCTATCCCATTTGAGAACCATCAACAACACAGTTTTACCCACAGAATTAGTGATGCCTAACAGCTGGCTCACTTTTACTTCCGCAATGAACTGCACGCAGCTTTACTGCATTCATTGCTGGTCCAAGCAATTGCAAGACATTGTAACAGGCAACAATAAGGTGCACTAGGGCACAATATTGTCCAAACTATGAGCCCATAACATTTTTTTAAGCATTGCTTGCTTACTAATAAATAACAAAGCAATCAGCTTGGCTAAAAAACTACACGTAAGACCGCTAAGAGTCTCCACCAAGTAGCACCATCACTGTCTGCTCAACGAGCTCGGTGGCCAAGCAGGTCATTTTACTTTCTGCTGCCAGACCAAGCACAGTGCAAACAAGCTCCAGCATTCCCTACGAGTGACAGTAAGTTGTACACATTAGACCCTTATCTAAGTAGTACTTGTAGCCAGTAGTAAAAAGAATAGTGCTAGCACATACATACAAAAGAAATTTACAAGTAAAGCAAAATTATTTGGGTGAACAGGGTTACACAGAACGAGAAATGTGACAGACAGCATTAGTGAATTTCAAGAGAGCATTCATACATGCTGCAGAGAGCATACACCATCACACCACACCTAAGGCGTAGTGCTATGACATTGCTGCAGTACAATACCAAGCACTGCAAGAAACTGAGAGTGGCAAGACTGTAGCACTGTATTCATGACGAAGCAACTATCATAGGGGTGTCAACAGTAGCAGTGTGAATACAGACAACAGTTGTGCCGTGCAAAAGCGATGAATGAGGCCAAAAGCCCTCTCTCTGAGAAAGAATATCTTTGTCTGCAGTCACTCAGGCATAGAATCGTCAATAGCAGTAACGCAACTACAGCTTTGCTGGTAATCAGTCCCCGTATAAATTTTGTGGTGCCACAAGTTTTGACATGTATAACTAAAGAACAGAAGTAAAAGAACCCACATCTTTTAAAAAATGAAATACAAACATTAATCATGTAACAGAAACAAAACACATGAAGGTGCTCGGCCGGAAAGAGCACATAACATTCACCTACCTCAAGGCACCGGTCGAGGAAATCTATAAGCTGAGGGGAGCGCCGTTCTCGATCTTTAATGTGAGGCTTGCCGTGGGTCGCAATGAGGTAGAGGGCTCGCAGGGGAGTCTCGTTCAGGTAAGGAGGCTCACCATCCATCATTTCTATCAGCATGATTCCCAATGACCAGACATCTACCTGCAGGAGGCAGAGCACACGAGAAACCTCAAAATGAAGTGCGAACAAAGAGAGTCCAAATTGTTAATTTTAATGGAAAAAGAGGCCTGCCAGCACGTGGAACATTGAAAGAGAGGGAGAGACAGAACCTTGAATAGTTGAGAGCAAAAGAAAGAAAGAAAAAATAAGAGGACACAAGGTAAGTGAACGTTGAACTAGCTGCTGGTCTTGTGAACGTTGACTTGCTGCTTGAACGTTGAAGTGCTGCTTGTGTAAATACACCTCCTACAATTTAGCGGTCTTGCGTACACCAGAAGTCAAAAGCAAGTGCTCTATTAATGTTATTCTTAAAGACTGTTTGTCATAACATGGTGTGGTTATCTCGAGCAATTGTATATACTACTGTAGTTACTCAAATTGCTCTCGCATTCCAGAATTGTACAACAAAAATAACATTTTCTTTCCGGCGAGTAATTATCGCATTCTTGAAAACTTCAGCAGTATGTCACCTGCCTCTTCCAACCAATGATGATGATAACACTTAACAGGCTGGCGCCACCGCTTGAGCATTATGCACACTATCAACATATCAAGCCCCAATTCAATCTAAGCCATGCCAATGTGGCAAGCACATGCACTGCGGTTTGTTGGTGCTAGTCTGTGCAACGTATGTTATTGTGTTCGTTCTATGGTTGTGCGATGGGTCGATAAAGAAGCTACATGGCTGCTTTGAAGTTGAAAGTGATTGATCATGCGCAAAACGATGACAACAGAACCGCGGCAGGCACTTTAGAGTTGGGGAGTTTTGTGTTTGCTACTGGCGAAAGCAGAACGAGCAGCTGCAGGCCACCAACAAGATGCATCGGATTTCCCATGGGCCTTAGACTAGGAAACACTTATAGGTTGAGGTAGTACTTCTTTATTACGTCAAGGGTCTACACACAAAAACCTTGTCACGGTGGCTTTAGTGTCTGCGAATGAATCTCGCACCGTGTTGAATGTGTGGTTTTATTTTTAAGGTAAGCCTTAATTAGAACTTTTCAATGCTTGTTTAGTTAGTTGCTGGCATAAGAATCTCGATTTATGGCTGTTTCGTTTTTTTTTCACTATCTAAACTTTCGCAGAAAATTTTCCCTGCGTAACTATCGCACTCTCCAACCTTTATTCAGTTTTCTGCAAAAAAAAAAAAGTGCAAGAACTATGTGAGTAAATATGGTAGTTTTATATATTTGATGTTGCATATGAATCCATAAGTACTGTCCATCAGAGCCCAAAGGCAGGAAGAGTTCCGAAATGAAGCCATCCCATTCTAGGTAATCAGACAACAAATGAAGTGCCTGAAGCTGCTGAGCACCAAGGAAATCGTACAGTAAAAGCTCATTAATTTGATGTCACTGTGACCAAGAAAGATCTTCCAAGTAAGAGGTCTTTTTAATCAAGAGAACATGCGAAAAGAATTGATACAAAAAATTTCGGATGACTGAAAGTAATCATAAATGCCAATTCGCCACGTCAGATAGTTTGCATGTTTAAGGGTCATGCTTTATAGCGATACCTGACCCCGATTTTTGCCACGATCACGGAAGAATGAGGGGCTCTTTAGAGTCGCAAGGAAATGCTACGTGGCAATGTTGACCTTAAGTGAACCATAACCCAGCCTGAAAAAGAAAGTACAATTTATGCTATGCCTCATGGACAGCTGAAATTAGTGCCGGCAGAGAGGAGGACATGCTTCACTGCAGCACAGAAGTCACAAGGGAACAGAGTAAACAGGGGAAGCTTTTTTTTATAGAAGCTTGCTTCTTTGTTAGTCTTGCCAAACATAGGGGCCATTAATTGCTGTCATAACAGTAGTTTACTAATAATGATAAATTCAAATGATTTAAAGTGGACAAAAAGTCACATTTTCCTTACTGAGCCAGCACATCATGGAGAGACCACTCACCCATTCTTCTGAGAGAAAGAAAGAACAATTAAAACAGGGCTGGTCTGACAGAATTTGCAATGTATGCTGGCTTAAAAACATGACCCGTAGAGATTTATAATTATAATTAAGTTCTCCAAGCAGGCATAACAGGCAAACGCTCCAACTGCCATGTCAGTGCTGAAGTTACTAAAGCAACACCCAATGAGAGGTCTGCCTACATTGTGAATTCTGTAAGACTAGCCATCTATTCCTTTGCTGGTTCGCAATGTCGAAACCTGTCCAGGGGCCTTTTGAAAGCAGTGCATCTACCTGCACATCTCACCACTATGTGGCCACAGCACGGCTTCGTGGCAGTGACTTGGTGGGCAGTGAATGCTTACCTTGGGTCCGTACTGCTTTCGAGTGACCACTTCTGGTGCCATCCAGTAAGGTGTGCCCACCATGGTGTGCCGCTTCTCATCAGGACGGATTTGGGCACAAAAACCGAAGTCGGTCACCTTCACCGCACCATCCATACCAAGCAGCACGTTGTCAGACTTAATGTCCCTGAAAAGCAGCACATACGTGCAGGCCTTTTTGTTTAGAAGCCATATTAGCTATTCAGAAGAAAAGTTTTGCAGTTCATTCAATTTCAAATCCAGGGCTTGGTAAAAACATAAGTTGTCAGAGATAATAAGTTCTGTGAAAAAACACATACACCGTCAAGGGGAAAAAAAAGGAAGAGAGAGAGAACTGAGTAAAATCAACAAAATATGTTCAGGTTTCCTAAAGCAGCTTTCATTAAAGCAGCTGTTTAAACATGTGTTTGTTTCTTTGATTGATGTGCGGTAATTGTTTACTTTTCTTCTCATTCTGGTTGAGCACTCATAATTAAAAAGCATTGCACGATGAGGAATGCGGATTTGCCAATGAAAAGAAAAAAAAACCAGGGCTAACTAAAAGACCCACTGATCGTCCTAGCATAATCCTTGTATCCCAACCAGCAACACTGAATTACCATACTAGAGTTGACAACATTGCAGTTTGATATTCCAGTATCATAATGAATTTTGCAAAACGAACAACGGAAATAAATATTTAGGGACACTATGTAAGTCTGTACACTGCTACGATTGTAATTGTGAGCCAGAAAACACAGCTGTGCTAAAATAAAAAAATTAAAAATTAATGATTCAAGAGGCAAAGGTTGTAGAGACTTTTCATATGAGGTGCACGCGTGAGCAATATGTTGACCACACTTCACTTGGCAGCTCTCTCAAAAAAGCAGCACACATCTCTGTTCCCCAACCTGTTGAAAGGTGTGAGTCACCACACTCCAATCAGTGACATAGTTCAATGGTGTTGCACACTTCAATGCTCCCCCTCTCGCCTATAGAAATGAAATCTTAGCTACATTGTACATTTTACAATCTTACATTTTACATTTAAAATCTTACATTTTACACGGATAGCACTTCAGTTTTGTGATGAGGTATTGTACTGCTTTTCAATTCAGATAGAAGCTTCATTCGTTCCCTTTATATTTTCCAGTTCATCTATCAGGTACTTCACAGCAATGGTTATCAGCTTCATTCATTGCTATCACTCCTGACCCTGTTTATTTAGTTTTAATTTATTCGTAATGCATCCACAGAAGCTAATTTGCACTTTGGCATCATCCCGAGTTTTTTAGCCATCACGTAACAAAAGGAAATAAGAACACTAAAACCTGGTTAGTTTTTTAGCCATCACGTAACAAAAGGAAATAAGAACACTAAAACCTGGTTAGAACACGGAGGAACAAAAGCATATGAGATAGGGCTGTACTGGGCATTCGCTGCATCAACAAATACAAGTATACATTCTAAATATTTGAATCCCCTTAATTAGCCTTCGCTCTTTCCGAAAATCAGCCTACAGACCAGCATGGCTACCATTCCTGTTCGTTATAACAATTCTTTGGAACATGGAGCGCAAAAACAGAGACTTACATAGAACGAGTGACACAGTATTGATCTATATAAATGTCAACTTCGCACTTTATTATCCCCAAAAGATTTATACCATCAAGTTTAGTTAAGCTATCACTGTAACAAGCCACTTCACTGTCTCACCTATGGATGATGCCCTGAGAATGCAAGAACGCAATGGCTCGTGTCGCCTCAAGGCACACAGCAGCCATCTGCTCTTCACGCATGACCGTCTCCGACACGACGTCCGTCAGAGCCCCACCTTCGAGGTACTCCATGATCACCCACAGGTCTCCGTCGACCAGATAGGCATCCAGGAAGTTGACCAGGTTGGGGTGCTTGTTCTGCCGCATGACCTCGATCTCGGTCAGGATCAGCTCTTTCTTGGGCTGCTGGGCCAGCTCCATAGTCTTCACAGCTACCTTACGCTGCGTTCGGCGATCTGTTGCTGTGTACACTGTGCCTGATGCCCTGGTACCAGAATGGACGGAATCGAAACTGTCAGCTGTCTCGCCAAGGAACTCTACAAAGAGTTGTATTACACAGTGGCTCTCGATATAAGTTGCGACCCAATGGCTACAGTCGAAGGGATCCCAATCTTATACTGTAACATCGGCCGACGTCAAACTGGTTTTCTAAATAGGAGCAGTCGCAATAGTGCTTACATCACTGGTTGTAATCTACGTCAGCATTCTTGTGCAGTGTTGGCGCCACTTTGATCATGGGCAGCCTGTTGCAACTCACACTGGGTGCGATTTACAGTGCAATTAGCACATGTAATAAAGGTCAGAAAATTGTTTTCTGTTGCGTGCATGTCAACCTGGTGCATAGAATAAGCAACATTTTCTTGACATAGTTTAATAAGAGTGGCTGTCATAATTCATCTATAACCAGTCAAGCATTTCTTTTAAATGTGTGCCACACTGTATGTTTCAATGGCCCACTGCAAGGATATCAGGTAGGACAGCAAGCCAGAAAAGCCAAGTTTGTATTGAGATGAAGAATAGCTTGGTTAAGACCTTTACTCGAACACAAGCATGTTTGTGTTCCCATCATACTAACTTATGTTGACTTATTGACCTTGCATGCTCCATATTTGCAACATCTGCCACGAGCAGCAATAACTATCACTCACTAAATAATGCAAAGTAAAATGTTTCACTTCTTATAAATGTAAATGAACTTTGTGCTGGCCCCACAGCCGAATCCCAGGTCATGACTAGTCTAATTTAACAAGGTGCAGCAGCCTTGGCTGACCAGACAAAGGGAACACTAGACACATAGGTATTGCTTGACAGTGGCTGAATAAGAGACGCCTGTCTGAGATAAGTTACACTGTTGAGGTGATTTCCCCGGAAGCCTTTTGTTTGACTACTATTTACGAGTTCCAGTCTTCATCTACTCATAAAAATTTGTTTTGTTTCCGATAGGTACTGCCAGCTGCACAAATACAGTAAAAGCTTGTTAACTCTAAGGAGACTACAAAATTGTTTAAATTCAGCGTAGTTCGAATGAGCGGGCGGGCACTATAATGAACAGACACAGCATCATACTCTGTGGGCAGAACCCAAACAAGCCACCTCTAGATTAGCTTTTGTGGATGAAGTGCTACAAGACATTTGCGGCAGGTCGTTTAAAATTGAGTATACACAGATTTCTATCATTGAACAAAAATAATTTATCAGTCGGTGATACGCCAGAAACCAGCACCAACGTGCGTTCATGTGAGCAATGAGCCTCCATGTGAAATATGTGACACTACTTGTGCTCTAAAATACATCCTTATATACATGATAAAGTTGGGGCAATAAAAATTAAATTTAATCAGTGATTTGCACTTTCCTAGTGTTTCGTCTATCACAACTTTATGAGAATTGTTTGCAGCTTGCCCACTAGAATTCTCATCTTAGAAATGCTGCTATATTGTTGTTTTGCATTTGTAGTAAATCTAGTCAAGTTTCGTTTTACAACCCATTGTGATTATTCTGAGCCAACTTATGCAAGAAGCGATCGAAATCGGGGGCTCCCAGTTTGAATTAACTGTTGTTGACACAGCCTCGTTCGAATTATCAGGAGTTTCCCCCTCCCATAGAAATACACAGGGCTGTGCCTGGACCATGGCGTTCATTCAAATAAGATGTAAGCTCGAATCAGCTAAGTTGGAATTAATGAGCTTCTATGGTAATTGCCATGGTGCACTTTTATAGGATATTTTCATTATCATAAAACTTAAAGCAGTAAATTCGGGCACTGGGTGTAAATTAATACAAGATACATTTTCAAAAAATGTGATGCAAACAGCATAAAATGAGTCTTCATTAGCAAAGTTAGCAGAAGTTTTAGAAGAGCTGGCAAGTGTATAGAAAAATCAAGAGTTTCTCAAACAGGATGATTGTGCCAATAGCAGCTAATCATGATCAACAGTCACAGCAACCATCAGGTTCACAGTCTAACGGTTCACAATAATGGTCAAAGGTGCACATTAATAAACATCCTCAACAAAAAGAATGTGCAGCACTCACCCTGAGCCCACTTTATTCATTAATGAATACCGTTCTCTTGGGTTTTCAGGATTCACTATGTTTTCTGAAATCACAAAAACGACACTACGTCATTAGATGCATTCCAAACGTTTTAAATGCCATATAAACACTTTTTCAAGGGGGAACACAAAGGAACCTGAAGGGCACCGGCACTAATCCGACGTCCCCATTCTTGCTACATGCATTGGAGTAAGATTCAAGAGTTCATGCACAATCTCAACCAGCTTATACCCATGAAGGTGGCCATGGTGACATCAACGCCAACTATGCTTAAGAGCAGCTACCGGGGCTAGCTGGTCTTGCATCTTGGGTTAATGTGCTTCTAATCGTACAGCGACAGATTGGACACACCACAAACACAGAGTGCATACTAACCACCATTTTGTTTCCAGACATTTTCCTGCACATATACACAAAGGAGGGCATTGCAACAAAACCTGAGGCAAGACAGAAAGATCAATCTTTCTTCAAAAGAAAATCACTTCATAAAAACAACTTGAATTTTCTCATGCCCATGCCCATGTGATTACAGTCAACTCCCGTTTATAAGAAGTTCACTGGTACTGCAAGAAACTTCGAATTAAACAAACTTCTAATTAAGCAAAATGGATGAAAAACTGCACTTCAATGCTTCAAACCTGACAGTTCTTTAAGAAAATAGTATGTCATCTTCTCTTGCCGAACCTGGCTGCGGCTAGAAAGTTTTTCAAGCACTACACATGTTGCAGTGCTTCTTCAGCAATGTATTTTTCAACAAAACATAAAAAATGTAGTGCAAGAGCAAGATCTGCAGCAACATTGGTAGTCCCCGGTGGCGGTTCATTTCTATGCCATTGTCCTACTAGCCTAAGCATCTGCACAATTTCTTCTGTGCGTTAGTGGGCTGCATGAATCGACGTTGCAGTCCACGGCAATAAATTTTCCAAAACGGGCATTACTAAGAACAGCCCCAAAACTACCGCCGAGTTCAGCTGTTTGCACTTGATGAAATTTGAAAGCGAGTGAGGCTTAACGCCGTACTTTCGTGCGATGTCTTGCTTAGCGGTGCCTCCCTGGTCAACTTCTTTCAAGACTTTCCACTTCCCCCACAAGGTTAAGCGTTCGGTAGGGGCCGTGAATTGCCATTATCAAACATCGCAACCACAGCACTCAAATTCGGCTGTGGAAACACGCGCAGAGTCATCCCACAAGGCGTTGATGGGCTAGTAGGCTTATCATGCTATGTTTGAACAGCGCAACTGAATGCGGATGGAGCACAACGGGCAAACACACACACACAGCACTGTGTCTGTGTGAGCGTTCTTTTCTGCCAGCGTTTAGTCGCGCTTTTGTAAAACCAGACTTCAACCCCTTGTGCGGCTGAAGCACTCGACACATCACAACAGATGACCGAGTTAGCCGATGTTATCAATCCGATGCCTCGGCGTTGACTAAACAAGATGGCTGCTTCATGAACTGTGGCGCTGCAAGCAGTGGCGATAGCGACAACAGCGGGGTCCAACAGCTGCCTTGGCGGTCTTGGCACGTAAAAAATTTCCGATCTATTGAAAAATTATGGTCACATCGAAGCTCTACACTGAAAAATAGCTCCTAATTGACCGAAATTATGGGCTTTTAACTTCGAATTATCTAGAATTTTTTCTCTATAGACATGCATGCAAAATTGATGGGACCACATGTTGACTTCTAGTTAACTGAAAGTTAGAACTAAGCGACTTCGAATTATCGGAAGTCGACTGCACTTCCTTGCTGTCTTGCTTCAGGTTTTTTTTTTTTTTTTGCAATGCCCTTTTTTGTGTATATGCATGACGAAAACATTCGGAAATAAAATAGTTGTTAGTATGCACTCTGTGTTTGTGGCGTGTCCAGCCCGTCCCTGTACGGTTAGAGGTGCATATTACCCTAGAAACTAAGTATTGTTTTAGTGAGCTCCACCTGCACCTACAAGTGTTTCCACCGTTGCTTACAGCTAGCACAGCATGAGAATGAAGTTCACTTTTTTTTAGTATATGTAGAGAGCACTTATCTTTTAATTACAATAATACTTGGGGTTTTACATCCCAAAACCACGACATGATTATGAGAGATGTTCTAGTGGAGGGCTTCGGAAATTTCAAACATCTGGCGTTCTGTGCACTACTAACATTGCACAGTACACAGGTCTCTACTGTTTTGCCTCCATCAAAATGCGACCGCCACAGCATAGATTAGACCTGGGACCTAAAGGTCAGCAGCCGCACACCCTAACCACTGTACCACCAAGGCGAACAGCAGTTATCTCTTAACGAGGCGGTCTTGACCTAAATTGTCACTGTCATGATTACCAGAGAAATGAGAACACAGCAGTCGCAAAATGCAACACTGATTTGTATAAATATCTGAGCAAAATTCTACAAATTATACTTCTTCTACTAGCACTTGTGCTTCTGAGGCGCCAACTTGGCACATATGATTTCACGAGCAGCACTTCAACTGGTCAGTGTTTGCATTAAAGTAGTAATGATATGATACTTTCTTCTCCCCCCTCCCCATCTAAGCTTCTCAGTTTGAAGCATCTACACTGCCAAATAGATGCTACTAAGCCCTAGAGCGCTTCAGACACGATGCTCCTTTTGAGTTACCAGATTCAGTTTCTGTATGAAGGAGAATCAAGGCATCATAATACACTGGATTGCTCCATTTCTCCAACTGCTGTGGTTACAGCACAAAACTGCAATAAGAACAAACGGACACACCACATTCGCTGTTCCTTTTTCTTTAAAGCAACATGATTACACCTTCGTCCTTTATGAGCCTGTAGAAAACATGTCGTGATAACAGTGATTACATGAGGTCCGGTGCATTGAGACTCAAAGAGGAACTTCAGCTATCGCATGTTTCCAAGTCTTCAAGTTTACAAAGTACGACTCCAGCGTGAGAGTAGCTTCGAAAAGACGTGTCGTGCCTCCATTTAAACTCCCTTGTAAAATAGTACAAGAAGCAGAGAACAATGCTTACGGAGCTGCAACATGACCTCTTCTTCAGACACTCGGGGCGCTTCTTCTCGTTTACTTCGCATAACTGGAGATGCGAGTGGAGCGACGGGGGGTTTCTGGTCCTCGTACGCGGGTAGTGGTTTTGATGGTACAACTTCCTCTTCTGGTTGTTCGTCAAGGTCATCAAGGCCTTCATCATCGCTCATTTCTGCAAGACCGCATCACCATAGCCTGCTGAGACACCTTCAGTGATCTTATAGCTTTTAATAAGGTTTCAAGTATCCTCCATGGCTATCTTTAGAGGCTAAAGTAGCGTGCAAAATACTCCTTTTATGAAAGTACAAACTTAATGAAAGATCCTTTTAACTTTAGCATACTCAACCGCATGAAATGGTATTAACTGTGAGTACTACTTCAAATCAATAAACCAATAACTTGAATCATCATAGTGTGTACAGCTGAGATTTATATAATCAACTTGGTCTACATTGAAGACCTTGTACCCTCTTTTTTTTCATGCAAGGTTGCAATACAACTGCAGCAGGATACTATTTCTCTCCATGTGCGAATAAACCAGCACATGCAATATCGAACTACAGGTACGTGAAAGTGGTTTTGATTCAGAATGAAGACAGTGTGCCAACATTGACTATTCTTACCTGGAACAGTGTCTGCAATCTCTTTTGATTCTTGTTCCACGGTTTCCTTTGTGCCCAGAAACTTGGCCACACCATTCTTGTTTTTTATGGAATGTTGATAATACTTTAGGGCTTGTAGAACAGCAGTTGGGTGCTTGCTCTGTTCCTTGGCGCTGTTGTGGAACAGAAGCCAGAACACGCTTTGCACGGTGGCACTTGTACTGACAATACAAACACTACGTGCATCACTTTATTGTACCAACATTATTTCAGCACTCTTTTTATCATCTTTTAATACCAGTGACAGTATAATCGAACGTTGCGCTAAGCATGCCACCGACGGGCGTCGGCGCAACGGCATCTCATCGTATCACACCGGCTTATCGTACAAGCGCGAAGACACTGCAACGTTTCCTGTTATAGGGACGCAACAGTATCGGGTCAACAAACAATATGGAGTGTCGCACTTTAACGCGACGCGGGTAAATGTATGTTGTTCTACGCGTTCTACACTAAAGTACTCACGAAATGTTGGAATGTTGCAAGAGTTTCAGCCATGGCTCGGGCAGTCCTTCCACGTCTCCCGTTGCAGGATTGTAGCCGACGTGAACAACGTGAGACACTTGAAACGGCTGTCCAATTTCTTCAATCACCCCGGAGTCGACACTACGTTTGTTGTCTTTACGCTTCAGCCTGAACCAGCTCATGGTGGCTTTCGGAATTCGGCGGCGCACACGGCACAGCACAGACGGCCTCGTTCAGTTGGCAGGTATTGTTGCGATGGGATCGGTCTAGTCAGGGCAACCTGATAAAGCCAACCTGCAAAGGAAAGGCCCCTTCAATACCTACGCGAAACATCGAGGAATATAGCAGACCACCAAGCATGACACTTCGCAACCTATTGTGCCCAATACATGGCGACCCAGCCCTACTTGTCACTTGTTAAACAGGAAGTCCCCTGTGTGTTCCTCTCATTTGCACGACTACGCTGTCTTCCCGTGATAAGTGTCGGCGCGCGCGTTAAACGCGAGGTCAACTTACTCAAGAAGAGGCCACTTCTACGATCTTTTTTCTGGTCCGCATTTGTTGTATTACACACCCAGCGCCGAGCGAAAACTTTTTTAATGTCGACTCAGCCGGCGGTTTAGTGGCCACGCTGACGTATGCGTCGTTTACAGGCGCCGTTTTGTATGTTTTTATTCTGTTGTTTATAAAAAACTGAGCATCCGCTCACTCTTACGGTGATGTAACCGCTCAAGTATGCATTCAAAACCGACGTATTATCGTCATGACGGGCCACAATTAAACGCTCAGGTATTTTTCTCTCACGTACGCTCGTTCTTTTCACACGCCCACACGTCGTGAAATTGGCTTCACAATAAATATTTATTTTCAAATACCACAATAAAAGTACATTCAAGGCATGCAATAAATAATCTCTAGTTTTAAATAGTAAGTTTGGGATTTTAATATAGGTTGCTGTCCTGAAAAAAATGGGGAAAAACATGTCGCGTACGTCAACTGTGGCAGTGCTCACAACGACAAGAGCAAAAATACAGCGGTGATTTTAAAATTCAAAGCAGAACCCCCGCTAAACTGTAATGAGCACATACTCACGGCATAATGGATTATCTCCTCCCACGATATATCGATGAAAACGACATTGTTTCAGGTTGCTCTTCTTTGGAAACTTACATTCCAAATCGTGGTATTAAGGCTAAGCTTGGGGTTTTGCTACCTCGAGTAATGGCTACAAGCTTGGGGTTTCGCTACCTCGATGCACCAGAAGAGGGCAGCGCGGGCTCGCTAACGTGCACGTCGGTCCTGAAAGTGCGTTCGCGCCTCGCAACAATTAGTTCGACGCGCAAAAAAAAAGCAGTCGTCTGAGGATTGACAGACTGTTTCCGGTCGGCCAGCACGCTTGACTGCGGATGCACGCTCCCGCTCGACTGTTTTGCGTTGCTAGTGGATAGCGGAGACGCGGGCACACATGTTCGTTCGAGAGCTTGAAATTGCGCATACAATTTTGTAAACGCAACAGTTGTGCCAGGTGGGAACCTATAACATATGCGTGTAGATTCTGTAGAAGGTTAGGGAGAAATTTTCTCTAATCGCTAACGTAGCAGGGGTAAATTCCGGAAATTTAATAACCAAAACAAAAACAAATAAAACGCACAGCGTACACCTACTAAGCGTACGCTTCTGAGAAGTTGAACGGAGCTATCAGCGTGAGATTGAAGAGTAGACGGAGGATTAATCGAGTTCTGAATAACAGTATTAGACACTGATGGTTCTAATGCAGATCCACATTTTTTTTATCAATATATAGCTAACATTTCTTTTTTGTGTGTGTAATCCTCGAGCTTGATTGCTCGAAGAGATGGCCATGCTCAACAGGTCATGGTGTATAACTGTATAATTAAGATATTTTCTCTAATTAACTTATAGAAAAGTCTACTTTGATGGCCCAGTAAATGCATGTTTGAATTTAAAAATTTAGATGGTGAGTACAGTTCACAAAGCATATTTAGCTACAAGTTGGAGCGTAATCCGACTGCGACAGCAGTTTTAATGTGCACCGTCGAACTTTCGGTGAAATGCCCAGCTGTTACTCTATAAACAAAACGTTTTCAATGCATTTCGGTGACAAAAATTATTTCACAACGTCAGTTAATTTCATCGTGAACTAGGAACACGCATCACAAACCTGGTGTTGAAAAAATTCCTGCAAGTAACTGCCATTTTTTAGAGCTATTGTGCAGGTTAGAAAACACAGAACTAGGTCAAACGATGGGGATAAGTGAGACATGTGTAAAAAATAATAAACGTGCAAACCAGAACCCGGCCTATAGTTTTATTTTGTGCAGCATACACCAAGCGTATCTCTGACCATTTTTCATTTAAACGTGAAATGATTTGAGCTTGTTGGCATGAATTAATCGTAAAAAATAAAAAAAACAACAGCACAAGTATACGAGTACAGTCCACTGTCCTGTTGTACGACATTTTTCTTGCATCGGCAAACGTTTTCCAGACAACCTCCATTAAAGCACTCCCTTAACAACGACGCTCCCGCTGGAATGTTGGCCACAGCTGGGAAGACTCTGGGAGTGTAAATTAAGGTACAGGGCTTATCGCTCTAGTCCATCCTTTTGTGGTTGTTGTCATTGACCAGTTACGCATGGTGATTTTGGCGATGATTGACAGAACATCGACGTGGGCAGAACATTACTTTGACCACTATAACGACACGGGAAAAGGATTCGAATTGGTATTTAAATCATTAAACCTGACAAGACAATATTATGCACCATTTAACAACATTATTAGGTGCATGATGTGAGCTTCGGCAGAAATGAAAAGAGCCGAGCCCATTGGTTCCGTTGCTATCAGTGTATATCCCACTGCAGTATAGTTTCCCGACCTTGTAATTCTTGCCTTCGTGTGGTTCTTTGCGTTTGGAGAGTCAGTACAGCCGTCCCAGCGATAAAGGTTTGAGCCAAAAGTGTCTGAATAAAGCTCTTCTTTATTCGCACCGAAGCGGCCACGCTAAAGAAATTGTACGGCACTTCCAATGGCACCGTTACGGTTTGACGCCAGGGATCGCGTTGATTACGTCGTTGATGTTTGTTGGGAATCCGGTGGGAAACACGGGAGGGAGGTTGGTTGGTAGCGCGGGAGGGAGCGTAGCTGCACCGCTGACTGCTGAGATGGCCGCTGCTAAGTCCGGCAATGTCACGCCTCCGGGTAGGGTGCCGCCCGGGAGCATGCTGACCAACTGGTCCAGGCCCGGGAAGATGCCACCGCCGCCTGAACCACCTTCTCCGTCCCGTTCGGATTGGGAGTTCTAGAATTTCAACAATTTAGTCAAGAGAGAGAGAGAGAGAGAGTCAGTAAGCATAGGAAAGCAAGGAGGCTTGTGAGACCAGCGTGCGCGCTCTGCATGGCCAGTCCCAGAGAGAGGCAGGGAGAGAGGGGGAAAGCTCGCTTCATAAGATTTTGGTCTATCCCTCTCTCGCTCCATCCTCTTGCCCTAATATCAAACACATTCAAACACAACGTTTAAGTTCCCACCCTTCCGGTCCCTCTGAAGGACCTCGCTTGTCGTGATTGCACCCCACAACTTTCTCGTGGTTGAAAAATCCAGTGTTTCTTTTCAAGCTGGACTATTGAAATGGGAATCCTTCCAGCTCCAACCACTTATGGCTCGACAATTCAGCTCGAAGTGAATGAATATGCAGTCGAAACATCGTCAGTCTCTTACCTATCTATACCAACTAAATCTATACCTTCATGCAGCCGAGTTTAGACAAGAGTGAACGGCAAAATAAGTTCGAGGAACATATAATCAGGCCTATACAGTATGAAACTTTTTGCTCACGTTATTGCTAATGGCTTCGATATATTATATATATATGTGTCATGAATCAATAGCCCTTATGACGTACCTTTAAGGGGCTTGGAGCAGCGCCTAAAAGAAAAAAAAAGACAGAAAAAATACGGATTATTCAGTAGTGGCGCAATGCACAATAGGGTTAAATGCGAGAAGTGTCAGAAATGCAGCTTATTTCAAGTGTGAATTTAGGAACTATTAGTATGTACAGACATTTAAGAATAATTATAGTAGGCATAAACAAGGTAAAACTTCACCGACAATCCCGATACTGCATGCCCTGGCGATATGTGGCAGCTTAGGCTAGTTGGTATGGCATGACGATAGTTATAGCGCGAGAACAATTAAAATGACGACACAGAGACAATAAGTCTCTGTGTCGTCGTTTTGTTCTCGCGCTATAACTATCGTCATGCCTAGGGCGAATTTTGAGCGCTGCTTTTTGTAGGGGCAGCGCAACTGCGAAGTTTTGAAAGTAACATTTGCTACCTATTGCAACAGAAACTACCGGTGCTCGAGTGCTGCGCGCACCACTCTGCGCATTTCAGGCGTCGCGAGCCAAGCGGAACACCGGAAGCCCCGTTACTATAATCGAAGCCAGGTGCAGTGCATGTGCCAGTGTTTCATGCAGTGCATGCGGACGAGCTCCGACCGAGGGCTAAGCGCGCGTTACGGAAGGAGGCAGTGAGGTTAGAGGCCAGTGGCTCGTCGTATCGATGGCCCACGCCATCGCACTCTTTCGTCCTCGTTCGATCTATCAAGGCCGAACCACACGTATCCGTCGCAGCGCGTCAGTGCGTGGCTTTCTTGACGCGGCGCGTCAGAAAGCCACGCACTGACGCGCTGACGCTCTTTATGAAGAGAGGGGGCACGCGGCATCGCGTAGCCACGTGGCCTCTCTCTCTCTCTCTGGGGAGAGGGCGTTCCTCGGCGCCAAGCCGATCCCGCGCTGCCGTGCTGCGACGTGTGCGTGTGGTCAGGCCTTTAGGGCCGTTCCATGCGCTTCCCGCACAGCCGCAACGCACGTGCCGAGACCCCTACCGCATGCAAACGGGGGACAAATAAGCCAATTAGCGACGCTGCGGAGGGCGAAAGAGCGTCGCCAATTGTCTTATTTGTCCCCCGCTTGCGTGCGGCAGGGGTCCCGACATGAGCGTTGCGGCTGTGCGGGAAGTGCGTGGAACGGCCCTAAATACGACGACGTCTACGGGGACGCCGCTCAACGCCCGAACGGGGGTTTGCGAGCTGCGCCCAAAAACCTTTCGGGATGGGACATCAGAGAAAAAAAGCAGTGTCTTGCTCAGACATCGGCAAGCAGGCCGGATTTAAAATGAGGCTGTACCTGTGCTATAGTGTACGCGGCTACCGGGGGGGTGTAATGTTCTAGCAATGTCAAACTATAGAATTGTCTTCGAGATTACCGCAAGAGTTGCATTCCGCAGTCTTTTCACAGCGGCACTGCCACACCACCTCCCTCAATCAACGAATCGACGAAACCGCAGAAATGGAATTTGGCGTATAACATCAGCCGCTAACTCGGCATATTTTTCTGCGTCTTGTTTATTAAATTATGTATAGCTAATCCAGTTCGCACGATTAGAATATTAGACACTGAGTATTGATATGTTCTTTCAAAACTTGTTTATTAACTATACTCGGACAAATGTGTTTTACTGAAATCGACTTATTCGATGACAGTATGACATATTTCAACTGGCACCGGCGCGCAGTTACAACCATTCGAACTGCTTGACGCGCACTTTTCGAAATCGGAGCGCAAACGGTGGTGCAGATTTTTACTGTTCCTATACACGGCTTATCCGCACTTCTCCGCTTTATTTACACATTGGCCAAAGAGGAGGCCGTTGAAAATCTATTAGTGAACCACCGAATGAGATATTCAGACATTCGGATCCCTCATGCAGATAATTTACGTCTCTTCCACCAGGCAACCGGAAAACGTGACGCACACTATCTACCGGCGTCTCAATGTACATTAAAAAGAAGACCTTACCGACTGACGAACAGAACAGGACGGCGATCCCGAAGATGGCGACTGCGAACATAGTCATTGTTGGGTGTAGCTTTCCGCTCAGTCTTGGCTGGCCGCATCGTCGGTTCACTTCGCTATTTTATAGGCTGCGTGCGCCTGCAGTTCACGTAAACGATGAAGACATAAGGGTCGTCGGTGAGGGTCCCGCATCTCGGGTAAGTATTAAATGATGACAGAATGAGACAGCCCACATCCCCGTGCTGGCAGAGGAACTGTCTCTTTCGAGCAGCGGCGGTTGAACTCCCGAGTCTTGGGCAGGTGTTCGAAAGTTCTTTCACCAGCGTGAATGCTTTATTTTGTTTTTGCGATGGACTCCTTGGAAAGGGGCCTCGCCAGTAACAAGAAAATAGGTAGTAAGAGAATACTTAGATATAGATGTTATACCTAGCCCCGACGAGTTTGCTAACGGTAGCAGACTCGTACTTGCGTGGCTTCTTGCTTTTTATATATGCCAAATGAACTATGGTGCCCAGTTGATATCCAACCTATAGTTTTCGTTGCGTTGTTTCGACACGCATTGACTTATTCACCCTTGCCACGAGCAGTGAGAGAGAGCTTGAAGCCGATCTCTACGAACAGCTGACGGTGGTCGCGGGGGCCTAAAAGCTCGAGCTCCGCGCACACTGTAAGCCTCTCTCTCCCCTATAGGTACCTTGTAATCAAAGGTACTTATTTTCTCTCTCTCTCTCTCTCTCTCTCTCTCTCTCTCTCTCTCATGGCGCAAGGTGTATCGAAGCCAGCCCTGACATTATTAGAATATCCAAGCCTATCTATATGAGGCAATATGAAATGCTCTTTTACACAAGTTTAAACACCTTGTTTTAAATTACTTGTTCAATACATGTAATAGACATTTTAATGTCAATATGACATTCCCATTGTGTTAGAAATTATGTTATTTATATCAGCGTGTATGTGTAGCAACGTGCATCGTAGTGTGTGTAATTAATTATTGCAACGTCACATGTAATTATAAGTCCTTTTTTAATGAAATTCCCCATGCCAAATGCAAGCAGTGCTTTCCCGAGGCTTGTAAAGCTTCTGAAAAGCGGCTTTTTGCTCCGGTATTTGAATAACGGCTTTCTTCAAAGGACTCAATGCCAACTAAACTGTATCTATGTCTATGACACCTCTTAAGTGAACGTATCACACTCCACTAACTCGTAAGCCCGCTTGAAATAAGTGCAATACGAGCAGAAATTCTAAAGATATTCAATTGTACGGATGCGAGTGAAAGTGCGCGTAAGTCTGTACAGTCATATCTGTCTGAGTTTTCGTGTGATCAGCTAGACCAATAATATTACATCGAATTAGACTGTGGAGCTATTTACGAGCTAGAAAAACGATCTAGTGACGAGTGTGAGCCCTCGTAAGCATTAAACGAGGCGCCGAATTCGATGTCATGGCTTGGCTATTACGATGAAGCTATACATAAACAAACGCCAACAGCTCCTCCTGCGAGGACACTACCAGCTCTCTCCTACGAGGCATGGACCTCTCCTCCTCCTCCTCGTGAGAGACACTCCTGTAGGCAACACTGCCTTACCAAGGCAGAAGCAAATAACTGGGCCAGAACAGTCGTGGCTAGCTACTGATCACCCCACTTCGAACCACCGGCAAGTAAAATTTAACGGCCTCGTTGTGCCGTAAATAAAGTTGTTTCTCTTTGTCTCTCTAAGTATAAAGTTCTATAGATTAACCCCCGTATTCACAAACGCTCCTCGACTCGACTTTCACCCTTCACTTGACAGAGTTGAGCACTGCGCTGCTGCTCGGCTGAAAATGGCGCTGCTCTACTCATGAATAGCAGCAAGTTATCACTGATATGCAGTGACTCTCCTTGCCTATAGAGATGGCACTCCCATCGGCTTTCTCAAGTGAAGGTGGAGCGTTGAGTGAAGGGGCGTTCTGGAATACGGGGGTAGGAAACTCAAACCATTTGTGTGTCCTAATCACAAGTTTCGTAGTATAAGGTCTGTAGAAAGGCTTGTGGTAAGACTGCATTCTGCTATATTGTTTTCATCTGTGAACTCATTATGACCCCCAGATATTCACTCGAACTGTTTCCTAAACTTGTAGACACCCCGCTCCACACAGGCCTGACATTTTCAGCGAGACCACAAGGCTAGGCGTGCTAGATAAATAAAACAAAAGAAGGTATCTTCCTTGTCACAGAGTATAGTGGGGGAAATCAATGCAGGGCCCACACAAAGCCAGCCAAAAGAGACGGCGAAGCTCGCCAAGGTCGGCCTGCTGCACACGTCGTCCCGGAAACGCAAACGCGGATAAGGTCTCCCCTTCCCGTCCCCGGCGCTTCCGCTTCCTCGTCTCAATGCGCACGCGCAACTTGCACGTGCCGCAAACGCGAATTCGTACGCAACACATCCACGCGTTCGCGTTTTTTTTTTTTTTTGTCCGCTGTTGCAAACGCGTTCTTTTATCGCCGCCTGCATACAGGGAACGGCTCGGTTTGACCACGCTTCTGTAGACGATTTTACTTTAAACGCACGGGCGCTGCCACCTCGCATTGTTACCGGGACGTTTTCTCATTTTCGCACAGAGCGACAGGCGTGTGAAAAGTCTAAATGCAACGCAAACGTTTTCATGCCTATTCGTCTACCGTATAACGCAGTACGTTTAAACACACAAAACGGCCGGGCCACAGCCCAACATTGCAAAGATACAAGAGAGAGAGAGAGAGAGAGAGAGAGAGAGAGCAATTAAGGCTACGGCCCAGCACGGTGGCAGCGAAATCCATGCAAAATATACCATGGACCAGATCATTTTTTTTTCTCTCGCACACGAATTTATGGCAATGGCATACATAACTTTGACCCCGATTACACTATATGGCGTGCCCAGCACAGAACACTGCGGGTTTGGTTATACGCCACATCATATGTCGAGATGTGCCGTAACCACAGCCGAAGGCGGAAACCAGTGGCAGGAACCAGGGGCGTAGGCACAAATTTTTTTTTCGGAGGGGTAGTAGGGCCACCTCTTTGACCAGTAGTATGGGCGGTGCATAGAAATGGTTATCTCGTACTCTGTATGCCACGGTGGAAAAAAAACATGGAGGGGAGGGGGAGAGGCACGGGTCTGGCGTGCCACTTCCTGGCTATACACCACTGCGGCGAGCACGTGGTAGAAACAGGCCGGACGGTGTCATGGTCGTTCTACGTGATCCCCATGCAAAGATGGCTGTCCCTTGCAAAAATGGGACGCTTCGTTGGAAGTTGGAGCTCGTGTTGGAAGTTAGCGCTCGTGTCCTTCGTGTCCTTCTTGTCTCTGTGTGTCGTTCTGTTCTCGCGCTATAACTATCGTCATGCCATACCAACTAGCCCAAGCTGCCACGCTTCGTTGAAATCGTGATTATACGGGGTAAAACCACCCTGTGAATGCGGAGCTCGCTTCAGTGTAATAAACGAAACTGTTTTGACCGATTGATGGCCTTTAACGTGGACCTAACTCAAGTACGTGAGATTTTTTTCATTCTCACTGCCAATCTAGTCCAAATGAACACACTTACACTACAAGTTATTACTGTAAAATATATTAATTATTAAATTGAGCGAGTGAAAGATAAATTTTTATTGTGGCAGAAGTGAGAGGTCGGCTTGAGTCCACTTATGGCCTGCTACTCAGCCTTAGGAAAAGGTGGGATGGGGAAAAGAAAGAAGAGAGATGGTGTCGATGATGTGAAGGTGGCAATGAAGAAAAACCTTGGTAGTTCAAGATCAATTCGTAGTTTCTCCTCGAGTTCTGTCTCTCGTAAAAACTTGTTCTGAGCTTTCAGAATGCCGCGCTGATGACGAGGTGGTCGTCAGAAGATAACATTTTCGGAAACTTGTTGCTTTGTACATTTCCACAAGATTGAACAAGTCTAACAAAGACGTTGTAGGTTCGTGCGCACACAGTGGCCATTTAGCTGCAACCGTTCGTTTGTGGGTCTAGGTCCTGGTTTCGACTCCCAGTCATACTGGTCGTGCTACAGTGGTTGCAGCGTGCGAAGAGACTCACGTCATTATAAGGTGCACGCCAATAACTTTGGGTTTGCTTAAAACTGAACTGGAGCCCTGCACCGTGCATAATACATAACGTTACACAAAGCCTCACTGTAGGGCTTTATTGAAACGAACAATCACGACTCCTGATTGATTGATTGATTGATTGATTGGTTGATTGATTTGTGGGGTTTAACGTCCCAAAACCACCATATGATTATGAGAGACGCCGTAGTGGAGGGCTCCGGAAATTTCGACCACCTGGGGTTCTTTAACGTGCACCCAAATCTGAGCACATAGGCCTACAACATTTCCGCCTCCATCGGAAATGCAGCCGCCGCAGCCGGAAATCGAACCCGCGACCTGCGGGTCAGCAGCCGAGTACCTTAGCCACTAGACCATCGCGGCGGAGCCAATCACGACTCCTATTTTATAGTGTAGCTACGCACAATATAATATGCAAGTGCCTCAAATATTAGCGTGGCCTTTGTCACTGGAAAGTCACAGTGCCAAAAGCACCGTTACGAATAAACGACGATCGAACGCAAGGGCAGGACGTGAACGTTGTATTTCCACGACCAAACGCGGTTGCGTCGTAGCTAGCAAGCCCGTAAACGTGCCAGAAAATTATTCGCGCGTAATTGACTCGCACACGCGCTTCGATGCTGACTATAATATAAGCGATGTGGTTCGGCATCACGACACAGAAGCATTATGAACCTCGTGATAGGCTAAACACTTGCACACCACTATAGAAAAAAAAAATTCAAGGTTGCACGAAATCAGCGAGCAAAATGCCGGCTTTCTTTTTCTTTTCTCTTTCTATCTTTTATCTACAAGCTTGCGATATCGATTTTGAACAAAGAGACATCGTGGTGCATAGTCCGGACGCTGCACTGTCCTTCACGGCAGTGACATTTCCGGGCTGAAAATGAAGGCCCGTGCACTCTGCCATATGCTAAAGAAGAAGACCAGATGGTCAGAAATTTCCAGGAGCCCTCCACTACGGCGTCTCTCGTAATCATATAGCGGTTGTGGAATGTCAAACCTCACAAATAAATTTTTTTGGACAGTGTTGTTCTTAAACTGTCTTCTGCGCGATTTTTATTTCCTTTCTTAACATAAGTGCTACCGCTGCCTGCATTGTAGAGGTGGCTGCAGGCCTCTGTCAAGTTGCTTGAGTTTCGATTGACTTTTACCCACAGTCTCCGCCACCATCTACAGAAATAAAGAAGTTGTGATTATTGTTATTATTATATAGCCCGAGGAGATCAAAACTTTCAGAGCCCTCTACTATTGTGTCAGTCATAATTATATCACGGTTTGGCACGTTAAACCTACACAGTGATTACTCTCTTTTTCATATAAACACTCAAACACACAACAAAAACTATTTTTTTGTTTGACACAGTTTGCGCTTCGATATATAAATGGATCGTCCTGCTGCGCGTATACAAATTAAATGAAGGACTGCAAAATCATTACGTTACGTATCGCGCGGCGGCGCATGCAATTCGTGTGGCCGCCATGCCGTTATGGAGATGCGATTCGCCTAATAATCGGCGTGCAGGCCTTGGCCTGAGCGAAGCAAAAACTAGCCTCTCGGAGCTGGGCCCCCGCATGCATGGAGCCGGCCTGAAAGTCAGGCTCGTGACGATAGAAACGTGACGTAGAAATTTGCATCGTTCTCGCACCTGCCCGCTTACCGAGGCACGCCGGACGGAGCTGTATATAAATTTACTTTACTTTTATTTATTCACCTTTGTCTGCAGTCGTGGCTGTTTCGGGCCTTCTATCGGGTGCATAGATGCCGAACAATATAGTTTGTTTAACGTTTTCACGCAGAAAAGCTGGATGTTCTCAAAGAAAAAAAACTGTCATAAAAACAACGAAAATAGAAAGGAGGCGCTCAACGATGCCTTTGTTTATTAGTCCTCGCCCGCTTCAAACAATAATCATCGGCCAATGTAACTTTTATAAGTCATGCCTTGGCTATATTACGCTTGGCTTAAACGAAATATTTACTACCTTTTTTTCCCCTTCATTTCACTCCCTTTTCAGTAACTGGTGTGGATAAATATACTCCTGCATGCATAACTGTGAAGCCCCAATTGTCTCTTTCTCTCTTTACCCATTCTGTTTAATGTTGCCTTAGCCTTCTGCGTATTAATTCTAAAGCCTACTGTAAACAGGTCACAGTGTTCAGTCATCTGTTACATTTAATTTCCACCTTTCTTGACAGGGCAAAATCATTCTCCAATAGCGGTTGAAACCTTCCTCTCTAGTTGCCACGTCAAAGATGGCTTTTAAGACAATGAGTTTTATTGTTGGTGGCAAAGTTATTGTATTGTCCTGCAGTATTTTAGGTGACCCGGGCTTAGGTGTCCCAGGATAGGATAAGACACTGAGTGTTTTTAAATATTTTAATACTGGAGTTTGAAGAGTCAGAACTAAAATATAATAATGATACACGCTGTACTTAAATGCTACGGAACAATTCTGACCACCTAGTGTTTTTTTTTTTTTTTCAGCGGCACCTAAATATAGCGCGGGGGTTTATGTTTACGTCCCAGTCTAAATCTGGTAGCCTTGCCTGGGAATCGAACCTGCGTCATCGTGCTTGGCAGTGCCATAACATTTCCCCTGAACCGTCACGATAAGTAATGTGTATGTTTGTTCAATTGCTTACCCGACAGGCATTTTTTTTTTCCTTTGCGTCGAATAATGCACTTCTTTGCGATTATTCTTACTTGCTGTGCGGATTCTCCCCCTCTGCTGTTCTGTTTGTTCAATCACTAGCGCTTGGGCTGCTTTGGTTATGTAAAGAATGCGTAGACAGGCAAAACGAACGGTGTTTTCCCCGACCCGCACGTCGGTTATAAATCAGCGCCGAGAACAAAACGCGCGGTGGACGGGCGAGCGGGCGACGTCAAATTTAACGGCCTCGTTGTGGGTGCGCCCTGAGAAGCTGGCTTCTTTCAGCGCTTTTGAGCTGTGCCAAGAAAGCGGCGCGCCGCGCAGTAGTGTATTTTGACGACTGCACGAGCTGATGGCTTTCCTCGTAGCTTCTCTCTCTCTCTCTCTCTCTCTCTCTCTCTCTCTCTCTCTCTCTCTCTCTCTCTCTCTCTCTCTCTCTCTCTCTCTCTCTCTCTCTCTCTCTCTCTCTCTCTCTCTCTCTCTCTCTCTCACGCCTTTTCCCTCACTCTATTCCCGGAACGAAAGATGAAAAGGTCTCATTAATAAAATAAGAGTGCCATTCTTTCAAAGCCCTGTTGTCGTCGTGACAGGCTAATTGCGTCGAAGACAAACCAAGCGCTTTCGATTTCGCGGTGGCGCAAAGAAGAACAGCCATAGTTTCAGTGACGCAGTCGGTGTGCACATGCGGAGACGAGATCCGCAAGGCTAAGCGGGGCCCTCTGGCGCACTGCCACCTCGCCACGGCACTCTCCCTTCTTTCAGTTCGAAAGCTCAGCGGTAGTTTCAGTGGCGCATTGCTGTAATGCAAAGAACGGGGAGTGTCTTGGTGCGGGACGGTTATGTCATCCCCAGAGGCATACGGCGCGCCTCGCGCTAGGTATCGCGACACCAGAATTCCTTCCACTCTATTTAATTCGTGTGAAGAGTCAGAAAGCTTTAGGGGAAAGTACGAAGGATCTGAGGTGGGGGGAAAGGGAGAAAATTTTACATAGGTAATAATGAAGAGATGACAAGGGAACAGAACAAAACAGAAGTATGTTGAACGATGTTAAAGACATTGAGGAGGGGCACAAGTTTTTATTTATTTATTTTCATTTGTTTATTCAGTGCTCCGGACTAGTGGCCCGTGCAGGGTGGTTAATACAAATACAAAACAAGCAGTAATCACACAAAAAGCAATAAAAGTGAAACAATGTCAGTTTGCAGTCTGATCACATGTATTAGTAATAAAATTTCATTTACTGATTGTTCTTGGAAAATATGTGTACTTAAACAGGTCAGTGCGAGCAAAATATGGGGTGGAGGTGTTGGCGTGCTGGTGTCGGGAGGGCCTGCAAGCTAGGGATGTCAAATACGGGGATGGATCTAGAGCTATAGTTTTTTGTTCCGAAGTTCATAAGAAAATTATAATCTAGCTTTTTGTCTTCGTGTCTGTAATAAAGTAATGACACTTGCTAGTATTAAATCTGACATGAGTTATTAAGTCAGTTTTGCAATGGTAATCTGCATGACGATAGTTATAGCGCGAGAACAGAACGATGACACAGGGACAAGAAGGACACGAAGTCGCTGTGTCGTCGTTTTCTTTTCGTGCTATAATTATCGTCATGTCATACCAACTATCCCAAGTTGCCACACTTCTAAGGTAATCTGCAATTACCTTTCCACTGGTTTCATTGCGACAGCAATAATATCAACGCTAGAATTTTCGCCGTTAGAGTCGCCGTGGTCGTGAAGTTTCTTTTCAAGTCCCGGGGTGATAACATCTCTCCGCGTGTCGTATGTTCCGTGTGTAGTGGAAGAGAGCGATATATATATATATATATATATATATATATATATATATATATATATATATATATATATATATATATATATATATATATATATATATATATAAAATTAGGGAGAGAAGTGCATACCTAAGGGCTCGTTTTTCCGTGTTTTAACACAATATTAATGAGATCTAACAGACAGTAATGCCAAGGAATGTACGGTGGAAGTTATTAGAACCAATGGAATGTAAATAACAAGAAAGAAAAGTGGATGAAAAAATAACCAGCCGTGAGCAGGAATCAAACCTACGACCTTCGAATAACGCGTTCGATGCTCTAACCACTGAGCTACCACAGCGGCCTTCCCTCCTTCCACTTTTTTGTGTTTATATGTGAATTTAGAAGTAGGAGTGACAGTCAGCGCCATCTACAAGCCAAGCGACGAGTGTGAAAACACTCTTATTCGCATGTTTGGCGTCACGTAGCACGCGAACTTATTATGAACGGGCAGCTGGTTAATTGTCCCTCTTATACAACCTAATATATATATATATATATATATATATATATATATATATATATATATATATATATATACGTAGATTATAAAGTTTAAAGGCTTCAGTTGCCGTAGAATTAAGGAAAAATAAGTATACGCCTCTAAAAAACTGTTTATTGGTGACGTTTCGATCGGAGACCGATCTTCTGGTCTGATGAAGATCGGTCTCCGATCGAAACGTCACCAATAACCAGTTATATATATATATATATATATATATATATATATATATATATATATATATATATATAAAGAGAGAGAGAGAGAGAAAGGAAAGGCTCGTGTTGTCCTTCTTTGCTTTCCGTTCTTCGCCTTCTGTTCGCTTTTCTTCCAGCACTTTCGTGCTTGCGCTGCAACCCTTATTATAATGAAATTCAACCAACTAGGCCAAATAGCCGTTCCATTTTAAACGCAAGGAGGTTAACCAAGCTTTGCTCGATTGGCTATCCTACACTCGGGGTAGGGTAAAGGGGGAATAATAGGAAGGATGCCAATGGATGCTTCATAGGAGAAATGGGAATGGGAGGTCTGCATGGCTTCCGCACAAGTTGCTTACTCTAAGCGGCCGGAAATGGTCACGTGCGCTCTATCTTGACAGAGATGACCAGACGGCTCTGTTTCTTTTTTTTTAGCGTGCCTTGTTCCCACTGCTAAATTTGCACTGAAGTGATATACAGCAGGAAGGTCGCTCCGCTCACTGCAGCAGCCTTGTTTCTTTACGCAAGTGTTTCACTGAGTTAATCCAGATAGAAAGCTAAATAAGTACTTACTTCATACTACAGTACAATTAGTTGCACGCTATCGCATCAATTGCTTCGCTCTCGCAGTAAAACTGTGTACATTTTTATGGTTTGTCAGCCTCTTAAATGGTAGACACTGACATGCCTGTGTCGCTTATTTTGTTTCATTTATTGCAACATCGACAAAGAAGCCCGAAAAGGCTGGGCCAATGCTAAGGCCTCCCAACTATCATCCTTTGAAAATGACGTGCGCACACGAATCAGGCGGATGTTTGTGTAGCGAAGCTAGAGATGACGTGTAGTTGTATTTAAACATAGTTATGGTTTTGACAAATGGTTATACTTGATTGATACGTGAGGTTTAACGCCCCAAAACCACCATATGTATATGAAAGACGCCGCAGTGAAGGGCTCCGGAAATTTCGACCACCTGGGCTTCTTTAACGTGCACCCGAATCTGACCACACGCGCTTTCAGCATTTCCACCTCCATCGAAAATGCAGCCGCCGCAGCCGGGATTCGAAACCGTGGCCTGAGGGTCAGCAGCTGAATACCTTAGCCACTATACCACCATGGCGGGTTGACAAATGTTTATAGGTAAATCTTTTCGGTACATAACTGTAGCAAAAACGATATGAAGACACGGATTAGAGTGTTCAAACATACAGACGCATTGCCATGTGTGACTTAATTTGTTGTCGTCATGCCCTCTAATACCCTCTTCGTGCTTCACTGTATTTGTCTCACTTCCAAATCAGCAGCCACTACTGGCCTTCAGCTCCGCTACCAAATAAAAGGCCCATACCACCGTTTAACGAAAGTCGTGTTTACGATTGCAGGTGTAGTTGGGAAATAGAATCACAGTCCTACTTCTGCGGGATAGCCAAAGAATGCACTGCAGTTTACACAGGGGATTTCGCAAGTCAGAAAGAACATAAATGCGGATTCTGCGGGCAGAGGCCTTGTTTCTGCCTCCCAGGGACGTCGCGGGGGTGTATATACACATAACACGGATGCTCCCAGCCGTAAAGAACACGCGCGGGGAAGCCAGAGTCAAAATATAAACGAGCCCCCCCCCCCCTCTCCACATCGACCCTTGCCACCGGGTCTTCTCTGCGAGCGCCACTGCCGTGTCGCCGCTATCTTCTGAAGCAAGCTGCATCTGGCGAGAGAAGACCGCGCACTGTTTTCGCCGGAGAGATTGAACGCGCCTCCGCGATCACGCTAAATCTGACACAGTCAGGGCGTGATTCGAGAAGCTTCAGTAAATAACCGCGAAAGAGAGAAATAAAACAAGGACAAAATGAGGGAGAGGGTGAAAGGCAAGGCGCTGGCCGGACACCAAAATTTGATGTCTTTTCTCTCACGGTTGTTGCGCAGGTTGCAAATGACTCACTACACGAAATGACGCACACAAGCGCTAAAAAAGATAACGACTCGGAATTGGGCTCCAAAACGTGGGTTTCGAAGCGGCGCCTTTGAAGCTGGGTTTGATTACAAACACTTGTTTTCCTGACGAAGTACAAAGGCGTGAAAGTCGTCGAAAAGAGCACGGTGTTAAGGCAATACGCGTACAGCTGCTTTCGATTCGTATCTGTAAAGGGCGCGCTATGCAAAAAGATGAAAACTGACACACAAGATGCATGATAGCTATCATGAAACCTCCGTAATTTCTGACTTTCTAGTTTTTATGTAGTGTTAAGTGTCATTAATAAAATTACTAGCAGTAGCGAAAATGAGTGCACCCTATTACCACATTACCATCTCTCGTTGTCTCTTTCGTCAACATTGGAAGCTTTACGTAATTCCCCTTTCTGACATTCCTGTTGCAATGTCTGAATTTTCGCCGATTGTGAGTGAAGCTTACTCGAGCTTTCAGCATTCCGGGCAATTCTTAGTTTGAAGCATAATCTGGAATTATTCATACTTCGTGCTGAATCAAATGGTATACACGAAGAGATGTAAAATTACACAGGGACGGTACGATAGCATGGGTTACAGGGTCAAGGGACCTTGAAACATGTGCAACCGTGTTTGCACTAAGACTGTTTTCAGTGAAACTATAACGGATCATTTTCAGTTCGTTGTTTAGGTAGTGCTGTTTCGTAACTGCACAATAATGACATGAGGGAGTTGAAACTTTTTTCGTTCGTAGTTTTCTTTCTTCCTTTATTGTGCCTTACAGGACGTGTGAGCTAGGCATAGAAATACAAATTATCTGCAACATGCATGCTTGAAACATACGTCATACATACTTGGGGATGACGTATGCCAGTTAAGGTATCGATGCTCGCGTAAGTGTTCTGAGCACCAGTTACGTCACCAATGCGTTGCCAGACGCGCCACGTATAACCGCAATATCCCACGCATTGGCGTAACGTTATCGGAGCATGCGCAGTACCAACCAAATCGCCTAGGAGTTGTTGACACCGCTGAGCTTCACTAAATCTCTCTCCGTGTTACCGTTCCTTGTCCGCGCTATTTCTTGAGTGCTGCGATTGCTTCGCGGTACGTTCCCTCAGTGAACCCCACACGTTGACAGGCGTCGCAACAGCTGACGCGTGGTCTCGCCGAATGCCCCGGCTTTCCCCCTGCCTTCACCTTCTCAGTTATATTCTCAGACCAAGCGGAGACGGAACCATTGAAGGGGGAGGGAATGCTGGACAGATCGTGAAAGAAAAAAATAAACAGAGCGGGGAGTCGTACTCGAGTGGCTTCCCTCCGACTGTCAAGGCGCCGACTTCGAGATTTCGAACTGGGGTCGGTAGCGACAGTTACAGTATCGCAAGTCAGCATGGCGTAAGTCTTCGCTTTGCACCACGCAAGAGGGCTTTC
The DNA here is from genome assembly GCF_013339725.1 of Rhipicephalus microplus. Classification (NCBI taxonomy): domain Eukaryota; kingdom Metazoa; phylum Arthropoda; class Arachnida; order Ixodida; family Ixodidae; genus Rhipicephalus; species Rhipicephalus microplus. Next base: position 150,738,764 of record NC_051171.1, on the reverse strand, counting down.
GAGCTAGTGGAGCGAGCGTGTCTATAGCGCCAGGGTTGACGGCTACGTCTCTCGGGAGGGAGCCTCGGTGTCTTCCCCTGGACTCGCTGACGACGTCTGGTTCTCAAGTTCGGCCGGGCCAAATTAGGCCTCACCGGCGGGGGAGGAAGAGAGCCTGCCGGCTGAGACTCGGACGCGACTTCTATTCATAGCACGCGTCCGGGAGAGAGACGCCTCGCCGTTGTCGTCAGTGCAGCGCCGCCTGCAACCTTCCTCTCCCCCCATTCCTTCCCCACCGCGGTGTGCACTGTGAGCGAAAAAGCCGTACCCGGCGAGACGCCACGGTACACGACACCGTTAACTACTGTAGTACGCGCGCGGAAAACCCTTCGTTCAATCTGTGCGCCGCTGCGGGGATCGTTGCAGATCTTCGACAGCCGCGGTTGAGTGGTGCGCGTTGAAGCTTGCACAACGACAAGCGGGATCGGCAATCGACCGTAGCAGGTGAGACGGGGACGAGCGTCCGCTTCGAGTGTGCTTCGACTGGGATTTGAGCTCGAGGCCGGGTTCGAGGTTGCGATGCTCACTGCGGTAGGAGGCGTGCCACGCGCTGACAGTCGGGTCCACTGACAACGTGCTTTTGGGTGGGGCGGAGCCATTTCTTTTCACGCACTGAAGCCAAACCTGTGAATCCCGCGAGATACAGACGTGAAATTCACTACCGGATAGAATGTTGAACTGACGATCGCTCCTAAATTCTGTTGATAGCAGAAAGTTGCAATTTCTTTGAATGTTTATGACATGCAGTGAGTTTGATGACTATGTGTCCCTACAGGTCTATCTATTCATAAACATTTCGATATACACATAGTATTGCAACTCTACTTTGTGCTCCTATATATTTACAACACATTTCTCCGCCGTCTTAAATATATATAGCTATAGCGTGCCAGGCGTTTGCAACAAAACTGACGTGAATTCGCACATCGCTGTGCTCATTTGCCACAGGGCCAAGCCGATACCGAGGGGCACAAAGCATTATCGTTATGTAGGCGGAGGTAGAATGGGCCCACTTTAGCCTCCACGATGTCACGTGAGAGCGATCCTCGTTGAACAAGCAAACAGAGCACCTAGGTTTAGAATAACACTGCGCATAAAGGCCCAGTTTTGTCCCACCATCAGCTGATTGCATATTTTTTTGGCAACTCGTCAACTTCGTGACGTTAAGCGGCTCGATTTACAACACCAAGTTGAAGGAGAAGATAACAAGCTGTGCGCTCCTACTTTTGTGACAGTTCTCCGAGGATTACTTTTCGCACAGTTTTGTCTTTGTCCGGGTAATATTTCTGCTGAATGGGAGCAACGCAAAAACGCAAGAATTTGGCGGTGATGCTTAGGATTCTTCTCGCGTTAAAAAATTCTCGACAAGTAACTTGCTACTAGTTTCTTACCCTGACTATTCCTCACCCGCTGACATGCAAATCTATTCGACCTGGATGCGCTTCTATCATGACAACAGATAAGACAAAGAGCAAAATATTCTTTCTTTCCCTATGACAAACGAAAAAAAAACGTGAAGTGCTTCACTTTTTGTTTATTTATAATCCCAACAATCAGGACTAGACGTTTCAACGCTGGTATCGATCTTCTGCGTCGAAAAGTCGACATGTCCACATGCCAGCCTCTCTAATTTGTTTTAGAAACCTTTCCTAGGCATAGTGCCTTGTTACGGTAACCGAAGTTCACCTGACATTTGACCGAAGGACAAACGCCGTAGATTAGCAGCTCTTTACGCTTGTAACCGACCGCATCTGTGACGCAACGGTCTTACGGCATTGCTAGGGACATAGCTACAGTCCATGCAGGCAGCCTGAAATTTCTAAGGACGGAAGACTCGGGCGAATTCGGTACAGCGCTATTAGGCCTATGGTACACACTCCACACTTTTAGTCCTTGTCTGAAGTGACACGCCTACAGCAATGAATCTACACTGATATTCATTTTGAAAGCAGTCATGACGACTCAACGTAGACGTAGAATATAACTGATGAACGAAAAATATAAATTTCAATTTTCGAACTTGGAAACCGCACTGTGTCTGGGACAAGGACAAAACTTTCTTGTTCTTCCATTTCGATGGAAGAAAGAAAACGTGAATGGTCAAAGCAAATTGAAAACCCACAAGTGTGGTCCTACTCAGAGCACAAGGGTACTTTTTTTTAGATTTAACTTGACAACTAACTTATCCGTTTCACTTCGACGATCCTATTTCAAAGAAAATTTCCCTCATACGTCTGATAATTCCTTATACTTTGACAATCGGCCAATTGGTCGACATATTTCGCTACATGCTGAGTCAGCCTAACAATCTGTAGTCACGTATTTGTGTAACAGGAACGAGATACGTGAAGTACCTACCGTGTGCCGTACGCTGACAAAGAGGACACAGGAAGAGCTCTAGACTGTAGTGTATGCGCTGTTTATTTTGGAGCAGACGTCGCGGTTTGAACAGAAGGAAGATAGACCGAAACTGTCAACTATGCCGCGTGTACATGTACAATGGCAAGGCTGTCCACGGAACGCTCCTATGTTTAGCAAAATCATCCCTTGACGATAGCATTGCGAGTCACCAGTTGTGTCAAAGCCAAACCAGGAGACTGTAGTAACAAGAATAACAAATGAGTGGGGTGCGTGTGGCAGGTATTCCAAAATCATGAAGGGTAATTTACCACTATTCCTGACGAGACAGGTCCATGTAACAGCTGCATCTTACCGGTACTTACCTACAGAGCTGAAATCTATAGAGGTCCATCAAGATGGTTCAGCTCAAACTGAGGACGACGGCAACGAGCAATGAAAACGAAAATTATTTATGTAACCTTAAGTGGCAAGAAGATAATAGTATGGGTAAGGGAACAATTTGGTTATAAGAATACTTTAGTTTAAATCAAGAAGAAACAGGCATGATCAAGGCACGTAGGACGTAGACAAGATTACCGCTATTCATTGAAAGTAACAGACATAGTTCCAATGGTACGCTAGTGCATGAGCGGGAGAGAGAAAGTAGGTTGAAGAGATGCGATTTAAGAAGTGTGGGGATAACGTGACTGCAGCAAGCATAGGACTGGTTGGACCGGTCAAACAAGGCAGACGCATTTGCCCTACAGTGGGCGTGGTCAGGCTGCTGCTGCTGCTGCTGCTGCTGATGATGATGATGATGATGATGATGATGATGATGATGATGATAATGAGTTCTGTCAGTGCGTTCAGCTTTCTGCGCCACAAAAAAATAGCTCCAAATATAGTTGGATTGGCAGCCGCCGAGAAGCAATTTTCGTCACATTAGCTGGGGAGCACCACTGATGCCTACAATTATGAAAGCGGCATCTGACTAAAATTGAGTTCAAAATTCATCGCCTGCAACTTTGCTAACATATTTTTTGCGTATATTTCTGTTTTCATTTCATTTCTGTCTCCAGGCCCGCAGCCGAAATCACCCCCCCCCTCCCTAAAGCTTCCCCGAAATTTAGACGGAATAGGGTGCTCTACTGATAAAAACTAATAAAAGTAGGTGCTTCCCAAGGCCTTCAACAAGTGTCCCCCTCCCACCCTCCCTAAAGAAATGTCTGGATACGGGCCTGCCTGTCCCATTTGGCATGTCACATACTAGTCGTTGTTATTACATGTTTTATTTATTTATTTATTTATTTGTTTACTTATTTATTTATTTGTTTATCTCGTTTGGTAAAAAACATGTGTTTTTGCCTTGGCTCACACCTGTGCCCGTTCACGTCGAGTTGTAGATCCAGTCATGCCATTTTATTACGTTTGTCTCCACAGCCCTCAACATCACTGCTAAAAATATTTAGACTGTAAGCCTCATACAATCTGTTCCGATTGATATGAATTTTATACGAAGTCACAATGACGTTCGAATCCCCAAAGAGGCAACGAAAAGAGTATAGCCGCTTCTCGCCATTTCTGTGGTTCCCCGTAGCTATCATGTAATTTCCTACGTCTTCAGTTCTCCCCCAATGTTATATTCGTTCCGATAAAAGACTAAATGTATTTTTTCTAATGGTCTCGACTGCTGTACAATCACTTACCATGCGCAGGAGACCGAAGTAAAACACCAACCATCCGAAACAAAACAGCTTATGTAAATGTACTATCAGCGCATATGCGCATTGAAGTGTAGAGGAAAAGTGCAGAGAGGTGCAGTGTGCCCAAGGTATTGCAACACACCTTGCAACTGACCCAGAGATTAAGGTCGCAACACCCTATTTCGGAGGCAATGTTAAAGGCAAACCAGATGACTGCCTTCATTCACCACTGCCTCTCTCGTCCCACTTGCCCGTACACGTAACGAGAAGGCCCGTTAAATGACCACACAAACAGAAAGGACCTTGCAGACTCGGTGCCGGTGAAACAGACACACAGATAATAGCTCCCCAGGGAAGAAGCCACCTTATCTCACGGCGTAGCTAAAGAGAGCGGGCGGCGCGTGCCAGCTTTAGGAGTCCGGATAAAAGCCCCTTAGAATAGAAGGGTGCTTCTGTGAGGAAAGCGACCAGTGGTGTGTAGAACCACCGTCATCTTCATAGGCCCCAATCCGTGTGCTTTCAGGAATTCTCAAAACCACAAGCAGCGCACATCACGATGATCTGCATGATGGTATCTCCGGCGACTTGCATAGTCATATCATAAGTGTAAAAGTGGTTTTACATCTCTCGCGCGCCTAAAGGTTACTGTTGCGCAGTATTGTACGCGCAACTTCGTCACTACTTCTTGTTGCCCTGCCTTCATCGATAGTGTAAAGAGGTCCATGGGACGGCTTTCAGCTCTCCCATAGTAGAGTAACTCTAAATCGTTGGCCACTTTCTCTAAACACACAGGGGATATAAGCGGTCGTTGTGGCTTTCTTCTAAGGGACGGTACACTACTCTCCCATAGTTGAGTACGAAGTACTCGAAATCATTAAACTGACGCAGAGATTTAAGGTCGCAACCTCTATTTCGGAGGCAATGTTAAAGCAAAACCAGCTGACTGCCTTCATTCACCACTGCCTCTCTCGTCCCACTTGCCCGTACACGTAACGAGAAGGCCTGTTAAATGACGGCTTTCAGCTCTACCATAAGGAGCGTCTTAGCGTCTCACGTCGTCGTTAGCGTCTCACGGCGTCCCTGGGCTGGCGGACGCCCTTCATGGCAAGCCAGCTCCCGAAGAAGGCGCTAGCCTTCGACGTAGTCGTCCCCGAGGGGAGTAGTCCCGAAGACGTCGTTAACGCGACGTCTTCAATAGTAGGAATCGAAGAAGTATACTGCGTTCAGCACTTTGGAGGCCGGAACTACCAAGTTACCGTCAACAGTGAGGCCGCACTGGCCCAAATCGTAGACGCGTCGCACCTTATCATCCGAGGAGAGCGCGTCGCCATCGTACCCCTGGGACCCCAAGTGACCCAAGTGACCGTCCTGTTCCTGCCGTGCCGCGTACCCAGCGAAGTCCTCGCACAAGCACTCTCTCCCTACGGGAAGGTGCTGCACATCACCAGAGGACTCATGGGATCGCGCCCAACCGTGACCACTGGGACGCGATACGTCCGCATGGAAATGAAGGCTTCGTCACCGGTGCCCAACTACCTCAAGGTCGCGGGCCATCGAGTAACCTGTGACTATAAAGGCATCCAGCGAGTGTGCCGTCGATGTGGAGACAGTGGGCACTTCCGCATGAACTGCACAGCTCCGTTTTGTGGAAGGTGCGGCGTTTATGGCCACGACGGGAAAGGCTGCTCGCTGCCGTGTCGCCGTTGTGGGGACCCGCATGCCACCGTGGCCTGCACCATCAGGCCATCGTATTCCGAGGCGGCATCCAAGGATTTCCCTCCACTTCAACCAGGAACGCCATCTAAGAACAAGTGCGACGATTCGTCAACGCGAGCCGTGGTAACCGACCACGACCAAGGTGTGCCAATCGCGACGCTGCACCAGACGCCCACTGCGTCCCCAACGATTACGGGCCTGGTACTCCCTCCAGGTACTGAAAACTTAAGTTCCCCGCGTCCCGTGGCCATTTCTGAGAAATCGCAGGCCAAGCCCTCGTCAGACGAAGCGCCTCGTGAGGACGGCGTCTCGGATGGGAATATTGCATCTGAGGCTCCTCGCGTTGCTGCTCTGTCGACAACAAGTTCAGGTGTCATCGAGGAGTCTACATCTCAAGACGACGACGCCTGCATTAACGAGGACTCCAACAGCACCGCGAGTGAGGCGCCCCTACAAATTGACGAAGACACCAGCCCCAGTGACTTAAGCCAGGACAGTGGAGACGTCTTTGTACCATCCTCGCTCAAAAACCCGGACACCAAACGCCACCGGATAACTACTCGTGACTTAGAAGCCCCCACTAGAGACAGAAGTCCCCTGCGGACTTCGACGCGATCCCGGAGGCCCCGAGCCTCCGGTGGATCGCCTGGCCGGAAAAAATGACTCAGCCACTTGCGGGGCATTGGCTCCCGCACCTGATAAAGGTACCCCTGCATTTGCGTGATTCTATACTATGTTTTCATTTTCCCCATGGCTCTTACTCTAAAAGTTATTACTTTTAACGTTCAAGGTTTCCGAAATCCGCAAAAACAGGCTGAGGTATTGGCTTTTGCACGTTCAGTGCACTGTGATTTGCTGTTCCTGCAAGAAACAAATTTTTTCAAGCTTTCTGATGTACTCGCTTTCAAGCGCGCGTTCAATTTTGATTGTTTCTTTTCGTACGCCAGCACGCATTCCACTGGCGTCGGAGTCGTTATTTTTAACCGAGGTCTTTTACGTGACCATCATGTTTCCTTCGATGCCTTCGGACGCGTGCTGGCGTTCGACTGCACCTTTTTTTCGTTAAGAATAAGATTTGTTGCCGTGTATGCCCCAGCGGCACGCGAGAACTCAAACGCGTTCTTCCAATCTCTTGATGTGTTTCTTTTAAATTCCCGACATGTGGTACTTTTAGGGGATTTCAATTGTGTCTTAGACTCACACGCAGACGTTCGAGGTCCGGGTCGCGGCCGGTCAAACTGGAATGCCAGAGAACTCGAACGTCTAGTGCAGCAATTGGCATTGAGTGACATTCATCAAAGTGTGCATGGCAGTAATTATGCCTATACCTGGCGTCGAGCAGCGTCGAGCAGCCGAATTGATCGCGTGTATGCATCCCCCAGTCTCATTACCTACGTTCACGACACCGGGGTAATGTCATTGCCACCGACACCAGTATACATTAGCGACCATCGGCCGGTTATTTTCTCTCTCCGCCTGCCAGCGGGGACGCCAACGGTTCACAGACCATGGCGTCTCGATTGCCGCGTCCTCCAGGACTCTCAGGCTACAGAGAAATTATCCCGAGCGTTACGCGCATCGCTCATTGGGGCCGATGTAGCTGATTGGGATCGCCTCAAAGAACAGTGGCGGCATCATTGCAGTGCGTCGGGCAGAGGACTTTGCAACCGTATATCGAAAGATGCGTCATTGTTAATCCAGAAGATACGCATTGCCAATCAAGATCCCAGTCCTTCCACTGTAATGCGGGCATGGCAAGAGGAGCTCGTTGAACGGTACCAGCGTATTATGCGCGCTTCTTCACTCTCGGCTGCAGCTTGGCGCTGTAGACGTGCACCCTGTGCGCATCCTGAGGTGCTAAGGTATGCACGCAGAGCTCTGCTTCGTCCACCAGGCTCGCCTGCCCACTCGCTGAACTCTATCACCCCAGCTGCTGCGGGTACGCGCGACTTTCAGGAATTCACTCAACACTTTGAGTCAATAGCTAAATCTGGTGCTAATGTCTGTTACCCAGGATCCGTTTCTTCGCATCCTCTGCTAACAGATTTACCTCATGATTCCAACATGTCAAATGACGTCCTCCTATCACCGCCATCCGATGACAAAATCAAAGGCGCATTAGACGCAATGAAAAAGGGATCGGCCCCAAGGCGTGACGGACTCCCTGCAGAGTTTTATGTACAGTTCTGGCCTATCATTGGTCCAACTATGTCACGCGTCATTCGCAAGTGTTTCCAAGATATTACACTTCCAACTTCTTTCCACAAAGGCCGTATAACACTAGTTCCCAAGAAAGACTCACTGTCCACGCGACCAGAAGATTGGCGCCCTATTACCCTGCTCAATGTAGATTACAAGCTTTTGGCTAACATTTTGGTGCGCCGAATCAGTCCATTTCTTGCAACATTATTCGCTCCCCACCAGGTCTGTTCTGTTCCGGGCCGACAAATACACACCCATACGTGGTTAACGCGTGACATCATTCAATACACCATTAGCCGATGTGCGCAAGGACTGTTGGTTTCATTAGATCAAGAGAAAGCTTTTGATTTCATAGAACATGGCTACATACGAAATGTTTTACATGCATACGGATTCCCGGATAAGTTCATTGACCTTATCAATGCTATGTACACTAATTTAGAAAGTACCCTTTACTTAGATTCCCGCGAAAGTCACGCATTTAGAGTCACGCGTGGGGTCCGTCAAGGGTGTCCCCTCTCCCCAGTGTTATTTATCCTTGCATTAGAGCCCGTCTTAAGGGCCGTTGAACATCACCCGCAGATTCGTGGCTTACCTCTACCCGGTAACACTCAAGTAAAAGTCGCTGCATATGCAGATGATATCACTCTATATGTACATAATGAACAGTCGCTGCAGCATGCTCTTGATACATTCCATGATTTCGGTATTATCTCCGGTGCAAAGTTAAACTTTTCTAAAAGCCAGTATTTTTTCATTGGCAACCCTAGCGGTCGTATCAACATCACGTCGCCTTTACAGTGGTCTCCTGAGATTTCAATACTCGGAGTTACTTTCACTGTATTTGGTATACAGGATAGCATCTGGTCATCCGTTGTACAAACTCTTCTAAATGATATCAAAGCAGCCAGGCACTTCGATTTCCCCCTCTTGGAACGCCGATACTTAACTCAAACGGTGTACCTAGGAAAATTTTGGTACCTTTGCCATTCTGTTAAACCACCGCTCCACGTCTGCAGGAAAGTGCAAAGCTGCATCAGTTCATTTTTCTGGTCTGGTGGCACAGAATTGTTATCGCGTCCAGCGTTAGCTCAACCGCGAGATCAAGGCGGTTTTGCATTCCCTGACGTTTCCGTCGCGGCTTCTACATTGTGCCTCCGCACTCTATTGCGAATACTAAGCAATGATGACATGCCCGCTCAGACACTGGCTCGCTACCATCTGGGGCCATCACTACGTGTCTTCTTGCCGGATAGCCAAATAAACAAAGGTCCCCAATCAACTGAATTACCATCTTTGTATCGAGCCCTTCTGGCATTTTACCGACGTTTAGAAGCTACGTGCCCAGAGATAGAGGTGGCCGATTCTAAAGTGGTGGCCACAATGGCCGCCCTTCTACGGCCCTTAGTGCCCCAGCATCGTCAATCTGTATTGAACCGCGCTTGGAAACCAATAACTGCCGCAGTGTTGCCAGGGCATCTCAGAGACTTTGTCTGGAGGTTGGGCTGGGGCTTGCTCCCCACGCGAGATCGGTTGCAGCGATGGCAAGTGGTTCGCACTTCCACTTGCCCTAACTGCGTCATGGTAGAGACCAATCGACATGCGACGTTTGAATGTGTGGTTTCCCGCCTTTTTTGGCGTGCGGTTAATGCTGGTTTTCGGGGACAGGGTGTGCGAACTTTCGTGTCCAACGGCCGATTTCCGCGTAGCCGCTTCTCCGCTCTCTTAATAGTTGCGGGGCTGTTCAGCCTTTGGAGAAACCGATGTGAGGCCGTAGCTGCCAATTGCCGCCGACGTGCCTTGTGGCCGATACTGGGGAGAATGAGACGAGAGATCCTCGCGTTCCTCTCCGAAGAGCTTTTCTTCCTCGGGGAGCAAGAGTTTCTGCGGCATTGGTCGTGCCCTTTCGTCAAGGTGGAACACGAAAGGATACAACTCATTTTTCGACCGACTTGGTGCTAAACAGCGCCCGTTGAGTTGTTATATATGATTTCATTTGTTACAAATTGTGTTTCATTTGGATCTATTGTATCGTTATAACCCTTGTATCGTGATATCACATTGAATTTTTGTGTACATGTGCGCCAACATATTCATGTATATTAGAGCAAATGTCTTCACTGTAACGTAGTGATGTTAGTCGTGAAATATAGATGTGCCGAAGTGTATGTGCCCTGTTACTGGAATGATATGAAGCCTTTGTGTTCTGTACATGCTGCAAATAAACTTTTTCTAAACAAAGGTTACTGTTGAGCATCCACTTTACGTGATTTCGGGTCTCCTCGGGACGTCTTTAAGCTCTCCCATAGTAGAGTACTTTTTGCTCTAAATCGTTACCCCCTTTTTCTAACCCCCCCCCCCCCTAAAGGTTACTGTTGCGCAGTACTGTACGCGCAACTTCGTCACTACTTCTTGTTGCCCTGCCTTCATCGATAGTGTAAAGAGGTCCATGGAACGGCTTTCAGCTCTACCATAAGGAGCGTCTTAGCGTCTCACGTCGTCGTTAGCGTCTCACGGCGTCCCTGGGCTGGCGGACGCCCTTCATGGCAAGCCAGCTCCCGAAGAAGGCGCTAGCCTTCGACGTAGTCGTCCCCGAGGGGAGTAGTCCCGAAGACGTCGTTAACGCGACGTCTTCAATAGTAGGAATCGAAGAAGTATACTGCGTTCAGCACTTTGGAGGCCGGAACTACCAAGTTACCGTCAACAGTGAGGCCGCACTGGCCCAAATCGTAGACGCGTCGCACCTCATCATCCGAGGAGAGCGCGTCGCCATCGTACCCCTGGGACCCCAAGTGACCCAAGTGACCGTCCTGTTCCTACCGTGCCGCGTACCCAGCGAAGTCCTCGCACAAGCACTCTCTCCCTACGGGAAGGTGCTGCACATCACCAGAGGACTCATGGGATCGCGCCCAACCGTGACCACTGGGACGCGATACGTCCGCATGGAAATGAAGGCTTCGTCACCGGTGCCCAACTACCTCAAGGTCGCGGGCCATCGAGTAACCTGTGACTATAAAGGCATCCAGCGAGTGTGTCGTCGATGTGGAGACAGTGGGCACTTCCGCATGAACTGCACAGCTGTGTTTTGTGGAAGGTGCGGCGTTTATGGCCACGACGGGAAAGGCTGCTCGCTGCCGTGTCGCCGTTGTGGGGACCCGCATGCCACCGTGGCCTGCACCATCAGGCCATGGTATTCCGAGGCGGCATCCAAGGATTTCCCCCCACTTCAACCAGGAACGCCATCTAAGAACAAGTGCGACGATTCGTCAACGCGAGCCGTGGTAACCGACCACGACCAAGGTGTGCCAATCGCGACGCTGCACCAGACGCCCACTGCGTTCCCAACGATTCCGGGCCTGGTAATCCCTCCAGGTACTGAAAACTTAAGTTCCCCGCGTCCCGTGGCCATTTCTGAGCAATCGCAGGCCAAGCCCTCGTCAGACGAAGCGCCTCGTGAGGACGGCGTCTCGGATGGGAATATTGCATCTGAGGCTCCTCGCGTTGCTGCTCTGTCGACAACAAGTTCAGGTGTCATCGAGGAGTCTACATCTCAAGACGACGACGCCTGCATCTACGAGGACTCCAACAGCACCGCGAGTGAGGCGCCCCTACAAATTGACGAAGACACCAGCCCCAGTGACATAAGCCAGGACAGTGGAGACGTCTTTGTACCATCCTCGCTCAAAAACCCGGACACCAAACGCCACCGGATAGCTACTCGTGACTTAGAAGCCCCCACCAGAGACAGAAGTCCCCTGCGGACTTCGACGCGATCCCAGAAGCCCCGAGCCTCCGGTGGATCGCCTGGCCGGAAAAAATGACTCAGCCACTTGCGGGGCATTGGCTCCCGCACCTGATAAAGGTACCCCTGCATTTGCGTGATCCTATACTATGTTTTCATTTTACCCATGGCTCTTACTCTAAACGTTATTACCTTTAGCGTTCAAGGTTTCCGAAATCCACAAAAACAGGCTGAGGTATTGGCTTTTGCACGTTCAGTGCACTGTGATTTGCTGTTCGTGCAAGAAACAAAATTTTTCAAGCTTTCTGATGTACTCGCTTTCAAGCGCGCGTTCAATTTTGATTGTTTCTTTTCGTACGCCAGCAGCATTCGACTGGCGTCGGAGTCGTTATTTTTAACCGAGGTCTTTTACATGACCGTCATGTTTCCTTCGATGCCTTCGGACGCGTGCTGGCGTTCGACTGCACCTTTTTCTCGTTAAGAATAAGATTTGTTGCCATGTATGCCCCAGCGGCACGCGAGAACTCAAGCGCGTTCTTCCAATCTCTTGATGCGTTTCTTTTAAATTCCCGACATGTGGTACTTTTAGGGGATTTCAATTGTGTCTTAGACTCACACGCAGACGTTCGAGGTCCGGGTCGCGGCCGGTCAAACCGGAATGCCAGAGAACTCGAACGTCTATAGTGCAGCAATTGGCTGTGAGTGACATTCATCAAAGTGTGCATTGCAGTAATTATGCCTATACTTGGCGTCGAGCAGCGTCGAGCAGCCGAATTGATCGCGTGTATGCATCCCCCAGTCTCATTACCTACGTTCATGACACCGGGGTAATGTCATTGCCACCGACACCAGTAAACATTAGCGACCATCGGCCGGTTATGTTCTCTCTCCGCCTGCCAGCGGGGACGCCAACGGTTCACAGACCATGGCGTCTCGATTGCCGCGTCCTCCAGGACTCTCAAGCTACGGAGAAATTATCCCGAGCGTTACGCGCATCGCTCATTGGGGCCGATGTAGCTGATTGGGATCGCCTCAAAGAACAGTGGCGGCATCATTGCAGTGCGTCGGGCAGAGGACTTTGCACCCGTATGTCGAAAGATGCGTCATTGTTAATCCAGAAGATACGCATTGCCAATCGAGATCCCAGTCCTTCCACTGTAATGAGGGCATGAAAAGAGGAGCTCGTTGAACGGTACCAGCGTATTATGCGCGCTTCTTCACTCTCGGCTACAGCTTGGCGCTGTAGACGTGCACCCTGTGCGCATCCTGAGGTGCTAAGGTATGCACGCAGAGCTCTGCTTCGTCCACCAGGCTCGCCTGCCCACTCGCTGAACTCTATCACCCCAGCTGCTGCGGGTACGCGCGACTTTCAGGAATTCACTCAACACTTTGAGTCAATAGCTAAATCTGGTGCTAATGTCTGTTACCCAGGATCCGTTTCTTCGCATCCTCTGCTAACAGATTTACCTCATGATTCCAACATGTCAAATGACGTCCTCCTATCACCGCCATCCGATGACAAAATCAAAGGCGCATTAGACGCAATGAAAAAGGGATCGGCCCCAGGGCGTGACGGACTCCCTGCAGAGTTTTATGTACAGTTCTGGCCTATCATTGGTCCAACTATGTCACGCGTCATTCGCAAGTGTTTCCAAGATATTACACTTCCAACTTCTTTCCACAAAGGCCGTATAACACTAGTTCCCAAGAAAGACTCACTGTCCACGCGACCAGAAGATTGGCGCCCTATTACCCTGCTCAATGTAGATTACAAGCTTTTGGCTAACATTTTGGTGCGCCGAATCAGTCCATTTCTTGCAACATTATTCGCTCCCCACCAGGTCTGTTCTGTTCCGGGCCGACAAATACACACCCATACGTGGTTAACGCGTGACATCATTCAATACACCATTAGCCGATGTGCGCAAGGACTGTTGGTTTCATTAGATCAAGAGAAAGCTTTTGATTTCATAGAACATGGCTACATAAATGTTTTACATGCATACAGATTCCCGGATAAGTTCATTGACCTTATCAACGCGATGTACACTAATTTAGAAAGTACCCTTTACTTAGATTCCCGTGAGAGTCACGCATTTAAAGTCACGCGTGGGGTCTGTCAAGGGTGTCCCCTCTCCCCAGTGTTATTTATCCTTGCATTAGAGCCCTTCCTAAGGGCCGTTGAACATCACCCACAGATTCGTGGCTTACCTCTACCCGGTAACACTCAAGTAAAAGTCGCTGCATATGCAGATGATATCACTCTATATGTACATAATGAACAGTCGCTGCAGCATGCTCTTGATACATTCCATGATTTCGGTATTATCTCCGGTGCAAAGTTAATCTTTTCTAAAAGCCAGTATTTTTTCATTGCCAATCCCAGTGGTCGTATCAACATCACGTCGCCTTTACAGTGGTCTCCTGAGATTTCAATACTCGGAGTTACTTTCACTGTATTTGGTATACAGGATAGCATCTGGTCATCCATTGTACAAACTCTTCTAACTGATATCAAAGCAGCCAGGCACTTCGAATTCCCCCTCTTGGAACGCCGATACTTAACTCAAACGGTGTACCTAGGAAAATTTTGGTACCTTTGCCATTCTGTTAAACCACCGCTCCACGTCTGCAGGAAAGTGCAAAGCTGCATCAGTTTTTTGGTCTGGTGGCACAGAATTTTTATCGCGTCCAGCGTTAGCTCAACCACGAGATCAAGGCGGTTTTGCATTCCCTGACGTTTCCGTCGCGGCTTTTACATTGTGCCTCTGCACTCTATTGCGAATACTAAGCAATGATGACATGCCCGCTCAGACACTGGCTCGCTACCATCTGGGGCCATCACTACGTGTCTTCTTGCCGGATAGCCAAATAAACAAAGGTCCCCAATCAACTGAATTACCATCTTTGTATCGAGCCCTTCTGGCATTTCACGGACGTTTGGAAGCTACGTGCCCAGAGATAGAGGTGGCCGATTCTAAAGTGGTGGACACAATGGCCACCCTTCTACGGCCCTTGGTGCCCCAACATCGTCAATCTGTATTGAACCGCGCTTGGAAACCAATAACTGCCGCAGTGTTGCCAGGGCATCTCAGAGACTTTGTCTGGAGGTTGGGCTGGGGCTTGCTCCCCACGCGAGATCGGTTGCAGCGATGGCAGTTCGCACTTCCACTTGCCCCAACTGCGTCATGGTAGAGACCAATCTACATGCGACGTTTGAATGTGTGGTTTCCCGCCTTTTTTGGCGTGCGGTTAATGCTTGTTTTCGAGGACAGGGTGTGCGAACTTTCGTGTCCAACGGCCGATGTCCGCGTAGCCGCTTCTCCGCTCTCTTAATAGTTGCGGGGCTGTTCAGCCTTTGGAGAAACCGATGTGAGGCCGTAGCTGCCAATTGCCGCCGGCGTGCCTTGTGGCCGATACTTGGGAGAATGAGACGAGAGATCCTCGCGTTCCTCTCCGAAGAGCTTTTCTTCCTCGGGGAGCAAGAGTTTCTGCGGCATTGGTCGTGCCCTTTCGTCAAGGTGGAACACGAAAGGATACAACTCATTTTTCGAACGACTTGGTGCTAAGCAGCGCCCGTTGAGTTGTTATATATGATTTCATTTGTTACAAATTGTTTTTCATTTGGATCTATTGTATCGTTATACCCTTGTATCGTGATATCACATTGAATTTTTGTGTACATGTATGCCAACATAATCATGTATATTAGAGCAAATGTCTTCACTGTAACGTAGTGATGTTAGTCGTGAAATATAGATGTGCCGAAGTGTATGTGCCCTGTTACTGGAATGGTATGAAGCCTTTGTGTTCTGTACATTTTGTAAATAAACTTTTTCTAAACAAGGTTACTGTTGCGCAGTACTGTACGCGCAACTTCGTCACTACTTCTTGTGGCCCTGCCTTCATCGATAGTGTTAAGAGCTCCATAAGACGGCTTTCAGCTCTCCCATAGTAGAGTACGAAGTACTCTAAATCGTTAGCCACTTTCTCTAAACACACAGGGGATATAAGCGGTCGTTGTGGCTTTCTTCTAAGGGACGGTCCACTACTCTCCCATAGTAAAGTACGAAGTACTCGAAATCATTAAACACTTTTTTTTTTCTAAACACAGGTTGTCCAACTGGCCTCAAGTGTGAGGTCCCACGGAACGGCTTTCAGTTCTCCCATAGTACAGTGCCAAGTACTCGAAATTGTTAACTGCCTTTTCTAAACACAAAGCGCTTTTTCGCACAGTGCGCATGAAAATGGAACTTCGGCTGTTTGCCAGACTGGCCTTTACACTGGCCTTACACGTACTGTAACGGTGACGCTGTTTAGCTGAAAAGCGCCACCGAGGTGCCTATCCCGCACTCAAGAAAATACGGTTCATTGTGTGCAATTACCTCGATAGCAGCTAGAAACACATCGAGAATGGCACACAACTTTCTTCAAATTAAGGGAGGGACAGCTGGAGTTTCCAGTTGTTCCGTATTAGCCATGCGCCGTGGTATTCTCCGAAATGTGATTAACTCAATCCATTTTCAATTTCTTTTAACTGGTAACATTCGGACACACAGTGATAAATTCGATTTTAGAGCTCATTTGTAAGAAGTATACACTGCTTTTACTTGTTTTCGGTGTTTTGGTCGTGTCTGTGCAAGTTAAGAGTACGATAAAACTTCCCTTTCTCACATTATTATTATTATTATTATTATTATATTATTATTATTATTATTATTATTATTATTATTATTATTATTATTATTATTATTATTATTATTATTATTATTATTATTATTATTATTGTTGTAAAACAGTATTGAAGCCATGCCTGGCTTCGATTCTGGCTCTTAATGCGATTTTCTATCATTCCATTCGTCCGATTTTTACCTCACTTATATTGCCAACTCCTGCCCCGAATTTTATGCCACACAAGCTCCATAATGCGGTCGCGTATAGATTTTCGAAGTTTTGTAATCACCGTTCCAGATTTAATCATCATCATCATTATCATCATCAGCCTGACTACGCCCACTGCCGGGCAGGCTTCCGCCATGTTCCGCCAAACAACCAGGTTTGGTGCTTTGTAGAGTTTAGAGTAGAACCTTGAACAGTGGCACACACCCAAGCGGGGGGTTTGGCCGAAGGCCGGGTAGTGTTGAAACGAAGTTCTTAAGTAATAGATTAAATGCCGTCTAGCTAAATATGAAAGTAGTAGTTGTAACAAAATTGCAAATACTACGAATATATAAGTAAAAACATATGGAAGTAACTCTGAGCTGGGTTATATTGGAAATAACAGTGAGGAATTTAAAGGCAATTAAAAAGAAATAGAAGTATGAGTTGCCTCTACGATCTAAACCTTTTGAACTTTTAATAAACTCCTCCAAGGCATCGCCATCATTCCCATCACTGTGGTCCAGGGAAAAAGCCCAGAACGAAGTCACATTTGGTACAATCAGATCTAGTGTAAGGAGTCAGCAAACGGTACCTATAGTATGATTTCACAACGAAGAGTGTCTGTTGCAGGAAATAAGAAAAGGTTCTGTTGTCTTACGTACTCCGCAAAAAGAACAGTTTCGAGAAGCTGGCAGGCCAGCTCTTTGTTAATAAAAAAAAAAACTGGCATATCCACGGAGTCAATGATGATAAGCGGGGCGAAGTGTCCGTCAGCCCATCCGTGCTTCCGTCCGTCCGTTCGTTCTTGCTTCCGTCCGCCCGCGCGACCATCCGTGCGTCAATCCATGCGTCCATCCGTCCGTCTGTCTATGCGTCCACCCGTGAGTCCGTCCATCCGTCTGTCCGTCCGCCCGTTCGTCCGCGCGTCATTCCATCCGTCCGTCCGCCTGCTATCTGTCCGTCCATCCGTCCATTCATCCGTGCGTCGTTCATGTGTCCGTCCGTGCGTCGTCCATGCGTGCGTCCGTGCGTCCATCTAGTGAACACTCCAAGCACCGCCATCTCCCATCTCGCACCCCTGCGGCACATACTCGCTCTAGAGTCCGTCCATTCATGCGTCCATTCGTCCGTACGTCCGCACGTCCACCCATCCGTCGGTCTGTCTGCTATTCTGTCTGTCCGTCCGTGCGTCCACTTAGTGAACACTCTAAGCACCGCCATCTTCCATCTCGCAACCCTTGGGGCATATGTGCCACTGGTGGCGACATACATACATACATACATACATGCATGCATGCATGCATGCATGCATGCATGCATACATACATACGTACGTACATACATACATACATACATACATACATACATACATACATACATACATACATACATACATACATACATACATACATACATACATACATACATACATACATACATACATACATACATACATACATACATACATACATACATACATACATACATACATACATACATACGGACGAGCGACAGACGCACGCCATAAGGTGCTTCGTCCCTAAAAAAACTGCCAGACCTGTGCGAAACGCACAGCGAAAGCTGGAAAAGCGACCTTTCAGATCCTTTTTTAACACTCTTTGGGTAGCTGCTGCAAGCACACTTGCATGGCACCCACTATATTCATAAATCAATGTCTAGTAGGCAGGCATTTACCATGCGATCTTTCGTCATTCTTAGGAAAAGCGTGGTACCTGCCGCACACTTGCAAGGAACTTTGTGCAATTTTTTGTGGCTGGAGACGACGAAGAATTATGTCAAAAGCTTTTGTAATTCACAATCTACCATGGGTATGCGCCACAGTTAATAAGTGAACAAGATCTAGCTTTTGTAAAGTGTTGAGCATTCGACGACCGACTCGTTGCACAATTCGTATTGCGTGACACCTGGTTGTTCCTTTGTTGTTCTAAAACGCTCTGTTGCTTATATTAACGTGATTCCTTTACCGGCGTCAAGCTTGCATATGCCAGTTTGTAAAGGAGCCTCGAGAACCATCGTGGCTCACTTGTTGGATACTGGGCTGGCACCCAGAGCATGCGGGTTCAAATCCCGCGGTCTTATTAGTGTTTATTTCCTAAGTTTCTTTTCTTATTTCGAGCAATAGTGGTTACGGACACCGGCGGCGGCGGCGGACAACTACGACGCCGCACACGACTTGTGTTGTGATCTCATAAATGTTTTCGCTGTAAAATTAAGTATATGGAGTCTGACAGCATAGTCAAGTAAATGCAACTTCAAGTTCTCTTGTTTGACATATTTTACTGTTCCACTGTTACTGTTCCACTGGTGTCCGAGGTGCTGAAATTCTAATGTGGTCATTAATAATGGGGCAGAAAATTTGTTCTAACATTGTTTTCCTTATTCTAGCACCTAATATGAGTTAGGATGCCGGCAATACATAGGTAACCAGGTCATTCAAAGATGTATTTGCTAGCGCATCCACCATTTCATTTAGAAATAGGCCCTTACATCCTGGAAGCCAAACCAACCTAACCAAACTTATTTGGAAAGGAACTAAGGATTTCAGTGTACTCAGCACATGCTGAGTCCTCATTTTCTGAGAGGAAAGAACACACTGATAAGGCATCCGTCAAAATTGCTGCAGAACTTGTTCGTGATGTTGATTTGCGGAGTGCTCGAATGATCGCTAACAATGATGAGCACGAAATCTGGAAGGCGAAGGGAAAAAGACCAATATTGAGTAGTTGAGGTAGCACCAATCCCTCACCTTTCCTCACTTTGAGCAGCATCAGTTGCAGTGACTGTCTTTATTAGCATGTGTGCAGGGTAATCACTTTAGTTTAATTGATATCTGGGGTTTAACGTCTCAAAATCACCACATGATTATGAGAGACGCTATAGTGGACGGCTCCGGAAATTTAGACCACCTGGGCTTCTTTAACGTGCACCCAAATCTAAGCACACGGACCTACACCATTTTCTCTTCCATCGGAAATGAAGCCGCCGCAGCTGGAATTCCATCCCTTGACCTGCAGATCAGCAGCCGAGTACCTTAGCCACTAGACCACCACAGCGGGGGTCATGAAGACATTGTATAGACAAGATTCGAGGCAGTACAATATATCTGCCAGTATGATCCAAAGATCAAGTCCGGCACGGGACATAAAAATTGTTTCTGAACATCTTACAGTCGATTGGTACAGACTTAGGAATGCTGGCACCACTAACAATTTAAACCTGGTAGCAAGTGAGGGTACTCGAGCTTCCATATACAAAACCTTGATGGTACGAATTTAGGAAGACCTCAACATAGCCTCAAGGCTTGTTTTTCGACCATTACGAGTTATACGCAGGCGCCCCAGCGAATAATGGGCACCCAAACACCAGAATCAGTGTTTTGTGCTGCATATGTTATAGCTGGAAACTTTTAGGGGCGAAGCTCCTAAAGCCGTAAATTTGTCCATGCATGTCTGTGGCCCGCTTGTAACCGTCTAGTTGTATGACTCACTCGGCAGGTGGCGCTAGTGTGAGTGATAGACAGACAGACAGACGTGCGTATGAACGGTAGGACGGAAGCAAAAACGAACGAACGAACGAACGAACGAACGAACGAACGAACGAACGAACGAACGAACGAACGAACGGACGGACGGACGGACGGACGGACGGACGGACGGACGGACGGACGGACGGACAAAAGCACAGACGCAGAGACGGACGGACAGACGCTTCGCCTCACTCATCATCATTCACTCCGTGGATATGCTGTGATTTTTTTCATCTCATCGGCTCGCCTAACTTTCTATCTTCTTCACACACATTTGCCGGCCTTCTCTTGGAAACTAGACAGTTACCCTTTCAGTGAGTTACCTAAGTACTTGTTTTATACAAATTGTCAATTACCTGTGGCTTGTACCCACATTACTTGGGCCGTTGTAAGTGGGTATAAACCAAACGTGACTGAAGAAAAGGGTTTCATGACGTATGCGTCGAGTATCTCACGCAACTGATGTAATGACCTGTTCATAGTGTTGGCCATACACTAATGCCCTCCCAAGCAAACTTCATTATAGACGACAGTCTTTATTGGGATACTCCAACGCACAAAATTTGGTCTGTCTGTTAAAAAAAAAAGAGTAACGATTTAGAGTACTGAGTTACTCTACTATGGGAGAACTTAAAGCCGTCACACGGGCCTCACATTAAAGGTCGGCATGTTCAACTTGAACCTCCAAGATCGCATGTGTGTTTAGATAACAATTTTGAGTACTTGGTATTCTACTGTGGGAGAGCATAGCGCCGTCCCATTTTCAACCAGCAAATATAATGCGAACGTCTCGAACAACGCAACTAGACACAGAAACGTGAATGTATCCAAAATTGTCCTCCAATATAGCACCGGGCAAGTGCGTATTTGATGCACTGTTTTTTAATGTTTAATGTTTTTTTTTTGGTTGCATGCCTTGTGGCCATCAGCAGTTTCTGGTATGAAAATTTGATCTTTTATCAAAAAAGTTTGCAATTATTTTTTTCATATTTATTATAACCTTTTCACGGTTGCGTTTCATCATTTCACGCATAAACGTCGTCGTTGCTTGTATCAGTGGAACTGTTCCGCGCTCTGCTCAAGGTGGAGGAGCGAAAGAGCTGGGAGGGAGCATCCTAGGAGGATAAAAAAAAATTGCTTTAATCCTCCTTGGGAGCATCGCACAACGAAACAGAAAGAAAATATAGTAGCTACGACAAGCACACGCGATGCATTATTTGCCTCATATTCTCGATAAATGAAGGGAACGTAACAATACTTTAAAATAAAATAAAAAAAAAACTAATGTTATACTTTTTTAAACTTCGCACAAAGACACAGACAAATAAGAGGGTAGAAAACTGGACGCGCATGAACACAGTATTTTGAGGTAAATCTTGCACTGGCTATAAAAGTATACGTAAAAAAATTCGGCAGATCCCACATACCTGAGAATCGACGTTATGCGAAGCATGTGGTGGGAAGGTGACATTGTTGCAATTTTTTTTATTGAGCGACATGTCATGAAATGACGCTAATATATGTACAAATGTTTCACGCACAGACCAAAGCCTCCTAGAAAAACTCTGCCTTGAACGCGGCTATCTCTTCAATTGAGAGCTTGCTGCCAGCACAAAATCTTGGAGGACATGCATCCTACCACGTGTTGCGACCGTCCGCCGCGTGGGACCGCTCGCTTCCGTACCGCTCTGTCACGTGACATCACAGCTGCTCGAAGGCAACTGTGAGAGACAATCGTCTGTACACTTCTAGTACACTCTAGCATTGCTGTGTTCGCAGAGGGCGACCGCCAGAGGCGTTCGCCTCCGTACCGAAGGGGGAGAATAAAATACGAGGGGGAGGGCGGGTCGTTCGCGGCTCACGTTCTAGGCATAATTTTTCTAGGAGGCGTTGCACATACATATGTTGAAGGGTTGCAGATGTTTATATAATCAGTTGTTTGCACTTGCGCAACGATGCCAACTCGAACATGCGCATTAGCAACACCAGAAGGTGATATGAAGCGCTGATGCTCGCGAGGATGCTGGCCCTGGACACTGCTATACATAAATCAACTTGAACGCATGGCAACTAACCACAATTGACGTTAACCCGACGTGACAGGTGTATCGAAAAAGTACTTATGTAAGGTTTATAAAATTGGGTAGGCAGCACTGCAACCACTATTGATGTTTCACGAATATTAGCGTCTATTGGAAAAGGAGTTCCGAGACATGGCGTAGCCATGTGGTAAGATGCTTCACTGCCACGCAGAATGCTTGGGTTCGGTTCCAGTTGGGACCCTGGCGTTTATTCTTTTAATTCGGCAGGTCAATGCTACCGATGTCGGATATTTCTTAACTATCGCGCGTTAAAATTGCCCACGTGTGTTCTTGTCATTCCTGGGTTGATAGATACTAAGTGTCAATCGCCTGTGGCAGATACCCGCATAGCAGCAGCAAATACCGCCCTTGGGTGTGTGCCACTGTCTAGCGGGAAGTGTTTGACGACGTACGCGACGGGATAGTGACATTATTCATGTGTTGACTAGCGCGTCATGTTCGTCACGCCATCTTAGCCTCCCATGCTAATTTTGGTTCACGCCACGTTAAGGGGGTGCCCACGAGAGCACCCAAACGCAAGCGGCTTGATAGATAGATAGATAGATAGATAGATAGATAGATAGATAGATAGATAGATAGATAGATAGATAGATAGATAGATAGATAGATAGATAGATAGATAGATAGATAGATAGATAGATAGATAGATATGCTCAACGTTGCTGAATTTCGCTAAGAAATGCTTCGCATTTAATATAGGATATAAATAAAAGGTACTAACCCATAATCTTCACGGCTGAAGAACGATCGCAGCACCGGGGTTTACTCAAGCAAGATTTGCGAGAATCTTGATATGGCTATAGTTACCGAAACACGCGAGTGTCTGGCCGCGTGAGTAGAGGCAGCCATGTCACGGGTGACGATATTTATTGCGCGTCGTTGGCACGGGCTCCACTCAAAACCCGTCTGCGCGCGCCTTGCTGCAAGAGGGCCACACAGACGGCGGTCCTTGTTTTCTACGCTCCGCGGTGCAGACTCGAGCCGGTCTGCTATAGTTCGACAAACACGGGTAATGGATATTCTTTTAAATTTAGGAGCTTGTCTATACATCAAATAAGCGTTTAGCTCTGAACGAGCACTGGAAGACAAACTCTGTTTATCCAACAAGCCTAACCAGTACTTCTAAACGGGCAAAGAGAGAGAGAGAGGAGAGTTAGCGAGGGAGGAAAACGAACGACCTTAACTCATATAGTTTTATGAAGCGCAAGCAAAAATGAACAACAACAACAACAACAACAACAACAACAACAACAACAACAACAACAACAACAACAATAATAATAATAGTAATAATAATAATAATAATAATAATAATAATAATAATATAACAAATGGGGCTTTACGCCCCAAAACCACAACTTCATTACGAACGATAGTGGAGGGCTACGGAAATGTCGACCATATGGTGCCATTTAACGTGCATTGAAATCGCGCAGTACACGGGGATCTTTTTCTTCTTTTTTTTTTCGCCTCCATAGAAATGCAAACCGCCACGGCCGATATCGAACTCACGACATTCGGGTCAGCAGCGGAGTATACCGTAACGACCTGTTCCACTGGGGTTGTACGTTACGAAACGGCTCAAACCTCCTCCCCAAACCACCTCTCTCTTGCTCGAGGAAGAAACGAGGGAAACGCGATACCGAAGACATTGAACGATCGTAAGCCAGAGGGCTCTTAAAAGCCCCGAACTCTCGGTCCAATACTCGGGGCAGTCCAGGAGGCCTGCGAACGGGCGGAGAGCCACGGTCTTCTAGTCCCGGCGTGGACGCGGCCAGCAACTGCGGCGGACACCTTTTAGGGGGGTGTCTGACCAGTTCTCCAGGACCAAATAAAGTTCATTTCACTCACTCACTTCACCATGGCTACCAAGACCTCTACGAACATTTCACCGAAGCTTCGGCGATTGTAATGGCGATTGTAATTTTATGCCAGTTCACATTAAGGCTCTTTCCCGTACGTAGAGGAGGTGTACCTGTTGCGTTATCGCAGTTGCTACGACGCGTGCCAGTTCGAGCATAGAATTTCTCAAAATTAACTAGAGGGCACTCTGGCGCTGCGATCGTTCAGCGACCATGGGAATGATGGGTAGTACACACATTTGCCTATAGTCTTCGTACTTGCGGACGGCAAATCGTACTTGCGGCTTCGTTTATAGCTGTGTTTCGGTTTCGTTTCGAAAGAAAGATTCAACCCTTTTCAACTTTGTCACCCCATTTGGAAAGGTAAGTTTAAAAGAATAAAATGGGGAAGCGCAACCACTGAACATTTGCTGATTTTTGTTTCGTGAGAGAACAGCTTCAAGCCACACGAACACACACGGAGCCAAAAGCAGGCCAGAAGTACGGAGTTTATACAAATGTGTGTACTACCCATCATTGCCATGCTCGCTGAAGTGGCGTGCATTGCAGCTCCCATAGACACCAGCGCCAGAGTTCCCTCTAGTGTATATTGAGAAACTCTACGAGTTCGAGGTTGCGGGTTCGGCTTCTTATCAAGCTCGCATTAGACAGATTTAAGTTGCGCGTCTGTAGCAGCTGTACGGACGAGGCCTGTCGTTGCAAATGGCTAGTAGGCTGCGTCCGTGAGGCTGCTGCGGAATCGTGACTGAATCTGTGTATTATGCATCCGACAGCCGCCGTGTAAGCGGTATCAAAAAGCGGAAATCAAGAAAGTTATTTGATTGGTATCATTAAAAAGCAGTATTTAACTGTCCTGTCATGACACGATCCTGAAATGCTCGTACAGTTGAGGCATAACGGAACAGCAATTAGAAGTTGATAAATTTTGAACGTCAGTGCTGCCTTGAAGTAATTTTACTGCACGAAACCACACTCTTTCTAACATAAGCGTGAGCAGAGTTCTTTAGAAGGGGGAGGGGGCCATAGTTACGTCGTAGTCCCTCTCCTCCCTCCCCCCTCGGTCTAGTAGAAAGAACATGGTTCACAATAGATGGAAAAAATAAGAGGGGGTGGAAATGAAGCGTTGACGTCATCCTTGCAAAAAAATGGCCGCGTATATGCGTGATTCACTGCAAATGTCGTCGGAAGAAGACAGTGTTCTGCCGGCCTTTTTTTTTTTTTTGCGCACAGCATCGAATTTTGATGCAGCCTAAGAAGCACTTGCAATTACGTATCTGTGTATTTTCTACTAAATAAACACATGACCGAATACTTACGTATGGATGTTGCGCCACTCATATGCGTAATATTTGCTTCTTCAGCAAGTAATAGTCAGCAAGTGCCTAAACGTTGGCCGGGTGGCGGAATCGTGTGACGGACGGACGTATGGACAGACAGACAGACAGACAGACAGACAGACAGACAGACAGACAGACAGACAGACAGACAGACAGACAGACAGACAGACAGACAGACAGACAGACAGACAGACAGACAGACAGACAGACAGACAGACAGATAGATAGATAGATAGATAGATAGATAGATAGATAGATAGATAGATAGATAGATAGATAGATAGATAGATAGATAGATAGATAGATAGATAGATAGATAGATAGATAGATAGATAGATAGATAGATAGATAGATAGATAGATAGATAGATAGATAGATAGATAGATAGATAGATAGATAGACAGACAGACAGACAGACAGACAGACAGACAGACAGACAGACAGACATTTCTGCGTTCAAGTATCCCAAGGAAGACTATCGTCTTTTAAAACAACTCTTGAAATGAAACCCCAGTGGTTCTCGACGGCGATTATGGTCAGAAACATGGATGACCATAACTTAGTGGACGCATTGGGTTGCCAACAACCACAAATGGTACTGCAATCCAACATTTCGAGTGTGAATTCTCACACGAAAATTCACAAAAAAAAATAGATGAACAAATTGAAAAGAAAGAAAAGAAACGCATGCGTACGTGCCGCGAATTGAAGAATGCCGCGAACGGTTGCAACAGGAAACGCATCCTCAAGTTTTGTAGACGGCGGACCGGCTCCGCGTATCTCGGCCGAGCCAGCATACGCAGACTCCAAGAGGTTCGTTGATAAACTTCCACTCCGGCTATCAACACACCGACATTAAAACATAAAGCCAGAGGAGCGCCAGACGAAGCCTCACCAAGCGTAGAAATCGAAAACGTGCAAATGCGGCCAGCGTTGTCTACGCGATCCAATCTATACGCATTTTCACACTGCATTCTCGTCGGCGTTTCTCTTTCCGACATCTTTAGTCTGCCTGTTAAACTACGGAAATAGAATCAGGCGTGGCGGCTGTTCCTGGAGTGTTCGAAACGGGCATAACATTTCTTTAGATCCCTCTGTAAACATAAATAAATAAATGAATAAATACATAAGTAAATAAATAAAGTGCACCTCAATTTCAGGGAAGCCCGCACCTCCAAAGGCACATGGAAGGCTGTAAGCCAGTAGAAATGTAGTTAGAGAAATAGACACAATATGGAGCACGAGTACACACAAACCATGCAAAGAAGGGGTGGGGTAGGGGACAGTAGTGCGAAGTTGAAAGAGGAGGAGGGGCAGAGAGGAGGGCATGTGTAAAACGTGCAGCGCGGCGGCCGACTGACCGACTGACCGACCAGTGCGGCTGGCTGTCCGTGCACGTATCAGCGCGCAGACGGGAGCGCGGCGGAATTCCGGACTTCGCTTTATATACGCGCGGCCTTTCACTTCGGCTCTCCGACTCTCTTTCACTCACGCACATGCTCTTCTTCTGACGCAGGAGGAGGAAAAAAAGGAACGGAAAGCTTTCGCCGGCGATCCATCCGGAAAGCGGCCGAAAACTAGCGGTCTGCTGCAAGAAGCGAAGAGGCGGGCGGAAGTGACGTAACTTTCCTGCACCGGAGGCGAGCTTCACGATGGCTTCGGATCGGCGCGGCAGTCGAGTGGTCGCCTCTTCGAGGGCCGACGACGACGAGGACGCGATGGAGCGGGAACTCGCCGAGGACGCCGTCTGGAAGCGCATCCAGCAGAACACCTTCACCCGATGGGCGAACGAGCACCTGAAGACGGCCAACAAGACGATCGCCTCCCTGGAGACGGACCTCGCCGACGGATTGCGCCTCATCACGCTCATCGAAGTGCTCTCGGGCAAGCAGCTGCCCAAGCACAACAAGCGACCCACGTTCCGCTCGCAGAAGCTAGAGAACGTGTGCGTCGCCCTGAAGTTCCTCACCAACCAGGAGGGAATAAAGCTCGTCAACATCGGTGAGTGCTGCAGACGACGTTTCGGCGCCACCACGCCCCCATGTCCTCTACTCTCCACACTTTCCCAGAGCAGTTTCCTTCTCCTCGTTCCCTTTAATAGCGTGGCTGGTTTCTGATTCAGTGTTTAGGATCCCCTGTCTAAGTGTAAATCGATTGGTGCACCCCTCATTTTACCGACACGATTGATATTACGATGGCTAGTGTGATGTTTGCTACTACTCAGCGCGAAAAAAAAATTGCTTCGATAGAAATACCGATTTCGGTTTCCAGCTCGAGAGTTCTATTTCTTTTCTTTTTCGCGTTAAATTCCAGTCGATAAATCACGCCGACAAGGCTACGATTACTCTCAAAGGTGTACCGTGGTATTAATTTTTTTTATCAGTGGAATTTCAGTTGGTGAATTATAGGTCGAATAAGGACAATACAGTCGGTGACAGCCGAGCGTTTGTTAAGGCAAATCACGTACTTTATGTAAAACGATGTGAATGCGTGTCAGATTCAACAATCTGATGGCGGCTGCAGGATATGCATGCAGGACCGGAGGTGCAATGATTCTCTCTTTCTTTTCGGTCGAATTAAATTTATGCTCGTATCCTTCCTCCTGTCTGCGCCGCGTGAACTGCAATATTTCAGCCATGCGCAGGTTCATCAACATCGTTATCGACGCTTGTGTAGGCTACAAGCCTCGACAACTCGCACTTGATTCCCCGCCGTTGTTTAACAAGCTCCGTTCGGTGCGCGAGACCAGCTGCAGCAATCCGAAGAGACGACGCACGTGAGCTTGCTGTAGTGGAGGGCGCTGCCTGCATGGGCGGTGCCTCCTGCCGACCGGTCGGGCTTGAAAAGCGCGCGCTTTCGCGCCGCATGGGTCCCGCCTTCGAAACTGGGCGTCGGCACGCTCAGCTGCGACGCATCGCTCGACTCTCAGGGATCTGGGATTCCCGCTTTATCAGTCACTCATATCATTTGGGTGAAAAATGAGGCAGACGTGAGAGGAAGAGAATAAAGGCAAGCGATATACAGTGTTCTGAATATTGAAATAGAGAGAGAGAGAGAGAGAGAGAGATGCAAGGAAAGGCAGGGGGGTTAACCAGACGCACATCCGGTTTGCTACCCTGCACTGGGGAAGGGATAGGGAAGAAAAGAGGTTGCAGAGAGATGAGAAGGTACACAATATTGAAATAGAAGGTACACTGAATATTGAAATAGAATGTAGCACTGGGTAGGAGAAGCACATAGAGAGCGCTAGGACAGGGCGTAAACTAGAAGCAACAAGATCGGGCGCTAACAACTAGCTTTTTACGCCGCAGCACAATATTTGCCCTCGAAAAAAACAAAAAAAAATAGTTCCCGACGACAGCATTCCATCATGCCAGAAGCGCGAAGATTCCAGGCAGTTATCAAGATATTTGCGCCTTCATTTATTCAGCAAGTATGTGTAACATGCTTACGGATGGGTCATAGTGCATGTGCATTACGCAGGTTTCGAATATATCTCTCGTGCGTTCATCCTCCTAGTTTTTCAAAACCCTTTTGTTATCAAAGTGTGGCGTGCAAAAAAGAACACACACTTCCTATAATGCGGAGCGAGATCACTGCCTCTTCCATCCTTCATGGCCCATGCGCTCTCTCGCAGTCTGTGTCCCGCGCTAGCGCTGTTTTGAAAATTCAGTACGTTCCAATCAAGCCCGCATAAATACTTTTTTCAGTTCCCTATCTTCGTGCCACCCGTATACTACTTCTGTGCATATTACGATGCGCTCTGTTGTCAATCTTCTTCAAGGTCAACCTCGAGAACTAAAGCTTGTAAAACGTGAACGCCCGAGTTAGACCACGACGCATATGAAATGACCAAGGAAGATTTCTCATGTGAGTTGTGAGGTCTCCAAACTGCGCACTGGTTCACAAAGGACGTCGGAGTGAAAGGCTTCAGATTCATCTTGACTGCCTGTTGTTCCCAATCGCGTCCACTTCGCATTCATCGAAACGAAGCCCCGATGGCCTGAGTGAACCATACAGCCTTGGTGGACGCTATCGGGACGTTACATAACCACGGAGTGATCTTGCAACGTGCAAACATCGAAAGCGCGAGCTGTGATTATTAGGTTAAAGAAAGTACGTTCCAGGCAGTTGAATACGAGACCTTGCCGAAGTGTATTTATTCCCCTTTCGACAAGTTCGTTGACGTGCGCGTCGAATGAATCTTCTGTCTCGTTTCGCACTTAATCGATAAGGACTACCCATTCGCGTATCTTTGCGTTTACCTTTTGCATCGTTAGATACCACGTGTGCTTAATCTGTACATGCAATTGTGTCGTCACCGTCGACGAGAAGTACCTGTCAAGGGCGACGCAAACACAGTGAGTTGACATAAATCCCATTGTGATCCAAAGAGTTAGCACACCAGCCGCCTATTTGTGTCTGTGTTTGCATACATAAAACCACGGTTTTTTGTCGCAAGGTAGCCGAGTAAAAAGTTACTCCTTCCCCCCCCCCAACTCCCCTCCCCTTTTTTGTATTGGCGATGTATTCGAAGTTGCAGTAAGAGGTCCGATGCAAATTAGTTCATTGGGCCCGACTGAGCCCGATGAGTTGACAAATTGAAGTTTATTTTTCAAGTGGCAAGGTTCAAATTAAAAGACCGAGATGGAATATTATCCCTTTGCGACAAGCGTTGTGATGACGACCCTTGTATAATACGTTTTAAATACCCAGTTTAAAGCGAGCAGAAATGTCTGAACGAATTGTAGCGTATTTATACCCAATAATATCAGTTACTACGTAATTAATAATCTGCTTACGGTTAAATAATAAAGGAAATTCAATTACCCACTC
This sequence comes from Rhipicephalus microplus, assembly GCF_013339725.1. Lineage (NCBI taxonomy): Eukaryota > Metazoa > Arthropoda > Arachnida > Ixodida > Ixodidae > Rhipicephalus > Rhipicephalus microplus. The sequence goes on along the minus strand of NC_051171.1, from coordinate 150,708,457 downwards.
AAATTACATCCAATTGTTATCTGCTGGCCGACAAGCACTTTCCCCAAAATGTATAAAACAATTTCAGATTCCCGCCGAAACGCCCAACGTCGAGCGACTCGTTAAACATGTGCTACCTTCACCAAAGTCGTCGAGTGTAGCGAAATGTTTCACACAGAAGTAACATATCTAAATTTGGGTAACAAGAACATTTAATTTACCATTATCTCGGGGTTCATCGTCTACTTGTTGCCACCGTTGCACAGAAACGGCAAAAGTGAGTCGCGTGTACACAAACATGAACACACTATACGTCACAAAAATTTACAGACTTCTTCCAGTCAACATCAGAGACGCAAAACATGTGGCTACGGAAAGCATATTGGCCCGTCTCGTCAGGGTCACAGGTGGCCAGTCTGACACACGTGCATTTGCACACTCATGACGTCACGCGCATTCGCATGCATTCACCGATGGCGCGGGTGCCGAGAGAAAATGCGGCAGGTACGCCTACGACTGATGCTGTGTACGTGAGTCAGCCGCACAGAACGAGACAAGTTCTGCCGCTGCGTTTACATAACCAACGCGTTATGCCTAACATATCGCGATCTAGCTCAGCATTTGTCGATGTTCCTGGCAAGCGCTTGACTAGTAAAAGTGGTTTGTTTAATGCCCGCAATACACCAGGGTGACATTAATTGTCAAGCACGTGTTTTTCTTCAGTTAATCCTTGTAAATAAAAATGAAGGGTTCCACAAGAACGAAACAAATGAAAACTTCTTTTTTTTTTTTAGGAAGAGACGACGTGTCGGCCTGGCATGCTAATCATATATCTAAAGAGACAAGGACCTAATGACAAAAGTATACCGCGGTTTGTTGTTACTATCACGACCCCGTTTGCTTACATAGTTCTTCAGGGTGGCGGTGTGAAAAGTGCATCTAAAGCCCGCATTGTTGCCGATGAGTCGAACGCGCGGCTTCTGTATACATGTCCAGATATTTTAACCGCCAAGCACGAGTCCCTTCATTCTCGCGGCATGGCACAAGGCTCTTTAGGTACAGGTGTAGCCAGCAGCTCGCACCTTTACCGTCGCGGTACAACATTCATGTTAGAAATGTGGTGTATAACACACGTAAAGATTCAACTTGAGCTAGTTGACACTGCATTTATAATGTAGTTGCACTGAGCAAAATTCACGAATGACTAACAAAAAATGGGGGGAAGGGGAATACAGGACAAGTGGTGGGCTATATCACACGATTTGTCCTGTGCTCGCCCCCCCCCCCACCCTACTTTCTTTTTTGTTAGTGATTCGTGCATTTTGTTCACAGCGAACTACATTAGCACACATGCAAAAAAAATCCACAAGGAGTGATCGTTCTTGAAAAGGGAGCTGCGATATGTCGCAAGAAGCTGGAGGCCACTGTCGTAAATTGTAGCAAACCTAGAATCAACATATTTGCACAGCGCAAGACTACGAAGTAGTTACGACGTAACTACAAAAGAAGAGACAAGGACAGAAAGAACGCTGACGCAACATACTTGCGCTGTGCAAATATGTTGATTCCCAATCACCAACAGTCCCAGGCATCTGTCTTAGCAAACCTAGGCATGTTTTCGATAATGTGTCACGAAGTTTCTATTTCTGACGAAAATCGAGGCATTTTATTGGTCGCTGATGCAGCCCTGTCACACCCGGAGCAGTGCAGGGCAACTCTCCGTCATTTCCTTTTCTTTCACCCCTGCGAGTGCGCGCAAACTGTGCAAGCTCCGTTGTCGCCGCCCGGAAAGGTGTTTCACAATGCGGACCATACAAGGTCTTGTCGACGTGTGGTTTGAGCGTAAGCAGCTGGCGCGTTTATTCACCAGTCATACATCACGATTTCGAACCGGTTATGAAACTTCCCGTGTGTGTTGTGGCTTACTGAGCCGTCGCCTGCCAATGCTTGATTTTTCGTGTTTTTTTCTATCGGAAACGAAGGCGACGTCGTGATGTGATCGGGCGCCGTATACAACGGAAGTCCTATTAACATCACCCTTACACTTAAATAACACTAAATATGTGGGTAAGCTTACACCACGATTTATATTTTCTCGATCAACATCCCGCAACCATTCCGAGCAGTTGCAGACGTGCGTGCCTGCGGGAAATGACTTGCTTGCTTCTAAAACAAATCAATGAAACACTTCGCAGACATTTCGTTTGTTTGGAAACAAATTTTTCTTGTATCTTAAGAAACGATTTCTATACGCCAACTGTCATAATTATGTTGATACGGACAGCCTCAACGTCTGAGGTAGATCACTGCTATTTCAAGAAAATAACAACAAAAAACATCACGTTTATAACCACGTGTCAGGTCTGGCCATTAATCCCACTACTTACGCTAACGTTCCTCATAGCAATCAACAGGTGGGGTCCGATAAACGTCACTGTTTTGTTCAATGTGTCGCCAAATTAATATCAGACTTTTTAATTTCTATTTAACACCCCGAAGAAAAGGAGCCGAAGAATTTCGGCTGTCGCTTGTCACTTTTGGTAATCAAACCCGCCACCTGATACTTCGAAGCGCGACGTAATAGCCACTGATTTATCTCTGGAGGTATATATTCCAATACAGGTCTTACTCCTTCACGTAATTTTCTAGTGCTTGCGGGAGAGAGAGAGTTGAAGAGGGGCTGATAGGGGTTATGAAAGAGGGCTGTAATCTTAGATCTTGAGATCTTGGCTTTCAATTGTTTTTGGCTGTTTCACAGTCTTGATGTATCGGGACACACATGATGTGGCCAGACTGCGAGACAATGACGAATTGTTGCTTTTTCAGACAGTTTCGTGTTTGTCAGCGCCCAGTGACCGTGAGGAGCTAGAGCAGGCTGAGAAGAGCCGCTCTTTGCTCCTCCCCGATGCGCCGTTATCAGTGTCGCTTAAGTTGTTTCAACCCTTGACACACGGTGAAGAATGTCTCCGGGTCTTGGCACGTCGTCCAGGCGCGCCTTATCACTTCGCTGCACGTTCGCGGTGCTTGTTAATTCGCGATAAAGCCTGTCAGCGATGATCCAGACTCTCAAGCATCCGCAGTGACAGATAACGCAAGACGAAGCACTTCGCAGCTACGAATACCGACAAATGTGGGTCCACTAACGCCGCTCGATTTCAAAATTGTGGCAGTAGTCTGCAAAAAAAAAAAAGAGAAAAAATGTGTGCAAACACGGCCGAAACAGAGCGTCGCCCGCCGACGTGTGCGTCTCTGTGCCGGATGACGAAGTTTTCTTTTTTTATTTACTTTGGGTCCCCGCTTGACGCATAGCTTCCTGTCATCTTCCTGTCAGACACCTATGGAGGGGGATAGTCTACCTATAGAACACATTTGAATTGTCCAAGAAAAAGAAATATCTGCCTACGGGTTAAGTTGGCTTCTTACATAGCGCAGGGGTCTGAAATTCACTCTGCCAGTGGGCCGCTGTCACGCAATCCAGTCCCGCAAAGGCAGGGGCCGGGAAGGAGGAAACGGTGGGAGGAAGGGAGGTTGTTAGTGCAATTTGCCAGAAAATTCTGCAAATAAGTTTTTTTTTACCTCATATACAAATCATTTTTGAAGGAGATCTGGTGCAAGGATTTGAACAACACGTTGATACCCATCTGCAAAAAGACTCAAATATGGACGCCGGATGTGCAACGCAATTTTTTCCCACGGTTATGTTTCAAAACAGGGTAAACACGTAGGATGCCCAGCGGAGGCAATTCCTTAGACCAGTGAGGCCTGAGAAGCTCACGAACATATTTAATTAGAAAATAAAAATAATAAATTTGGGGCGAAGGCAGTCATGTGCGGGCCGCGGTCTTTCTTTCTTTCTTTCTTTCTTTCTTTCTTACTTTCTTTCTTTCTTTCTTTCTTTCTTTCTTTCTTTCTTTCTTTCTTTCTTTCTTTCTTTCTTTCTGTCTGTCGCAGTGGCGAACGATACCTTTGATATCATCCAGCCAAACACGTACGTCCCTCGAGAGTCCAGACAGCGTAATCTAAAACCAGGCGCCATGCTACTTAGGAAATCGATGCGCCTCACAGCGTGGGAAGCACCGAAGGAATACATCACATTCTCGCGTTACAAACATCGACGTGACCCGCATTTTGTCGCGTGTAGCCAATGCTGCAACAACAGCGTACACTTGATTGACCGTAACTTTGGGAAACGACAGAAATAAGATGGTTATTTTCGCGGGAGACGTAAAAAAATGTCGATCGCAGCGATTACAGAAAAAAATCACAGCATATCCACGGAGTGAATGACGATGAGGAGGGTGAAGCGTTCGTCAGCCCGTCCGTGCTTCCGTCCATCCGCGCGACCATCCATGTGTCTATCCATGTGTCCATCCATGAGTCCGTCCGTGAGTACATCCATCCGTCTGTTTGTCCGTCCATCCGTGCGTCCGTCCGTGCGTCCATCTAGTGAACACTCCAAGTATTGCCATCTTCATCTCGCATCCCATGAGGCACATACCCGCTCTAGAGCGGGTATGTGCCATGCCTGCATTAGAGCAGATACCACACCCACTCTAGGGCACATACCCGCTCTAGGGTATGTGCCATCCTGCTTTAGAGCAGATACCACACCCACTCTAGGGCACATACCCGCTCTAGAGCGGGTATGTGTTACTGGTGGCTACGTACTACCCCATACATACGGAGGAACGACAGACCCACGCCCTAAGTAGCTTCGCCCCTAAAACTCATCTCCTCATGAAGGGACAGCGTCGCGTGAGAAATAGCTTTGTTCAGTAAGCATGTTCACCCCTCACACACTCTTTTCCGAACTGTCTCTCCTCTGTCTTCATCCTTCCCTTATATCGACATGCAGACGGTTGTGCTAGTCAGTGCATGCAAACGCAAACACCGGCGTGGTTTCGAACGTGTCTGTCCATATATAGCAGATACCTTGAAAGCAAGCTTCTCTGCAGTAAGAGGGTCTAGACGAAGAAGCCTGCTTCAGTGAATATTTTTGTTGTATAGGCCGCTGCCAACAGGCAAATTCGAACTATTCATTTTCTTAGTAACGGCATTGTCACGTTAAATGCGAGTCTGTCACTTACAAGCTCCCACGTGTTACAATTGACTGTGGGCCACCTAACCGTGTTGGGTTGTTTCTCTGTAATGCTTTAAAGCGAAATCATTGGGTGATTATGTTGACGAAACCACTCACGACGTTTTCCAGCAGAAGCGCAGTGTGCAGCAGCGTCGATTATGGCCGAATGTATTTACTTAAGGCAAAGTTGTGCTTAGGTGAAATTAAGTGCCCCCTGAAGTGTGACGACGAAAATCGGGCATGTCTAAATCAATTTGCCCTTGGTCATTTTACAAAAAGAGTTCAGTGCAGTCGAGGAAGCTCAGGTGCTTGTGAGTCAGTTACCGATACGTTTGCGTAGGACACATGGAACACGTTGCTTTCGAGAACTCGTGATATCAGATAGATCTTGTTCGATGAGGCGCACGATGCGACGTTGTAGATGAACGGCTGCTCCGTAAGGATATCCTCAAGAATCTCAATCGTTGTATTCAGTTCTTGCTTTGCTTTACTTTTTTTAGGAGCGAAGCTCCTTAAGGCGTGGGCTGTGCGTCCCCTGTATGTAGCCACCTCTCGTTCAGTTCTTGCAGTGTTCACTAGATGGCGGTACTTGTAGCTGACGGCATTAAGTATTACGCTAGCCACCGCCCGATCTAAAGGGTACAGCCATATCCATCCGTCCATCCGTCCGTCCATCCATCCATCCATCCATCCATCCATCCATCCATCCATCCATCCATCCATCCATCCATCCATCCATCCATCCGTCCGTCCGTCCGTCCGTCCGTCCGTCCGTCCGTCCATCCATCCATCCATCCAAAAGATGCAAGATGTTATAAACTAGACGGCGGTACGTGTAGTTGATTATGAAAGATGCGAGGTGTTATAAAATAGGAATGATGCCACATATGGCGCGTGTCATCGTTCGATATAGTGCGGTGACGTACGCCAGGGGGAGCGTTGCAATAAAATCGAGTGGGCAAAATGTACGGAGGATTCATGGTTTACCAGGTTTACCTCCGGAGCTTCGCCCACTCATCATCATTCACTTCGTGGATGTGGCGGCACTTTTTTTTTATTTGGAGAGAATGCATTTACCGCCTTGCTATAGCAGCATGACCATTCCTGCCTATGTCAAATCGCAAGCAAGATATAATATTTTTGTGATGTTGCTTCCTTGCTTTCAGTGCGCAAAGCACGTACGCCGAGACTGATGTCCCGTACAAAGCGCAAAGGAACGGCTGGTCGGACATTGGCACCTCTCGAAACCAGTTGGAAAGTCGTTGAAAACACGTTCGACGCGCGCATTTCTTGGCACGATTATAGTCACGCCGCGGATTGTTTGCTTTTACGTGTGCAACTTCCCGCTTAAGGAAAAAGAGCGCTCCGGCAAGGTATACGTAAACCGTCGTAAGTCTATCGGTGTTGCAGCATGTGCACATCATCGAACGGTAGTGTGCAAAAAAATACATTCTGAGGGCTTACGTGCTGAAATCACGATACCGTTACGAGGCATGCCGTAGTACGCATCAAATAATCTTGACCACCTGTATATAAGTGTGTCTGCATTTAGACTTCAATCTAAGTGCAGCAGCCATGTCCAGGAACCACACCAACGTCCTCTACCTTAACAAGCGCCAAGCTACTCCCGATAGGCTACCACGATGTGCATACAACGCGTAATAATACGCATTATTAAGGCGAACGCCTTACGTGTCTCAGCAAACGCAGTTAGTCGTGTCAAAGGTGTCAAAGTTAGTGCCAAAAAGTTATCGTGACACGATGACGTCAATAAATGACGTCAGATCACAAGCATTTGTGGCAGCCATCATGACGTCACTATGGCACTATGACGTCACTATGGATTATGACGTAACATACCAAGGCTTCGTCGCTTGGTCTAAGATGGCGCGATCACGGAGGCAGTGCAAAGTCACGTGAGATGCAGAAAGCTTTAGTAGGGCGGGGATAAGTAAGTATAAATACGTAGACTAAGTGGAAGAAGAATAAGATAGCTTTCGCATTCGAGTCTTCAGATGCCAACGCGTATAGAGCACCGCCTTTATTTTATTTTTTTCGCGTCAATATTCACATTACGGCTTAAACATCGCACCACGTGTCACGCCGGTACCACGATTCGTACCCGGGCGTGCCTTCACGAAGCCGCTTAGACGGCGATTGCGGAAACCTGATGCCAGACTGCGAAGGAATGCGGTAGCCTCAGCACGCAGGCCTGTTTTGCGTTTGACTCATCGCACGTCTGCAAACCACCGAGCAAAAGCGCGAGAGGTCGCTAAGCGGAGCTTGCAATACGCCGATCCTTCTCCGCAAAATGGACGACGTGAGCTTCTATATGTACGCGCACGCTTCGGCTGCCTTTCTTTACACGAGGCCCCCATCAGCTTAAAAGAAAAAAAAAACAAAACAAAGCGACGCCGCTGGCCCCCGATACCAGAACTGTCTGGGTCAACCGGGAAAAAAAACAAAAAATAGGACGCCTGGAGAGGAGGAGAGCGGCCTAGTGAGCTGAGAGAGAAAGCGGCCGCCACGAAAGCCGCAGCCAACTCGATTTTACTTTCGCTCTTGTTAAAGCCTCGCGTCTGGATCGTTGCCCTTAGTCGCACTGGTCAGCGAGTGCGGCGTGGTGGCCATTCGAAACTTTCCTGGCGCACGCTATTCGCGAACCTTTAATAACCTGCAAGGAGGTCTCTTCGTTGGGATGAATCGACGTTTTATTTGCGAATGGAAGTTAGCGCTTCAGATTATACAGCCGTTCGGTAAGAACAGTACTTTGTCGAACGGTCATGGGGCTTCGTGAAGGTCCTTCTTGTCTGAAGTAGCATGAGTGTTATATGTGAAACACACACACACACACACACACACACACACACACACACACACACACACACGCGCACGCACGCACACACACACTCACTCTCACTCTCACACACACACACACACACACACACACACACACACACGCACGCACGCACACACACACACACACACACACACACACACACACACGCACAAACACGCACAAAATGAACTCCTTATTGAGGCCAGTTTATACCCACAAATTGGCACTTTTGTGGCGCTTTTGAACGCTTTTCTAGCAAGCGTGCTTGTCATCTATTGTTAACAAAACATTCTAGCCCTACTTTTTTATGAGTACACAACAGACTTCCTGTCATACAATTATCTGTCCCCTTCTCATCGAAGATAGCGATGGAATATATGAAGTGAGAATCATCTGAGATTTCTGTACACCAACCTACGTCACTGTATCATCTTTCATTTTCTTCCCTGTGAAACACCATGTTCAATGACTGTGGTCTTTTTTTTTTCTCTATCCTTTACTACCGAGACGCCGTTTTCGCTTTACGTTGAAGGTAGGTCGTAAATCCTGTACCTTATCACATTTCTTTTTCGAGTTTCCGTTGCACAGGAGATGTTTTTATCGCTTTACGAGCACTTTTCTGCCAGACTAGGACAGCAAAACATCCTATATAAGTATACGCACAGTGGCCGCTCCGAAAACTGCGTTAAATGTGGAGACCAAGTGTCTCTTGCACATACTGTGGCGATATGAATCTAACAATACACGTCAATAGGCATCTTACATTCTAATCGTCTTTTTTTTTTTTTTGACTGATAATTTCAGGAAAGGCAAATAATGAAGATTTTTCTGCTGAGCGTCTTAGTATAAGTCCGCAAGTGCTGAAGTTAAGCAAGTGACTACCGAGAACACAGCCGCCTACTACTCCGCGTACTACAGAACTAAGAAAACGCAGCAGAGGATAACACTAACACCGGCAAGCACTTATAGCGAGTGCCAACTCTATCACGAACCGGCTCTATTGACAACTAAAGCTTTGATCATCCTTCCCTCTGCCCCATTACGCTTCTTTCCCAGTGGCATTTCCACTTGGGCAACGGTGTCAGCTTGTTTCGCTGAAAGCATGCGTTCAGCCAACTTTCTATGAAGTGCACCAAATACCTGTCGATGCATCGATCAGTATACACCATACTCAAAGTGTAGAGCACGAACTATACCAAAACACTATTTGCTGAACTACAAACAACAAGCCCTCTTTGAAAACGTGTCTTTCTGCGTATGGGCATTGCGTCGAGATAGTGTCCTGGTCTCGGAGAAAGTGCATGTTTTTCATGCCAGTGCTTTGTTGCATGCCTCACGAACGCTTCACTTTAAAGGCTAGAGTGATTAATGCATCATACCTTTTCTTACTACAAGAACCAGCATTGAGACCCGGCCGAAAGTCGCTAAGTCGACCACAGCGGTCGCATTTCAATGGAGGTGAAATACTAGAAGCCCGTTTACTCAAAAAAGAAATGAACATTAAAGAAACTCCAGATGGTAAACTTTTGCGGCTTCCTCCACTACGGCGCTCCTCGTAATCAGATCGTGGTGTTGGAACGCTAAATTTCGAAATATCATTATCAGAACTTGGTACGGATACCAGTTTCTGTGGGGCCGATACCCATCGTTGTGAAATTCTGGCGGGAAAAATTCTCATCTCTCGGTCACGACAGGCAGAACAGAGTGGCTACCATGTAGTTGTACGCTTCCAACTGGGCCTTCGATGCAGGCGATGCCGGGATCAAACGGATCCCGGCTCGTTTCCGTCGTATTACCTGTAATGAACTGGCAGCTGCGACTGCCTGTTGGCGGCAAGAAAGCACAATGGCCGTCGTCCGACGTCGCCCTTTTACCATTGTGGCAGACAGTGTGGGCTCTGAATAACACAACAACAACAACAACAACAACAACAACAACAACAACAACAACAACAACAACAACAACAACAACAACAACAACAACAACAACAACAACAACAACAATAACAACAACAATAACAATAATAACAGCAATAATAATAATAATAATAATAATAATAATAATAATAATAATAATAATAATAATAATAATAATAATAATAATAATAATAATAATAATGCACAAAAATGCGTACTACACGTACTGAGTAAACTTACCTGTTACACGAGCGCACTATACGTATAATGAGCATCTCATTTTTGAAGCAAACAAGCGTGTTATACGAAGGCAGCTGTCACACACATGTCAGAGCCAGGAATACCTATAAACCTATAGATATACGTTGATGAACGTGTAACACGAACATTGCTAAAAGGCATTCCCAGGAAGGCAGTAAGATGTTTATATAAATGAATTCCTTACAGATGAAGAAAAAATTCGCATGCTTTCCCGAAACTCGGTTGCTCATTCATATGTGCATCACTCTTTTGTTGTTGTTCTTTTGTTTTTGAGAAAGAATGTGACGTAATCGGTCACCAAATGGCCAGTCATACGGCACGAGAGCAAATATATAGTTTCGTTTCTCGCGTGCGCGGTTCACGTTTTCGTGACAGATATATAGTGACCACGTAGCGCGCGGACGGACGTCAGCCGGACAAAGCTGTCGGAGAGGCACGGGGAGTGTGTTCGTTAGCGGCCACCCTTCGGTTCCGGACGCAAGTGGCGGTTCGTTATACACAACGGAGCGAATGACGGCCGCTGACTTGTCGCCCGGCGTCGACTGCAGTCACACGCGCCGCTACTATGCGTTTCCGCGCCGACGTTGAGGCGGTTAAGCCGAACTCGATCGACGCGCAGGCCGGGTGCTCGGAAGCCAGGCTGGCTCGCGCAGGGCCGCATGAAAGTATACCACTGCCACCTTGCGAATAATAGAGAGTTTTAGTACTGCGGAATGGTGCCACGTACGCATCACGCAAGCGCCTTGCGTTACGTGGCGTCGTTTGCCACTAATCGCCTTTTTGTATGCCCTAGTACCCGCGTACGTAACGAGCGAGAAGCGTGTTGCGCCAACTGGTAGATAAAAATAGAAGCACGTGTTTTTGACAGCCAATGTGAGCCAATCCAAGTGTTACAGCCAGATTATGGCCGTATTTTAAGCCACAGAGCCGGTCGGCGCTTGCCTTCGATGCCGCCATTTTGCAAAACGAAGTCTCGCGCTGTCGCGAACTTGTTCGGGAGCTGCGCGATCACCTCATACGTACGCACGCACGCATCTCATGAGTGCGTACGTAGCGGCTGCGTACGTAATGCGATAAGTGCGCGTTGCGGTCTGCACATGCGCACTACGCAGAACGTGGCGTCCTTACGTACGCAACGCCGCCACGTACGCAGCGTACGCAGTACTAAAACTCTCTAATATTGGCAAAGTTTGCACTAAAGTCACGCAAGGCTACACGCACAGATTTTGGGTGATTCTGAAGACTAAGATGGTTGTTTCTAAGTTGCCTACATGCCGTTGCTAGGCTTTAGCTATATGGCCCCGCCGCGGTGGTCTAGTGGCTAAGGTACTCGGCTGCTGACCCGCAGGTCGCGGGATCGAATCCCGGCTGTGGCGGCTGCCTTTCCGACGGAGGCGGAAATGTTGTAGGCCCATGTGCTCAGATTTGGGCTCACGTTAAAGAACCCCAGGTGGTCGAAATTTTCGGAGCCCTCCACTACGGCCTCTCTCATAATCATATGGTGGTTTAGGGACGTTAAATCCCACATATCAATCAATCAGGCTTTAGCTTTAGGTGATGCTGGGCTGTTCATTCGTTGATTCTCAGCGCGTAGAGGTTCGAGCGAAACCACAGACAGTAACAGACACGACACGGTTGTCGGAACTACACAGACAGGAACTGGCGCTGAAACAAAGCTTCCACACTTCTCATAGAACTACGGGAAGGTCGTCCTCGGCGGCCCTATATACATCACTTCCAGGATTTCTCGCAGTCGCGCATGCAGTGGCGTTTCGCGTTGCCTATGGTGTTGGGCGAGCTGTTGCGTTGTTCATCTTTAGTGGGCCAGTAGTGAGCGCTGAGGTTAATACGATTTCTGTGGTACATGTCCGTTCACGATGGTGATAGTTTTTAACGCGACAGCGTCAAAGAGCTTGCTTCACAGAAATTCTGGTTTATGCGTCGTTGGTTGTGAGCGAAAAATCGTCTTGTGCGTCACCAAAAAATCGATAAAGATATTAATAAAGTTTAAAAAAAAGGAAAATTCCCGGTTTGAAAATGACTAAACACTACAGTGTGGTTGGTGTGGGTGCCAAGTCATCGAGGCATATTTATAAATGAAATGGCTGACGCTATCGTGAGGTGGTGCGTACAGATGGTCCTGTAATGTCCATTGTGCCTGATACCAATTTTGTCACTGAATCTCGATTTCGTAAAATATTCTTTACTTCATGATTTCATGAAAATAGATGTCCAGTTTAAGAATACAGTCCTCTTTCGTTTGCTTGGGATAATAAATGGTGCCCCTCTAGCAAATTGGAAGTGGGCATCACGAAACGCCGGATTCCGCCTCTTAATTTTGTTTACACAGGTCTGGTCAGGTACCATGTCCCCTTTGCTTTTACTGTCAAGAGCCAGAAAACACCCATCTTTTTTTTTTCTACTTATTCGCCGACGTATTACATGCCGTAAGAAGAAACACTTCTTTCCCTTGGGACTTTCTTTTCTTTCCCTCGGGGCTTCTTCTCATAGCACAATGCGAATTTCTCAGAGACACGAGAAGGTTTGCCGCTTGTCAGATTTCTTACTAACGAAATTCTAGTTCTTTGAAATGATTATTTATTTATTTATTTCAGTTAATAATTATTTGCCTAGCTTATTCGCAGGTAACCTTATGATTGTCCAATTTTATATTCCCTACATGTCTGAATAATTATTTTTGTTCCTCATAAATTGAAATTCTTTTTCCTCCAATACATTACCCGCCGGTTTAATGGCCAATCCCCTGTGGTGGGTACGAGCCATGGCATATAGGTACAAGCAAGCAAGCAAAGTTCCAACCGGGTTGTTAGCGTGGCAAGCGGGTCTTCTACCAGAAAGGCACGCGTCTGCTTCAAAATACGGGGAAAATAACTTACTCTGCTCGTAAATGCAGTGAAAGCAACTTGCATACTGAAGAAAACACATTCGTCTTGTACAGACGCTTCACGACACAACGTGCAATATCGCAGTAATAATGCGTGGTACAGGGTGCAATGCGATCGGGTGCCAGAACATGTGATTATCAAGACTTCTCGTTTTAAAGCCGGCCACTCCTTACAGAAGGGACACACGTTGCAGCACGTATTTATTTAAGGCCACGTAGTGGGTGCATAGCAAGCTAGAAAAAATTTCGCGCGCACTATTGCCCGTGGTTTAAAGCACGCAGCACCCATTACACAGAATGCAGACGTATGCGAAAGCTTCACGGACACAAGTCATATTGAACTCGGTGCTCACTAGGGACAGGATGTCGCTATAGCGTTTAACTCTTAGATGTGAAGCTTAAGGATCTCCCCATTTTTTATATGCCGCACTGATTTCCGTCACCCATACCCGTTTGTTCGGGTAACTATTGTTTTTCTTTTCATTTTTGATGAACTTAATTTCTGTGGAACCCATCTGATAGGCCGCACGGGATAGGCCGCGCATAATAGTGTGCGCATTAACCTGGGGGTTCTTTAACGTGCACCGATATCTGAGCACACCGGCCTACAGCATTTCCGGCTCTGTTGGAAATGCTGCCGCCGCAGCCAGGATTCGATCCCGTGACCTGCGGGTCAGCAGCACCTTTAACAGACAGACACACAATGAAATGTAGTCGACAAGAGTGGCGATGTGGGCTTGTTGGCGATGCATTTGAAAGAAATTTATGTAGCGCGAGGCGAAAAAAACAACGGACACAGGAAGGAATAGATTGAGAGGACAGAGCGCTAAGACAGACAGAGTGCTTTGTCCACTCAGTCTATTCCTTCCTGTGTCCGTTTTTTTTTTTTTGCCTCGCGCTACATAAATTTCTTTCAAACACAATGAAGTTTATTAAGGTCCTGAGGGGCGACTAGGTAAGCCTCTTATCGGGGACGAACCACAGCGATCAGCTCCCACGTCGGACAGGCAGGCGGTGCCTGACCACCGCGTCGTGTTTCATTGTTAATTGTCCATTTTTATAAATGCCAGACTATCCTGCCCTCCCATATGTTTAGAACAAACGCTCGACGATCTAGAGAACGATCTACTCTACCATAGGAGAGGAGCTTCGAGCTGTCTCACGCAGAAAACAACGCGCTTAGAAAAATTCTATACTATTCAAATTACTATGTGAGAGCATTAAGCCGTTCTTACCCCCTGAAGTAGCCGGCGTTCTGTTCAGAAAAAAAAATCGCAGCATATCCATGAGCTGAATGATGACGATTGGGGGGAAGCGCATGGACGGACGGATGGACGCTTTGGCCCACTCATCATCATTCACTCCGTGGATATGCTGTGACACTTTTTTCATTGGCATGCAATGCAATGCAACTGGCTATACTACTACTATTACGACGACGACAACGGGACGTACGACCCATGGCGTAAGGAGATTCGCCCCTTCAAGTGGTTAACGATTTTGAGTACTTGATACTCTACAATGGGAGAGCATATAGCCGTCCCGCGGGCTTCACGCACCGCAAGTTTTACAGATGTATACTTGGTATTCTGTTTATAAAAAGTGGTTAACAATTTTAAGTACTGAGTACCTACTAAGGAAGTGCTTAAAGCCATCCCATGGGCCACAAGTATGTAAATTAATACTAGGGCCGTACTTCTCTGCGATTGATGGAGCGCGCCCGACGGGGTTTGAGAGAATTTCATTTCCGGATATATCTTGCACAGCTCATGTGCACACAGAAAAATGGACAATGGTGAACAAAGCGCATGTACAATGCAAGCTTTTATATACAGCGAAAAGAAGTTATTGCATATGCAGTGACGTACAATGCAAAATTGTACAACAGAGACAGGACATTCATGACATCGAGATGATTAAACTTAAATCAATAGTAAGGCTATGAGAACAAACATGGGGGAGGAGGTCATTCACAGTGTAGGGTGATGTTGTGCATTCACCTGTGAGGACAGTTTGCTCTCGCGCTCAAGAACAATATTTCACAAAAAGGACATGTTTGTAAAGATGAAAAAGTAAAATACACACTGTAATGTCGCAGTGGTACAAGCTCTAACCCACCTCCTCAATAGAGGAGAACACTTTGTTGTTTTTTACGATAATGAATCGCGTAGACCAGCGTCGGAGGAAAGCCTCCTCTCCCAGCGTGACTATAGTTCTGCGTTAAGATGCATAGGCATTACGTTTTCTTAGCCGATGTAATAGAGGAGGGGGGGGGGGGGGTTAGAAAAAGTGGGTAACGATTTAGAGTACCAGGTACTCTACTATGGGAGAGCTTAAAGCCGTCCCGTAGTCCTAGGAAGGATTCAATGGCCAACGACGGTACAATGTTACCTTTGTGAAGCCACACTCTTGGCGGTTGTCATGAACATTTGACTTCACCACACAAACACAAGTTTGGGTCACTGGTTTTATGTCGCATGCTTGAATGCTCTCGTAAATATTGTCTGAAATTCTGACATTGTTTCTCATCCAAACGTAATGTTTTGGGCAGTAACGACAGGCCTTTAACTCAAAATATGCCTATCTTTCAGGCAAACAGAAGAAAAGTACTATCGATTTAAGCGGAAAACGCCTAGTACAACTGTCTTCCCCGCGTGAAGGGCAGGCGGGTGGTGGCGGCGCTGCGGACAGAGCTTTCATTTTTTTCTTATGTTGTATCCGAAATTTCGTAGCTGGAAAGTGAGATGGACTACCACATTTTAAGAATTAATTTTTAAAGTGATACATTTTATAAATTAATTTTACACCTTTCGTTTTGAAGTTACAATCCAGCTGAATCACTGAGTACATGAAAAAATAGCAATCCTGCAATACCTCAAAATATAGTGATAGCTTTATTCAATAATATTTAACAGCTGAGCGCACTTGAAAAAGCGTATGGTTCTTCAGATTTCTCAATCCGCACGTCATAGATTGTGAAGTACCAAAGTAAGTTATTGGAAAACAACATATGTGCCACTATAGGTAGAAATGTAGTAAAGGTGACAAGCTACCAAGGTACGACACGGTGGTCTAACCTCAGTGTGATTCAACGCAAGGGAACTTTGGACATTCAAAGTAGAGTCACGTATTTTTATGAAAGTGAAGGGAGTAGAGTGCCCGTACGAAGTAGGTTTCTTGATTTTAAAGTTATACCAGGCACGAAGGAAAAAGAATTCACGCAGGATAAAGTAGCAAAGTATCATACATCATGCAGCTCGGCAACGAGTCTCCGTGGAAAATGGCTGTATCCAAAACATTCTTTGGCCACGTGACTCTCCTTTCTTGAAATATGTTTAGCTGATGTTTCATGCCGAAATAAAATCGAACTTCTGCGCACTTTATTCCCTGGATTTTTCTTTTCGCCTATACTTAAACATTACTTAAGTCACTATACAGCAAGTCGCATCACTTCGACGAGTAGTCTATATTGGAAGCTTCATGAATTGCCAGGCCATATATGGCCACATGTATACATACTACCAATTATTGCAAACTCTTGATTAATTGATATGTGGGGTTTAACGTCCCAAAATCACCATATCATTATGAGATACGCTATAGTGGAGGGCTCCGAAAATTTCTACCCCCTGGGGTTTTTTAACGTGCACCCAATATCGCAAACTTTTACCTTTGCACAGCTAATTGACTGTCGTATACAGGACTTTATGTAAATTATGCGTGGTGTGTGAAGAAAATAAAACCAGCAGCCTTGCGCTATAAGGAAAACCAGGGCTAGTGAGGTTTTGCATGTGTTAGCCCGACGCCTTTGTTTCTTTTTTTTTTTCTTTCCTATTTCTTACTTTCTCTCTCTTTTTTTTCTTTCTTTCTTTCTCATTGCACTATGCTGTCCTTAGAGGAGAGACAGACAGAAAGATAAAGACAGGGAAGTTAACCAGAAGAAGGCTCCAGTTTGCTACCTCTATGCTTGGGAAGGGAAAAAGGGGTGTAAAAGAGTAAAAGAGAAGAAGAAGATTCAGTGAGTATGAAAAAAAGATGTATTGACTGGAGCACTATAGGAAGCCTCCTAACTGTTTCATTTTTCCATGCCAGGAATCGGACTCTCACCTATGCGCTTAGGTGAGCAACAATTCACCCGTGAGAGGCAACAACGACGGTCACGTGTTCATATCCAGACAACAATTAAACGCGGCTACGTGAAAGGACAAGTCACCTCGATAAAGGATCGGACGCCGTGTCAAGAATGGCTTATCGCCGACCAGCGCACGACTGACAGAGCATCAAATATTGGAAAACTGTGCTTAAAAACACGTACGTCACAGGCGCGTTTTCGAGGGCCACACATTTAGCGCGACAGTGTTTAAGAGCTCGTTTCGCAGAAATTTTGACGTTGGCGTTAGCCGTTGGCGAGGAATCATCTTCTTGTGACCGAAAAATTGAGAGAGCTGCGAACGAAATAAATTATAAAAAATGTCCTGGTCCGAGTGAGGATCAAACCACCTGAGTGATAAGCAGGTGTCCTAACACGCAGCCAGCGTGTGTTAGAAAATGCAGTTAAATAACTGCCTCTGTTTCGAAATTCAGTGAAAATAACGTTTGCGATCTACAAATGCACAGGTTCAGTATACCAGCCTCACAACACGTGTAATATTGCGGTAATATTGCGCGTTACAAGCGTAGATTGCCATCGAACATCAAAACACGCGATTGTCATAATTACTTTATGGTTTAAAGACGGCCACCTAATACATAAGGCGCACACGTTACTACGACGCGTACTCTTAAGACCGTGTAGTGGATCAAGATCGAAAGCATTTCACGTGCGTAATTGATCGTGGTTCAAAGCATGCTACGGATTACACATACTGCAGCCATGATAGGAGAAAACTTAAGGCTATTGACAAAAACCAACTTTAAACTTTGTCGATTACCTTTAGTAATTCACAATTTAAATTTCTAGAGTAACATGAAACAAAGTACGCAATAAGTGGTTGAAGTACAGAATAGGCACCGGATATCGCTTATTGCGTTCAACTCTTAAAACGTAAGGCCCCACGATTCTCGTGTTTTTAGTGTAAGACGCTGCCACTGAAATCTGTGTTTCGCATTGATAGTATAGTATGCAGGAGTTCCACAGACAAGGCATAGACCGTACAATCGTTCAGTTAGGTCACCCGCTTTTTAAACGCGATTTCTCGCATAGGTGCGATGCCGACGGCACGTCGGCCGGTGGCCTGTCTAGATAAAGCGACCGTGACCCTCTCGAACGAGGCATAACCGCCGCTGACCCAAATACGGAGGCGCGCCGTGTTTTATACGCTTGGTAGTCTTTGTGCCTGCTTGCTTTTTGTTTGTTTTCTATAATGTGCGCGAGGCAGTGTGCTCTCCCGCTTGCCGTACAGGCTTTATTCGTTGTGCGACCGTCGGTTTATTTTCCTTTCATCGGCGAGTTCGGAGAAAGGAAAAAAACCTGTCCTCTCGAAGGTCCCCGGCGGAGAGACTTAAATCATGTCATCAAGTAAAAGAAAAAAAAAAGTTGTCGGCGTACTAGGAGGCGCATTTCGGACGGTTCCGTACGCTTCCACGTAGACGTGACCTCGCTGATGTCTTTTAAAAAAAAAGTACAACAAGCGCCGCGTATATATGTACTGCCTGTGGCTACTCGAAGTGCAGCCAGGACGACAAAAGCATTATCGTTGCCTCCGCGATCAGCTGCGGCAGTGTATACCTCTGCCGAAACTGATCGCGGAAGCCATGGTAATGAGAATGGGATTACTGAAACGACACGCTCGAAAAACACGGACCGGAGGAAGAATACAGACACAATATCCTAGTCACAAGTTCCTTAGCGGAAGACGGCAGAGGAAGCATGCAGGGGCACGAAGTCATGCTTCAGCCGATTGGTCACCTATCTGAAATATCCTTCTAAACTGCGCATAAAACTTTATATTAGTGTTCTACTAACCAAGCCTCTATCCTAAAGGTATAACTATAGTAGTCCGTTTTCATTTTGTATCAGCTTAGTTGCGCCAATCGCGCCCGGGATTCGGTACCGTAATCTCCGGGTCATCAGAGGAGCACCAGAACCACTAAATCACTGCCGTGGATTTGATTTTACTTGAGAACAACCTGCGAAAATTTGTGTGCAGCGTACAAAAAAAAAAACGACGTATGAGATACTTGGCGGTCTATTGACAGGCGTCAGTGTTTGTATTGTACATCTAAAAAAGGTTGTTTCATCACCACCATTACACTCATCATCAGCACCTTCTCTTTCCTCTCTTTACCTTCCGCTACCCGTCGATAACGCTGAGGAACAGGTCAGAAAATCTTTTCAGGCCAACCTGTAAGTGTTTTTGTCATTAAAAGCTGTCTCTCTTTCTCTATCAAAAAAAAAAAAAAAAAGCTGCCCTCTTATTATTTAGTTATTGCATTCTGCTTCTTTTCACGATCAAATGCTTTCGATCCACACCTGTCACCACAGCCCACCTTTCGTCCAAATAAAGAGTACATGTCTGAAAAAAACAAAAACATAGCAAGTAAAGCCACCCTAGTGCATGGCAGGGGTGTTAGAGTTGTATACTCGTACTGACTATGCTGTGTTGGTAAACTATTCACTGTTTACAAGCACAAGCCCTTGATGACATCCGGTTTCGTACACCGACGTGCCTTAATAGTATCGGTGGGCAAGAAGAGCTTTAGAAAATAGCCCGCTTATTTTCTACACTTTTTTTCTCTTATTTGGCAAAATATCTTCAAATAGATGTTGTTTTGAGCTACATAAACTTATAAGAGATTCCCTTGAACTTAACGCGCGTTTCTTTGTGTGAAAGACTAACGAGACACTTTTCCTTTCTCTTAGAATAAACATTAAAACTTGAAAACGTTCTTTCAGTTTTGATGTTGGGAGTTGGTAAACGAGGTGACTGGAAGTTTTTTTTTTTTTGGGGGGGGGGGGGTACAACGCTTGTGACCTTGAAACCGTCTATAGTATAGAACCAATTGCTTCACCCATTTAATACAATTTATATATATTTTATTGGGATTTTCGCACAGCACAGTATACCACATGTGCTTGTCAGGGTAGCCTGGAAACACAACCAAGTGTGTCACTTGGTGCTTGCGCCACGAATGGTACCATCCCTAGAGACGCTTTCACCAGACCGCTAGCTTGCATAGAGTTCGAATCTTAGCCCGACAAAAGTAAAACCCGGTCAGCGCGAGGGTCTGGTGATGTACCACGGCGCGGAAACGCGCTGTTTGGGAAGAAGCCGACAGGGGGTGTCGTGCGTTAGGGCCTGGGTTGTCTCAGTTGGCAGTGTTTCCCCAGCGGCACTTGTGTACACAAACACGGCACGAACGAACGCGTGATGGCTCGCACGGTTCGTCCGAAACGCACAGCGCTGCCAAGCTCAAGGTCGAGAAGAGTTCAGACAAAAAGAGGGTAAGAACGAGAGCTAGAAAGAAAGAAAGAAAGAAAGAAGAAAGAAAGAAAGAAAGAAAGAAAGAAAGAAAGAAAGAAAGAAAGAAAGAAAGAAAGAAAGAAAGAAAGGAAATGGAAAGAAAAATCAAGGGCGAAAACAAAATAGCTTCAAAAGAAGTAGCGGACTGCAACTGAAGTATCGTACCAAAGGGAAGGTCAAAAACAAAATGCCAGAAACGCAAGAAAACAGTACCCAAGAAAGAAGGAAAGAAGACCCGACTGCCAGGGGCCGCAAAAAAACAGTGACTTCAGAGGTATTACAGCAGTGTCAAGCGTTCTTAAAGGCTCGGCCAGCAGGTCAAGTCAGTCCGTGAACCAGTCGGTCGGGAACGGCCCCGCTGACAGCTGGCAGGCTTCCACAATTCCGGCCAACGCGCGTCTGTCGAGAGTGGCCTCGCCCTTATAACGCATGCACGCCAGGCGTGTACTGCGAGGCTCTATATACGCTGCTTCACGGTCCACCGGCCGCACACTCTCACTCGCGGGCAGGAAACAATGAACTTGCTAATCAGCTTGCCGAGAGGGAGTCAGTCCGGCTATGACATAAAGAATCGTTCTATCTTCCTCCTCGTACACCCCCCCCCCCCTCACACACACACACATATCCCCAATACCCCTCTGGATTTGTAGGAGATTGCACACATTTGACACCTGCTGGTACACCTGTATACATGAGCCTCGAAACGGAGTATGCGTTCACGGCTCGCTGGATTCCGTGTCGACCGGTTGTGCCCTCGCGATCTCCGACGTCAGCGTAGTTCTGGCCGACTGGGCTGGCCCTACGTCATCTCCTGACGCCGCCAAGAGCTCTCGCAAGTGATGCCCCGTTCTCGGACTCCTGTGACCGTGTTTACATCTTTCCTATCCCTCCTGTCCCTCGATATGTCCTCGCTCGCTGTCCCAGTGCATCTATCTCTCTCTCTATACATTTAATCCTATACTTTTAATCCCTCCTCACCCCCGTTCCCTGTGAGCTACCGTTGAAGTGTCGCGGCTCAGTTTTCTCTTCTTTTCCATCTTATAACTACTTCACTTAAAACGATGATAATTATAGCGCGAGAACAAAACGACGACACAGAGACAAGAAAGACACGAGAAGGACACGAAAGACCTTGTCTCGCCCCACCGCGGTGGTCTAGTGGCTAAGGTACTCGGCTGCTGACCCGCAGGTCGCGGGTTCGGATCCCGGCTGCGGCGGCTGCATTTCCGACGGAGGCGGAAATGTTGTAGGCCCGTGTGCTCAGATTTGGGTGCACGTTAAAGAACCCCAGGTGGTCGAAATTTCCGGAGCCCTCCCCTACGGCGTCTCTCATAATCATATAATGGTTTTGGGACGTTAAACACCACATATCAATCAATCAATCAACCTTCTTGTCTCTGTGTCGTCGTTCTGTTCTCGCGCTATAACTATCGTCATGCCATACCAACTAGCCCAAGCTGCCACACTTCTAATTCACTTAAAAGCCACGCCTCTTGCGGCTGGAGCTGGAAAACCGTACGAGTTTGACATCTCCTAAGCTCACGTAGCGAACTGGGCTGCATACCGAGTCTGCGGATGTGTTCTCTCCATTTGGGAACTAAAAACGCCGCGTGTGAGGACTGAAAAGACACGCCCGATCGCGCATAAAAAGCCGTTCGTCTCGCGGCAGGCTTGTACACGCCTCGTACATGTATGCTCTCTGCACGGCTCGCTGGCCACGACGATACGTAAGAGTTCTTCGCCCCGGTTTTGTGCTTCACAACACGATGTCGGTGTAAGTAGGGTAACGGGAAATGCGAGATTCAGCATGACGACTCGTACTTGCTTTCACTGGACCCACCTATCAACCGTTCCCGACGGAGTCCGGCGCTCCGCGCATGCTGCATTTCGCTTGTTCTCAAAACTCAACGCCATTTGACGTGCTTCGCCCAATTCGTCGAGGCTCTACGAATAGGCGAAGCACTTTAAATGGCGTTGAGTTTGGAGAACAAGCAAAATGCAAGGTTATTAGCGCTGTTATCTCTGTTATGCAAGGTTGTTAGCGCTGTTATCTTTGTCAGATGACAATCAACAGCCTCATGCTGAAAACTATTTTGGTGCACCTCAATTGTGCGAATATCATTCGACATGACGCGGTTGCACGTTGACATAGAACAATAAGGTTAAAAAAGGGTGGGGGGGATAACTGATAGTAATCGATTTTGGTCATTCTAGGCAAGTATCAATCTGGAATCGGTGGCTCACATCGGCTCGACCTAACGAAATATCACTTCTTCTGCCAAAACGCTAGATCAAGTGACATCCCTTTTGTCATCCGTATGTTTTTGAATACTTTAACCGAAAGGTATGAACTTCGTCCGAAGGTGAACATGTAGCCAGTCGTTAAGAACACCCAATACTTCTGTAGCAGGCAGAAATATTTGACGGTGTCACCTGCTGGCTCAGAGCGAGGGCAAGAAAGTGCACAGAAAAATAAGAAACAGCCCTGTGAGGCGTTTCCGACTTCACTCTTGGAAGAGCCGGCTTGATCTCGTTGTTGGGTCTAACACTACAATAACTTGCTTGAAAGCACTTTATGGATGTTAATGGAAGCTAACAAGTATGATTTTTAGCAATATTTGTAGCTATTCATGTCACCTCCACACCACTATTTGAACACTATTTTTTTTAAATTAGGATAAGCATGGCTTCATTTAATGGAATGTTGGTCCCGTTCCTTCAGCGTTACTTTGCTAGTCCAATCCATGTTGAATAGATTGTCCATGATGAATCACCTTTTCTTTTAGGGGCGAAGCTCTTTATAGCGACACTCATTCATCCCTCGTAGCCGTTGTAGTATGTGACAAGTATAACATTTTGACCTTCAAGGTGGTGCCGGTGAGAGATTTCTTCTGTGCGTTGTTGAACAATAAAAAATAGTGCTCAATGTACATGCCAATGGCTGCTAATGTGGAATGAGAGACAGGAGCATTTGGCTTTTAGTTAACGCGCACGCTGTGATCCCCATGAGCAGCCATTGGCATGCATGTACATTGAGCACTATCTGACAATAAAGGGTTGCTACGTTATACTCGCTGGGTGTAACATCCTGAGTTTTTAGAAAGGTATAGCGAGCGTGGAGCCGCAGTGCCATGAATACAATGAACTAGTATATATCATGAATGAACTCGAGGTGGTTAAAGGTGGGAACTAGATACGAAGCGCAAGCCGTAAGAAAGTAATAGCCTAATTCTCCTTTCTCTCATTTCCCATTAGCAGCCATTGGCATGTACATTGAGCACTAACTGACAGGAAAATGTTGCTACGTTATACTCGCTGGGCGTAACCTCCTTGGTTTTAGAAAGGTTTAGCGAGCGTTGGGCCGCAGTGCCATGAATACAGTGAACTAGTATTTTATCTTCGGTCACACTGATCTGGTGACTAATTTATTAAAAAAAAAACTTGAAATATTTACCAACATTATGTCGCTGGCTCCTTCAAAAACGTCAGGTCTTCAGGCAATCAAAGAAGTCAACATGCCAGAATTTGAAAGAAACAAAACGAGAAATGGTCCGGCATGCAGTGAAAACAATTCGTAAGCATGCTAAAAGTGACAATATACACATTTTAGCTTTAGCCTTGCGTCGGCTATAGACTTGACGTCTGAAATACTCTATTTATGTCCGTCGGTTAGGCCACGTGGTGCTGTGGGTTGTCGGTTGAAGTACATTGACACTGCAGCCTAGACGTTTGCATCATGCCAACGATGACGGGAGCACGTCAATGCCTTGAAAGAAGAGGGTTGCAGTTTCCAGGAATAATTCAAGGTGTCGGCCTCTGCAAGCGAGACAGTTACAGTGTTTCTAGTATGAGGTGGCCCCATGTGGGTTAGCTAATACACCCTTTTCTACGCTTAGTTGACGTGCGTTTGCGAAACCTTTTCCTGTTAAACGAAATCCGAAGTTAAACGAAATCCGGACAAGAAAGACGAGAAAGAGGGAAGAGAGGGAAAAGAAAAAAAAAGATGGGGGAGAGACTGACAGTAATTTCACTGCAGCGTGTAGAACTCTACCACATGTCAGAGGCGTTCACACAAGCCTGTCTTTCTCAGGAAACACAGCAGGGCTTTCACTGCCGTGTGGGCTGTCGAGGCTAAGGCGCAAAAAAAAAAAGATCGGGTGTGACGCAGCACAGGCATGAATAACGTCGCTGTGCGCACATTGCATGGGGGCGCCAACATTTTCCACATCCGCATCTTACTGGGCGACGCGACAAAGCGCGGTGGTTGCGTGTAGTTGAGTTGTCGCTGCATGCAGTGTCGTCACACCGCGGCGGCGACGCTTCCTCTCTCTGCATCCGCTACGGCCTCCGTCAAGACATCGGGCGGTACAACCGTGGGCTGTCTGACGTTCCACAACACTGCCTTGCATGGACCGTTATCTGCCTGCTGCAATGCAAAAACCGATGGGGTGCAACAGTTGTGTGTTTCTTGAAAGTTGAAGTCTTGAAGCGTTTTCTTCCCTCCTCCTACTCCTCACCGCCTTTTATCTTTCTGATGACTTTCCGCGGTCCCACCGTGCAGGGTAGTAGGCGAGACGCTCTTCTGGTCGACCAAATCGGTTAACCCAACTCGATTACGACTCGAACTCCCGATTTTTCTTATTTGCATTCGTCGTGATTTTTCGCTAACGGACAACGCCACCAACTCCAAGACCGACAGCATAACTTCTTATACAAGGTCTCTGTAATGATATCACTTTAAAAGGGAGCATGGTTAACCAGTTTTAAATAACAAGCCATGCTCGGTCATTAGGCTTCACCGCATATACCAAGCACATATATCCAGCCATGTGCGCGGCAGTGAGGCTTCACCGTTTTACTTAAGAGCAAGTGACAGAAGCGCAACTGCTGTCCCTGCCAGGTGCTTAGTATTGTCATCGTGAGCACGCCAGTCAAATAGGATCAGCGATACTGCCGTGCCGCTTCCGCACTTGAAGTCACGGGTTCGACTGCAAACCAAGGCGACCTAAGTGCGATAAGGGCTGAATGTAAACCAGTCTACCACGCGCTAGTTGCATGCTAAGAACCTTGTAACTACAGCTCTCAACCACGGCGCCTCTCGTATCTCGTGGGCTGTAATTCGGGTAGTACTACCAGTCTACTAGCTTTGAAATTTTGACATGTGTAAAAATCCATTCCCAGTACAATGCTCAGCACCATGCCGAGAACCCCAGAGCTCAAGCAAAGAAACCGACATATATGGACGTGAGCGGCTAACCATGGTGTCAGCCAGAACCTTACGATTAGGAGGCAGTCAGTGTTCTTTTTCTTTTCTTCTATTTTGAGTGCTTTAATACTCTTTCTTATGTGTAGCGTAGGAAGCATAAAAATGGCAGCATATCCACGGAGTGAATGATGGGGAGTGGGGCGAAACATTCGTCCGTCCATTCGTTCTTGCTTCCGTCCGTTCCTGCGTACGTCTGTGTAACCGTCCATGCGTCCATCCACCCGTCCGTGCGTGCGTCTGTGCGTGCGTCCGTCCCTGCGTTCGTCCATGCATCCACGCCTGCGTCCGTTCATGCGTCCATCCATGCATCTGTCTGTGTGTCCGTTCGTCCATCTATTCATCACTCCAAGTACCACCATCTCGCATCTTTTCATCATATATTCTCCATATAGAAGCACCGCCATCCAGCGGACATTTCAAGGACTAAACGGGAGGTGGCACATGCACACTTTCTTACGGCTTGCGCTTCGGGTTTACTTCCCACCTTTAACCACCTCGAGTTCATGGTATATACTAGTTCGCTGTATTCATGGCTATGCGGCCCAACGCTCGCTAAACCTTTCTAAAACCAAAAAGGTTACACCCAGCGAGTATAACGTAGCAACCCTTTTTTGTCAGATCGTGCTCAATGTACATGCCAGTAGCTGCTAATGGGAATCGCATCGGGCGCGTTACCTAAAGGCCGAATGCTCCTGTCTCTCATTCCCCCTTAGCAGCCATTAACATGTGCATTGAGCACTATGTTTTATTGTTCAACAACGCACAGAAGAAATCTCTTACCGGAACCACCTTAGAGGTCAAAATCGTAAGGACCGCTATTTCGGGTATGTGCCACTCGCGGTTACGTACCACGAGGGACGCACAAGCCACGCCATAAGGAGCTTCGCCCCCTAAAAGGGCATTGGTTAGATTTACTGTCTGTTCTTTTTCTTGTATCTCTTTTTCTTTATTTCCATCCTCTCATTCTCTCTCGTTACGTACCTGATTTGTGCACTCTCCTGCACGGAACAATGAAACCAACAGAATGTGAAACTCATGCATCAACTCGGCTACAAATAAATCGTGGTATGAACCTACTTGTTTCCCTTCAATGAACCCAGTAACCCTTTCGTTACATTTAAAAAACGAAAGAAAGTTGCACCAAATTCACCGAAAGCATTTGATTGATTGATATGTGCGGTTTAACGTCCCAAAACCACCATATGATTATGAGAGACGCCGTAGTCGGGGGATCCGAAAATTTTGATCACCTGGGGTTCTTTGACGTGCACCCGAATCTGAGCACACGGGCCTACAACATTTCCGCCTCCATCAGAAATGCAGCCGCCGCAGCCGGATTCGATCCCGCGACCTTCGGGTCAGCAGCAGAGTACCTTAGCCACTAGACCACCGTGAGGGGGGGGGGGGGCACCGAAAGCATTTTTCGATGAAATTGCAGAGCTTCTTTTGAACTAAACGCTACCACTTTTTTAACGCAATGGGATTCCTTTATTTTAGAAACTTCTTAAAAAGTATAACAGACATGACCACTGCATGACAACACGACGAAAAATGCCCAAAAAATGAGAGCTGTGACACAAATGGCACACGGACAAGTGTGGCCCTCTAGCGTCCAGAAACAGCATTATGATGAGTGCACTCCAAATTGGTTCCACGTGGATTCAATTTCTATTGGTCATGAGCACAGTGATCATCAAAAAAAATCCGATAAGAACTATTCTCGTCAACAGGAGCGAAATGGTTACTAAATCTGAGGGAAAATTCTGACGAACATAAATAGAAGAAAAAAAAACTTGACTGATTCATTTTTTAAGAAATTGGTATAAGACAAAATTGAAACGTTTCCTCGCAGAGGTAGTCGAGCGTTCATTGTGCATACTTTCGCCACAAGGGCGAATGAATTAATGATACAGCAAGAAACGGCAACGTCACGTGAAGAACAGCAAGCAGTCCGAAAGTTGCAGCGCACACCTCAACCAAAAAGCAGACATGAAATGAGCATGTAAAGTACTTTTTTTATTTGCAACAAGACTTGCCTCTGAGGCATAATATTTTTGCGAGTATGTTTGTTAAATGTGCGCCGTTAGGCCGGTGTTGTGTATGAAGTGAAGCAGTGTCTTGTGGAAGGACGAACGCGGACCAACAACGGTAATAGTTCAACATTTAAAGCACGCTGCCAAAACAGAAAGAAAAAAAAAGCGCTAAATGAACGCACAGGTACGCATTGAACGAGCGTGAACAACTGTCACAATTCTGACTTCTTCGTGTTTGAGCAGCACGCTCCTTTCTTAAACGCGACCGCGGCAGCGAGCGAAGTGACGTTCGTGCTCCCTTTAAAAAACTGCAACTTCAAAGTAAACTTGCAGTGGAAGCACGAGAGGTACAAAGCACGCGAAATCCCGAGATAAGCGCGCGCGAGAGGGAGCCACAGTGCTAGAGAACATCAATAAGCACTTTGTACACGTCGTGCGGAGGCGCGCACGCATAGCAACGCGCTAGATGGCGCGGCACAACAACCTTTGCGCGCGCCCCCAACGCGCGCCCGTCGTGCCATCTCGCTACTGATGACGAAAACACGCTGCAGTTGCTGAGCTCTGAGGACCGCCAGCGGCACACAAATGGCTCACCGTTAACATGTTGGAGAAGTCTGTTTTGTGGCGTGTGGTTAGCGTCGCGTGCTGTGGAGCTCGAGGTGGCTGGTTCGATGCCTCACTGCGGATATTTTCCCTCTCGTTTTTTTTTTCCTTGCAATCATTTGGCATATAATTTACAACGTCACATCCGTGACGGAAGTGCGTTAGCGGAGCCGCGGGGGACACCGGCATAAAGTACCTTTGTGTTAAAAAATGTAGCTGCAGTGACGATTCATGGCAGTGCTACCTCTTGGCTGAGAGCTCTGTAGATTCCACTTGGCAAGACGAGGCGCGCATGGTCGCTTCGGTGCATGTTCCCCAGCCACGCCGCGTTCTTCGCCCCCGCCGATCTCTTTTTGCAGCCGGACAGGCGCATGTCCGAATTTAGCACCGGCAAGAACAGGCAGCGGCAGTAGGGGCAACGCCTGGCGCATACACGAGGCATCCGCGGAACGCGCGCGAACTTAGCTTGGCCCGAGAAAGCGAGAGAGCGGGGCCCATTTGCAGAGACGTCTACATGTTTATTTTGGCTATTAGTGTGTGTTTCATTATAATATCAACAGCGGAGCTGTTTGAAGTCGAGCCTGCTGGCCGTCTGCATGTCTGTCGGGTGTCAGATGGATCACGTGACCAGGGGAGAGGTGGGGACTAAACCAAAAAACAAAAAACAAAGAAAACAAAATGATGACGGCACTCGGAATTCTGACGATGATTATGATAACTGAAATGAGACTAAGCTGCCCCTAGCTTACCTCCACATACTCTAGTGCTTACAACTTCGCGGCGTGACGGTTTTCACTGCCCGAAATTATCTGAGTTTTTTTGCGGCGGCTTTCTGCTCCTACATATTTTTCTCACTTATGGTTGCTTTGTTTTTATTTAATGCGAAGCATCTTATGGGCGAGTATGACCCGGTGGCGTCCGCGCTCCACTGTGCATGCGCCTACTTCACTCTCTCTCCTTTCCTATGCTCCTACTCCCTCTCTCGCCTAGCAATGGATGGATGGATGGATGGATATGGCTGTACCCTTTAGATCGGGCGGTGGCTAGAGCCACCAAGCCGTTATACTTAATGAACCAAAAAATAGATTTTTTTTTAAAATAGTGAAGTTGAGAATTCGTACTTTGCAGCGAAGGGTTCAATTTTCACTCAGGCCTTGACTTTAGCCACCAATCAGATAACTTCCTTCCAGTTAATTCTACCCGCATGAAGTGTATTTTGCCCTCACTGTCCCTGAACCCCAGTGCTTTGAAAAACTACGCCATCAACCTGAACTACAGGGTGAAGCCCTTTAAAGAACATTATCAAGTGTTCGGCAGTTTCTTCTTCCTCTCCACACGCACTGCATACCGTGTCTACCCCTTCGTATTTTGCCCGATATGTCTTTGTTCGCAATACTTCCGTTCTGGCCTCAAACAGTAGAGAACTACCCCGAGTATTTTCATAGACCCTTTCCTTGGCAATTTCCTGCTTAAAAGTTCGATAGATCTCTAGTGCGGACTTCTTAATCATGTCAATTCTCCACATATCGGTCTCAGCTTCCTTCACCTTCTTCTTAACCGATAATTCTTTTTGGTTTGGCCCCCTGCTGTTTTCCAAGTATTTACCAGTCAATTTTCTGGTTCGCTTCCGCCATGTTGTATCGACATTCTTCATGTACAAGTAGCTGAAAACCTTCCTAGCCCAACGCTCCTCCCCCATTTCTCTCAATCGCTTCTCAAATTTTATCTTGCTGCTAGCTTCCCTGCCCTCAAATGATGTCCATCCCATATCACCTTGTACTCCCTGATTTGGTGTATTGCCGTGAGCTCCTAAGGCAAGCCTACCTATTCCACGTTGCTTAATTTCTAATCTTGCTTGAACTTCTGATCTCATGCACAAGACCGCATTGCCGAACGTCAGACCAGGAACCATGACCCCTTTCCATATTTTTCTCACAACATCATACCTATTGTAATTCCACAGTGCCCTGTTTTTCATTACTGCTGCATTCCTGTTACCTTTAGTCGACACGTATATTTCGTGTTCCCTTAGGTACTCGGCTTCATTGCTTATCCATACGCCCAGATATTTGTATTTATCTGTTATCTCTAGCGTGACCTCCTGTATTCTAAGCTCACTACCTGCATTGTCATTAAAAATCATGACTGCTGATTTTTTCTTACTGAATCTGAAATCTAACCTATCTCCCTCATTACCACAGATGTCCACCAATCTCTGCAAATCTTCCTTGTTGTCGGCCATTAGCACTATATCATCTGCGTACATCAATGCTGGTAGAGCCTGTTCAATGAGTTTTCCTTGTTTGACGAAAGAGAGGTTGAAACCCAGTCCACTTCCCTCTAATTTCGCCTCTAATCCTTGTAGGTACTACATGAATAACAAGGGTGACAGAGGACACCCCTGCCTAAGCCCCCGTTTCACCTCTGTGGGCTTACATACCTGTTTTTCCCACTTTATAACTACCTTGTTACTTTTATAGATCTCCTTTAAAAAATTAGTGACTACATCTTCCACGCCTAGTGCATCCAGTATTCCCCACAATTCCTCTTGAACCACGCTATCGTACGCTCCCTTGATATCCAAAAATGCTAGCCACAGGGGCCTGTGTTCCTTTTCCGATATTTCGATGCACTGCGTCAGTGAGAACAGATTGTCTTCCAACCTCCTGTGTTTCCGAAACCCATTCTGCTGTTCCCCCAGCACCCCCTCATCCTCTATCCATGCCTGCACTCTTTCCTTTATAATCTGCATCGCCAGCCTGTAGACCACTGATGTCACTGTTATAGGATGGTAGCTGTTTATGTCAGCTCTGTCCCCCTTTCCTTTATAGATCATGCTCATCCTGCTAAGTTTTCATCCAACGGGAACTTCTCCATTGATTATTATTTTGCCCACTGCCTCTCTCAAAGCCTGCTTAGACTTCGGACCTAATGTCTTAATCAGCATAATTGGAATGCCATCTGGGCCTGTTGATGTACTACTATGAACCCTTTCTCCGCCCTTTCCCACTCTTGCTGTGAAAATGGAGCCATTGCGCCACTTGATTCATCCTTGTCTATTGTGGTGCATAAAGCACTTCTGTGTTGAAATTTTTCTGTCACCCTTGTTCTTATATATTCAATAGCTTTGTCCCCTTCTAGCCTAGCACCTTGAGCTCTAGTTATAAACCTCTTCTCTATGCTCGTCTCATATCTTAGGGAGGTTTAGATGGTTCCAAAGTTCGCAGCTGCCTTTCTATCTTTTTATGTACTCTGCCAACCACTGGGCTCCTTTCCTTCTAATCTTTCATTGATCAGAAGGGGATGCATCCCTTCTACAGCTTAGAAAGATTTCCCTTTTTTTCAACATCATCTGTCGGTTAAACGCGACCGCGGCAGCGAGCGAAGTGACGTTCGTGTTCTCTTTAAACACTGAAACTTCAAAGTAAACTTGCAGTGGAAGCACAAGAGGTACAAAGCACGCGAAATCCCGAGATAAGCGCGCGCGAGAGGGAGCCACAGTGCTAGAGAACATCAATAAGCACTTTGTACATGCCATGCGGAGGCGCGCACGCATAGCAACGCGCTAGATGGCGCGGCACAACAACCATTGCGCGCGCCTCCAACGCGCGCCCGTCGTGCCATTTCACTACTGATGAGGAAAACGCGTTGAAGTTGCTGAGCTGTGAGGACCGCCAGCGGTACATAAATGGCGCGCCGTTAACATGTTGAAGTTTGTTTTGTGGCATGTGGTTAGCATCGCGTGCTGTGGAGCTCGAGGTGGCTGGTTCGACGCCTGACTGCGGATATTTTCCCTCTCGTTTTTTTTTTCCTTCCTTGCAATCATTTAGTATATAATTTACAACGTCACATCCGTGACGGAACTACGTTAGCGGAGCTGTGGGGGACATCGGCATAAAGTACTTTCGTGTTTAAAAAAATGTAGTTGCAGTGAAGATGCATGGCAGTGCTACCTCTTGGCTGAGAGCTCTGTAGATTCCACTTGGCAAGACGAGGCGCGCATGGTCGCTTCGGTGCATGTTCCCCAGCCATGCCGCGTTCTTCGCCCCCGCCGATCTCTTTTTGCAGCCGGACAGGCGCATGTCCGAATTTAGCACCCGCAAGAACAGGCAGCGGTGGTAGGGGCAACGCCTGGCGCATACACGAGGCATCCGCGGAACGCGCGTGAACTTAGCTTGGCCCGAGAAAGCGAGAGAGCGAGGTCCATTCGCAGAGACGTCTACATGTTTATTTTTACTATTAGTGTGTGTTGATTATAATATTAACAGCGGAGCTGTTTGAAGTCGAGCCTGCAGGCCGTCTGCATGTCTGTCTGGTGTCAGATGAGTCACGTGACCAGGGGGTGAAAGGTGGGGACTAAACAAAAAAACAAAGAAAACAAAATGATGATGGCACTCGGAACTCAGACGATGATTATGATAATCGAAATGAGACTAAGCTGCCCCTAGCTTACCTTTACATACTCTAGCGTTTACAATTTCGCAGTGTGACGGTTTTCACTGCCCGGAATTATCCCAGTTTTTGTTTTTTTTTTTGCGGTGCATGGCTTTCTGCTCCTACATATATTTCTCACTTATGGTTGCTTTGTTTTTTTTTTTAATGCGAAGCATCTTATGAGCGAGTATGACCCGGTGGCGTCCGCGCTCCACTGTGCATGCGCCTACTTCACTCTCTCTCCCTCTCCTCTCCTATGCTCCCACACCCTCTCTCGCCTAGCAACGCCGACGCAGGCAGCGTCTGCTAGCGAGTTTCTTAATTTCAAAACAAACCGTTCACTGGCCAACCCGTTTATATAAGCACTGAATCTTGACCTCAGTTGTTTGAGATTCCTTTTGTGTTGTTGAACAATAAGAATTACCAGCGTGCACGTACAGTAATAGTGGACTGCGGGTCTCCGTGTCCAATCGGAGTCTTCTGTCTCTCACTGCCAGTGATTGGCATGTTCCAGTAGACAACACCGGTCCATCACTTCGGGCTTTGCGCCTCTCCAGGTTTTTCTCCTGCGCAACGCCGCGATGACCGCCAGCGTCAACATCGCCTGCCAGTGTAAGCTTTAGCGTCCGGTGCTTCGCATCTACACATGGTTCCTTTTCCTCGCCGGGGTGGCCTAGGGACTAAGGTACTTGGCTGCTGACCCGCAGGTTGCGGGATCGAATTCCAGCTGCGGCTGCTTTTTCGATGGAGGCAAAAACTCTGTAGGCCCGTATGCTCAGATTTGGGTGCACGTTAAAAAACCCCAGGTGGTCGAAATTTCCGGAGCACTCCACTAAGGCGTCCCTCATAATCGTATGGTGTTTTTGGGGCGTTAAACCCCACATATCAATCAAATCAATCAATCAAACTTGGTTTCTTGAGTTCATTCGCGTGTTCATAGAGTCGGAGAACAAGCAAATGCGATGGATTGAATTTTAGGTTAGTCTCGGAACGAGCGAACTATGCTGAGCGATTCCCGTGTTCATGAGCACTTAGAGACGAAGGGTTATCGGTGTAGTGCAATAAGAGTGCCTCTGGGAGACACCAGGACTGACTGTCGATCTTCGTGCTTCTCAATGCAGACAGTTCGGACATCGTCGACTGCAAGCTCAAGCTGATCCTGGGTCTGATATGGACGCTCATTCTGCACTACTCCATCTCGCTGCCCATGTGGGAGGGCGACGACGATTCGGCCTTCGACAAGAGTGGCCCGTCACCCAAGCAGAGACTGCTCCGGTGGATCCAGAGCAAGCTGCCTGACAAGCCCATCAACAACTTCACTTCAGACTGGAACGATGGACAGGTACGTGACGTTACGCACCACCTGTTTCACGGTCTGCACAATTCACGCATGATACCTCAGTTCCTCGAGAGATTGAACACCTCCATGGGCTTGGCCGGTGTCTTCAATAAGCATTCGTGTTCGCAATAAGGAAACAACCTAACTGTTCATCCTATCTGCTCTCCATTCCTGTTTCATTAACTTAGGTCACTAAGGACATCAACGTTCGTCCTCGGGGCTCAGCCTTTGTTTGCCGACAAATTCTACACATTTATTGCTTAATGCCTTGAGAGCTATTAACATTATTTTGTTGGTGTGCATGCAGTTAGGAACATCTACAAGCATGGTTACGAGAAAACAAACCAATGTTACACGTCAATGTTGTAGCCTCTAGAAATCGGGGCGATCGTATGCGTGTTCCACGTCGAATTTCAAACGATGTGTTCAATAGTATTCTTCAAACATTTCTGTTTATTGTCTTTTTCTACCCTTCAGGAAAATCAGAGAACAGGTTGCCTCTGAATAGAAGAACAGATAACTTTTGAGGCATCATAGGCAAGCCATATATCGAGTATCGGGTGAAACTTCAGCAAGTACATTCCATAAAAATGACTGTAGTAATGTTGGTGTTAAGAAAGAAAAACGTGTTGACGCCGTGATCTCAGCTACTGTTTATTTACGGAATCGAATACGTTCCCCCGTTCACAGTGTGCTGAGTTTGACGAGCTGTCAACACAACCCCGCGCAACGTGGTATGCATAAAAGACAGCAATTACGTGACCTAAGCTCCCGTCATCGCACTGTATTTTGTAACTGGCACGCGGTGCCTGTAAAACGTTGCAGTTAGCCATCACCCTCTTGTAAACCAAGCTTCGTAAGCGTTGTAAATGAACACGTTCCAAAACCATTTAGAACCTGTCTCATTCGAGTTCCGTCTAATTGCAGGCCGTGGGCGCTCTGGTGGACGCCCTCGCCCCGGGCCTGTGTCCAGACTGGGCCAGCTGGGACCCCAAGAACGCCCTGCGCAATGCCAAGGAAGCCATGGATCTGGCCTCCGAATGGCTGGGCGTGCCCCAACTCGTCACGCCTGAGGAAATGGTCAACCCCAAGGTGGACGAGCTGTCCATGATGACCTACCTCTCACAGGTGTGCGGCCACTGTTTCCGTCCTCGCATTAGTTTCCTAAAAAACGCCATCGGCGGAAGGTTCGCGCACTGAAACACGTGTTTTACATACGATGCCTTCTTATGACGTAACGTGTTTATTTATTAAACTACGTAAGCATTGAGAAGTAATAACAGTAATAATAATATTACCTTGAGTTTAACGTCTGAAAACCACTACATGATTGTGAGGGGCACTGTAGTGGAGGGCTCCGGCAATGTAGACCATCTAGTGGCCCTTAAAGTGCACCGCAATTGCATAATACACGAGCCTGTACCATTTCGCCTCCATCAAATTAAGAAGTAAGAAATGTGCTGCTCGTTGCGCCGTAGATGTCAATCCCGAGCATCTGGCAAGTTAATGGTGACTACAAGACCAGAGGCTCATGTGCTCAGATTCGGGTGCACGGTAAAGAACCCCAGGTGGTCAAAATTTCCGGCGCCCTCCACTAGGGCGTCTCTCATAAGCATATGGCGGTTTCGGGACGTTAAACCCAACATATAAATCGGCGTCACACGATGTCATCCCATGACGTCGTCGCTTGGTCAAATGGGGGCCGATCACAGAGACAGTGCAAAACCAGGTGAGGTGCCCAATGCTTGGAATGCCTCCAATTGTTGAGGCAATGGTTCCACGTTAGGTGCCCAAAACTTTCGCGGAATGCGGGGAATTGATACACCGAGTGAGAAGAAAAAAAAATGGCTGCATATCCACGGAGTGAATGATGGATAGTGGGGCGAAGCATTCGTCCGTCCATTCGTTCTTGCTTCCATTCGTCCGTCTATGTGACCTTGCATGCGTCCATCCGCCCCTCTGTGCGTGTGTCTGTTCGTGCGTCCATCGCTGCGTTCGTCCATGCATCCGCCCCTGCGTACGTTCATGCGTCCATCCATGCATCTGTCTGTGTGTCTGTTCGTCCATCTATTCAACACTCCAAGTACCACCATCTCTCATCTTTTCATCATATATTCCCCATATAGAAGCACCGCCATCCAGCGGACATTCCAAGGACTAAACTAGAGGTGGCACACGCACATTTTCTTACGGCTTGCGCTTCGGGTCTACTTCCCACCTTTAACCACCTCGAGTTCATGGTATATACTAGTTCATTGCATTCATGGCACTGTGGCTCAACGCTCGCTAAACCTTTCGAAAACCAAGGAGGTTACGCCCAGCGAGTATGACAAAGCAACCTTTCCCTGTCAGATAGTGCTCAATGTACATGCCAATGGCTGCTAATGGGAAATGAGAGGCGGAGAATTCGGCTTTTACTTTCTTACGGCTTGCGCTTCGTATCTACTTCCCACCTTTAACCACCTCGAGTTCATGGTACGTACTAGTTCCTTGTATTCATGGCATTGCGGCTCAACGCTCGCTAAACCTTTCTAAAACCAAGGAGGTTACACCCAGCGAGTATAACGTAGCAACCCTTTCTTGTCAGATAGTGCTCAATGTACATGCCAACGGCTGCTAATGGGGATCGCAGCGTGCGTGTTGACTAAAAGCCGAATGCTCCTGTCTCTCATTCCCCATTAGCAGCCATTGGCATGTACATTGAGCACTATTTTTTATTGTTAAACAACGCACAGAAAAAATCTCTCACCGGCACCACCTTGGAGGTCAAAATGTTATACTTGTTACACACTACTACAACGGCTACGAGGAACGAACGGGTGCCGCTATAAAGAGTTTGGCCCCTAAATGCTTATTGGACGGCTTTAGGCTCTCCCATAGTAGAGTACCTAGTACTCTAAATCGTTAACCACTTTTTCTAAACACACAAAAGAATGGCTTTCTCTTTCGAGTCGTTTTAGCTGATACGATCAGGGACCCTGTTTGTTGTTGTCATCGTCGTCGTCATTGTTGTTGTTGTTGTTGTTATTGTTGTTGTTATTGTTGTTGTTGTTGTTGTTGTTGTTATTGTTGTTGTTATTGTTGTTGTTATTGTTGTTATTGTTATTGTTGTTGTTGTTGTTGTTGTTGTTGTTGTTGTTGTTGTTGTTGTTGTTGTTGTTGTTGTTGTTGTTGTTGTTGTTGTTGTTGTTGTTGTTCGCCGTACCCCCTGACCAATCGAGCATTCGTTCCTCGCAGTTCCCCAACGCCAAGCTGAAGGACAAGGCGCCACTGAGGCTTCAGACGAACCCTGCTCGCGTGCGCTGCTACGGCCCCGGTATCGAGCCCACGGGAGTGGTCGTCGGAGCGCCGACCACCTTCACCGTGGAGACTTTCAGTGCTGGTCAGGGCGAGGTCAAGGCTCACGTCGACGCTCCCGGAGGACAAAAGATTCCCGTGAGTTTCACAAGTCTTTTCTTCGTTTTTGTTATGCAACAAGAGAAGAGAAGTATGCCTGATCCCGGACAATCGCAAAGTTGACACATTTGGCCATTAGTCTGTCCCGAAAATGGTCACAGACGAGCTCAAGTCACCTAACGATACTTTCAAAAGCACAGCGCGAATAAAACAGGAGACATACAAAACACACATCAGAAGCGCTGGCTGACAACAGTTTGCGCATGCGATGTTGCTGTGTATTCCTTCTCTGTCCTGTACCATTGGCGCTGCACTTTTGAACTGCGGACGAACTCATCCAAATCAGTCTTACTGCCGACGATACGATACCCTTTCATGTATCTCTCCGCTTTTCCTCTCCCTGGTGACAATTTTCTTTAGGTGTACCCGAAATTTCACTATTGGAACAAATTATGAAAATGATTCGTTTGGCTATAGTTTCTTCATTGTTAGGCAACATAGAGACGACGCAACACAAATCAAAGAATTTCGGACGCTCTTGCTTGTCATGCATTATTGATCTTGTGTTGCATCGCAACCATCTTGCGATTAATGGTGTTCAAAAGTGAATGCCGATCTTATTGTAAAATGTAAAGAAATAAAGATTATTAAGATTGGCCTTCTTTATTCAGAAATCACGATTGGAGCATGCTGGGGGAATACCTAATGAATAATTTTAAAAAATGTATTAACAACGCAAGCTCTAGAAGGTTCTGGGCCTTTTAGGGACTGAAGACTTCAGACACTGTCTGTTATATTTTCGTACGTTAATTCTATTGAGTTTTCAAACACCCCATCAAAGAAAAGAGCATTTCATAAGATACTCAATACAAAAAGAAATATAGAGCGTCTGCTCACAGGCTACTCGGACAACACCAATCAACGTAACGATGGAAAGCTTTAACATTCCCCAAGTTCATTGAAGCACAGCTGCTCAATGCACGGGCCGCAAACCGCGCTATACATCCTAACAGGGGCGTAGCCAAAGGGGATTGGCGAGGTTGAGCCTTCCCTCGCGAAATATATAAATTTCGCTTGCGTATGTATGCACGCACACATACAAACGCATGCGCGAACGTACACAACGTATGGTTGAAGAATCCCTTCCCCTCCCGAAATGATTTTCTGGCTACGCCCGTGCACGCTAAACATGAAAAGAACGTTTTGAATGAACAAAATAAACGGTGAATAGTCACACGTCAACAAAAGTTGACGTGTGAAAAGTCACACACGAACAAAATAAACGGTGAGTAGACCTTCAGTATTGGTGAAAACATTGATGGACGCCGACAAAGGTGAAAAATATTTAGTGCCGTTTCGGCTTCCGCGTTGGAGCTGAAACGCCCGTGAATATTTCCCACCTTAGTCGGTGTCCTTCAGTGCTCTTTCACCAACGTTCCATCCCGACCAGACCGAATTTCGTCAGATCATCAACTTAAATAAAAGGTATTAAAGAACTGATAATTGTTCACAAGCTATCTCAGGTACTGTGTACTGCGTCGCAGGTGGACATTCGTTACAACGACGACAAGGCAAAGACGTACACAGCCACGTACACCGCCCTCAAGGAGGGACCTCACAAGGTGCACGTCCAGTTCGCCGGGAAGGCGGTGCCCAAGAGCCCGTTCCCCGTCAAAGTCGAGGGCTTCGCCGGGGACCCGACTAAGGTCAAAGCCAGCGGTCCGGGTCTGCAACCTACGGGTGTCAGCGCTGGAGTTCCCACCTACTTCGACGTCTTCAGCAAAGGTACGCGAATAAGAGCAGCGCGCTTTCGCGATCGAAGTTCAGAACCAGGAAAAAAAAAAACATGTCTCAGCAAAGGTAAACCTTCATTTGGTAAAGATCAAGCAACGCACACTTGAAACACAAAGGAAGATCATTTATTGGTTTGTTGCGTTTAGCGCCGCAGAACGGCTTTAAAATGTTGATTTCATCATGTTCAAGTGTATAAATGAGGAACTTCGCATCGCCATTCACACTGCCATTCGCATTGCCTTCTCAATCACAAACTTGGCTTCTCTTCTCAGTGCTTTCGCACTGAGAATCGTCTTGAAAGGGCCTTGGCCTCATCAACGATGCCGAAAGGAGAGGAACATTTGTGCGAGTAACATTGTTCGTTTGAAGCTATGGCACAATGCCTGCTGCCAGTACAGTTGGTGTGCGTCCACATGTCTTGATTCCCCCTTTTACGATTCAGCAAGGTACCCACTCCACGCCCGTACTGCACATGCACACCGACATGACGATCGATGACATGACGATCGATGTGTCTGAACCCTTTGTAACTATGAGAACTGCAAGCTCGTTCTGCAACGAATTTCACATGTTTTAGTATCTGGTCAGATTCTACGCGCCTGCCCCCGCAATATTACATTCAGGAGACTCCTCGCACACTGCATGCAAACATTCATACAGTTTTCTTAGGTTTTTCGACACAGTTCCGAGCTATAACTTAGCTTTGTGCTAGAACAGCTGCTTACCCGGCAGAAGTCCTAGACCCTATTCCCGTGTTAACCAAAAATTTGATTTAGTTATTTATTTATTTACCTATTCATTCATTCATTCATTCATTTGCATCTATCTGGAATTCTCGCTCACGGACAACGGTGATTTTTTGCTCACAGTCAAAAACGCCGAAAACCGAAACTTCTTTGAAACGAGCTTGCGCTGTCGCGCAAATAGAGGGCTCTCCTGTCGTCAGTTATTATTTGTTTTTCCCTGCGTTCGACTACTGCAGACCGACACGTACCCTAACCTGAGATCCCTTCACGCTATTTATCCTGACGTGTTCCCCAATGACGCTTGCCCCGAATGTGGGGATGTATCCACGCTGGCGCACATGCTCTGGGAGTGCAAGGCAATGTACACTAACCCCAACACTACATCGGTCAGGTGGGAGGCGGCCCTTCGCAGCTCCCTCCTGGCCGACCAACTTTGGGCCGTCCAGCAGGCCCGCGGAGCGGCCGATAGGCTTGGCCTAACGGTCCCGACGTGGGAGACGCCCGCTGCGCGCTGACGCGCGCCTTGCAGGACCTCAATAAAGTTTCGCAACCCTGCGTTCGAGCAGTGTTACATTCTCTACCGAAAGCCACATCCAACAAACCCACCTTGCAACCTTACAACATTTATCTTCAATTCTTCGGCGTGTGCTGTGAGTGCAGATGTTCGCATTTCGCTACAATGTTAGTGCACCGTTTCCGAAACCGGAAGTGAGTTGATTCATTGCCGATCGCAGCTGCCGGCAAGGGCCAGGTGGAGGTGGAGATCGTGGACCCAAAGGGCGGCCGCAACACCATCCCGTGTCGTGTGAAGAAGACCAACGAGGACGAGCACCACTGCGAGTACGTGCCTTCCATGGAAGGACCGCACCAGGTGAATGTCCTGTTCGCCGGACGTCCCGTGCCCGGAAGCCCCTTCAAGGTCAACGTTGGACCACGTACGTATTTTATGCGTGTTTGGCCGTCTTTAACCTGACTGATGCTGAGAGCTCATTTTGCCGGATAGTATTTCCTTCAGCTAAAGAAAAAGAATGTAAATAATCCTGTCAACCCAGGATTATTTACATTCTTGTGAAGCTGGATTTTTA
Organism: Rhipicephalus microplus; assembly: GCF_013339725.1. Classification (NCBI taxonomy): domain Eukaryota; kingdom Metazoa; phylum Arthropoda; class Arachnida; order Ixodida; family Ixodidae; genus Rhipicephalus; species Rhipicephalus microplus. The sequence goes on along the minus strand of NC_051171.1, from coordinate 150,667,318 downwards.
TCAAACCCGTTTATCGACTTCATATTCGTTCGCAAAGAGCAACAGACCGAATAATTACTCAGTCAAGTAGCCCTGGTTCAGTGTAAAACAGGAACAAACAAGGTAAAAAAATAACAGAGCGAGTAATAAACTTTTATAATATTCGTTAGCTCCCGATGATAGCCTGGTTTGTCGCTTGTCATATTGCTCCAGGTTCTTAGCATTTCAGTGTAATAGAGAAAAGAAGTATCTACAAAAAGGCATGGCTATATTTTAACGAGGGACTATCGTGGACGACCACCTGTACAATAGATAAGTGTGAGGTGAAGGGTTGACAGAGAAAGATGAGCTCGACGAGAAAAACTACGTACACAATCATGCGGCAGTAGGCAACATTCTCAAACTCAGTTATGTAGACAATCGCGTGGGTAATCTTGAGCTCCTGCGTTCTTTTCGTAGACACCACTTTGGTGCATTATATCGACTATTGTACAAAGGGGTTTCAGAGCCGCCATCTTGGACTGCTGAACTTTGTGTTTTGTATCTTTAGCACCTAAACGAACAGCGTGACGGTTGACGCATGCGGATGAAAATAGTCGAGTTGGGGCATACGATGTTTCATGGTCTTATTAATTCACGTCGCATTTAACGAAAACAAGAAAACATCGACTTAGCAGCCCAAGATGGCGGCGCTCGCATGCCTTATAGTTAAATTGTCTATACATAAAGTTTGAACATCTAATTGTTAACGCGCTACAGCAATCAATCGCTGCATACCAATAACACGTGAAATACATTCTGTCAGCCTTGCGACACACCTACACAGTTGCGTGCGCCGTTTGAGGCTCATTCGACGGGAGAACAATGTTTTGTTCTTCCCGGCGTATACGTCAGTGCGTGTCAGCACCGGCGCTGCTTGTGTTTGCTAACCAAGACGGCGGAGGAAGTGCGATTTCCCGCTCTGTTCTTGCTCGTGCAGCTTGCAACCCTCGTCGCGTCCGTGCCTCTGGTCGCGGTCTGCAGAAGAACGGCGTCCGTGTGGGTGACGTGGCCGACTTCAAGGTGTTCACGGAGAACGCTGGCGAAGGCGAACTACAAATCAAGGTGCTAGGCCCAGGTACGTATTTCCCTTTGTTCGCATGTTCACGCTCCAGCAGCTGCTATTTTTTTCAAATATGCGCCGTTGCGTTTCGTTGCGAAAGACAAAAATTCTGAACCTACAGCAGAGTTTTAGCGGTAAGTGCTACCACAACTAATCGAAACACGTGCATTCGCCGGCGTTTTGCGGGTTCGCGTCGCGGCTGCGATTCAACATATTCAGGCTGCTGTCGTATTAAGAAATGCGACCGGTCTTCTGTTTGAGTGTGCCGTACATCACATCGAGCTTCAGGTTAACTGATCAACGTGGTACGTTTGACGTAAAAATGACGTTCTACGGGGCAACTACTTCTAGTCCGCTTATGACTCTCCAAATCTCAACAATGGCATAGATGACCTTGTCAACCTTGACGCGCTGTAACATTCAGTCATGACACATAAAAGCTAATTAAAATACCCGTGTTCATTGCTTCACGCTGGAGTTCTTTATGTGTGTCGGGCTATATATTATCGGGCGCTGTTTATACCGAAGGCAACTTACTACGCTTGTTCGTATTTCGATCTGTTCTGGTGGCGCATATTATGTCCGAGCTTTTATTTCTTCAAATAAACTCTCAAAATTATTTCTGAACCTTTAGTTTAGAGACACTCCAGACCTAATTGAGAACCTATATTTGCAAAGATAGTAAATATTTCAGTGAAATGTAAGTAAACGATCGTAGTTAGGAAAACAAAGCTTCGGCCTCGTTCTAGCCAGCTGAACAGAGCATATCTATGCAGCTTCATCCCAATAAACAATTAAATAAGTCTGTTCTGGTAAGAATCAAGCTCCTTAAAATCGGATGGTCATTCTGTAGAAAATCAGCTGTTCAATTTCCGAATTGTGCATCTTCTTGGAAGGCAAACTGCTCTTCTAGAAACTTGGTAATAAAGTTTGGCTTCACCGCAGTACTGAACACGTTGCAGTGAAGCCAACCGTCGTCATTGAGCGCGCTAGTTGTTGTTCACACGTGGACGCCAAGTTCATGGCTTAGCTTTGTCTCGTTCTATTTTAAATTTTTCGTGCAGAAAAAATACAACCTAATCGTCATCTTTCTGGTGTTTGAGCAATTAATAAAGTAAGTATAAGTGAATTTAACGTATCTCCCTGGTCACTGACACAAAAACTCACGCGATCTTTCCAGCTTGAATAAACAAAGCGTGTTTATTGTGTTTTTTATATAAATTTATCGTGAACTGGATGCCTTTTTATTGTTTAATAGCTCATGAGTATAAAATTTACAGTTGTTGTACTCTATTTTCAAACTAGGTCAATTGAACTAACACCTGAAATAGAAACATAAAGCAGCCGCTAGTGTGGCGAACAACTCGATAAGTGTAAACTGGGAAACAAATATAATACACGCGCGAATTTCTAAGATAGTCTTCTTTTATTTTTAACGACTCACTTCAGCGGCTTGTCACACGCGAGCTGCTATACAACTTTAGCAGATTTGGAACGATCGGCTCTTTATCCCGGAGGCTATATTCTGACAGGGACAGAATAGAAGTATGAACGCATAGTTTTGCGCATAGATATAAGACTCTGTTAAAGGAGGCAACGTGATAACATTTTTGCTTATGGCGTTACTGATTATGATTTTCGACTGCTGACCCCAAGGTTACGTGATCAAATCCCGGCCGCTGCGGCTGCATTTTCGATGGAGGCGAAAATTACTGAGGTGCACGCTTACATTTTGCACACGTTCGTGAATCCCAAGTGCTCGAAATTTTTAGAGACCTTCACAACATCATCTCTCATAACTATAGCTTGGTTAATTAATCAGCAATCATATCAGAGTTTTTAATTATGGCCTTCGTCGAAGCACTACATTCAGCTTTAGGAACACCAGTCTTCACCAATATAATTCGATCATTGGGCAGATGAACTGACACGGGAACAACTGAACCCTCGCTTCTATCAACGCTACAGGTGGCAGTGTCGAGAAGGTGAACATCACGCCAAAGCCGGACAAGACCTTCGAGTGCAACTACCATCCGTCCAAGGAGGGTCGCTACGTGGTCATGATCTCGTACGGTGGCCAGGAGATCCCTCGCAGTCCGTACGAGGTGAACGTGGGGCCCTACAAGGAGTCCAAGATCGTCGCCTACGGTCCCGGCCTGCACGGAGGTCTGGTCGGCTATCCGGCCACCTTCACTGTGGACACGAATGGCGAGACGGGTCAGCTGGGCTTCGCCATCGAGGGTCCCTCCAAGGCCAAGATCGAGTGCTACGACAACGGCGACGGATCGGCCGACGTCAAGTACTTCCCCACGGCGCCCGGCGAGTACGCCGTTCACGTCCTCTGCAATGGCGAGGACATTCCCAAGTCACCCTGGATCGCCAACATCCTGCCACAGAGCACCGTTCAGCCGGACAAGGCAAGTTTAATAATTGTTCAAGCGTGGTCGAGTTTAGGAACGGGGACGTTGAAGCATCGCCATTTTCAAAGACTTTTAAATATGTTCCACGATGGTCTTAATGTACCATTCTGTAGAAGCCTCAGCACTAGTGCAATAAATGAGGCTAATGAAGAGGACAGTAGAAGCTTTCCCGAGGGGATTATTCACAGAATAAATCGGATGTGCTATCCGCGTCAAATGAAACCAAAACAGTGGCAAGCCTTTGGATATAGTGTGCACCGTCCAGTTATCTCATCGCCATTGACAGGCGCAGGCATCCTGTTCGGCAGCTCTGCGCATATATGTGTGCCTGTCCATAGTGATAACTGGGCGGTGCGCACTATACCATCACGAAGGCTTGCCGCTGTTTGGATTTCATTTGACGCGGATAGTACATACGCATGCATACGCGATAAAATTAGTTGGTTTCACATGTGGTGGCGACCACTGAGGCCGAAGTAGTAATTAGTGACTCGCAAGCAGCGATACGCAACTATGCGAACGGTCGTGTCTCCCGAGAGGCGCTGCGAATCCTAATGACTAACGAAGACAAAATTCGGGAAAAAAATGACACTTTCGTCATATGGACCCCCGCACACACACAAACCCCGCTGGCCGGCAACGAGGCGGCGCACGCGGCGGCTCGAGCACTCACGAACCGAGCCGTTGCGAACGCCGACGCCGCCTCGGACGAAGTTCCACGCGGGGGGGAGTGGGAGTGGGGGGACCGCATGACTAGTTACCACGAAATAACGCAGCACTATAAGCTAGAAAGGCGAAAGTACCCTCCGCCACACAACAGGTTAAATAAAAAACAGGCAGTTGCGTGGCGACAACTGCAAACATATACTTATCCGAATCCAGTTCTCTTTAGTCTCTGTTACCCTGATCTGTATTTAACAGAAAAATGCAAGGTTTGCGATGAAAGGGCGACACTTTCACATATACTATGGGAATGCTCGAGTTTAGATGAAAGCAACGATGAAAACCACGAAGAGGCAGTTTCGGACCGCAGGACACGCTGGGAGGGGGCTCTGCTCAGCTCCTCATTCGAACAACAACTGTGGGCCGTCCAGCGAGCTGAGGAAGCCGCCCGAGCCCAAGGGCTCGTGGCCGACGCCTAGGCCCGCCCCAAATCAACTTCGCTGGACTTCATAAATAAAGTTATTCTTCTTCTTCTTCTTCACATGTTTCTCTTCTCTTAAGTTGTTTTCTGTGTACCTAATCTTTATAGCGAGGATGTCTAGTCTACTTTCTGACGTTATTATCGTAGTAGTAGCAGTAGGAGTCACGAAGGTCACATGACCGAAGGAAAAGAAAAAAAAAATGAAACATACTGGTGATGATGACTACGATTTTGATGCTTGCGTTTCTGTGCAGCCGTGATAGTAACACGCGTTTTTCGTGAACGGGCGGGCGTAATATGCCACGGCCTCACGGTAGCCCTGCCGTAACGTTTTACCGACGCCACGAATGGTCGTATCGCCATGGAATGCTCGTGTCGGCTAAACCTTAAGGACAAAGAAACAACAAACAATTTTCTGAAACTCTTTCAATACTGAAAGCAGCTCTGTGTCTGTTTTCCCCAGCTGCCTGCCTTCAACGTATGATTCAGTAACACGTGTACAATGCTTCATCGCTGCAGGTGGTGGCCAGCGGTCCCGGACTGCAGCCGACGGGCGTGCTTCAGGGCCAGCCGACCCAGTTCACGGTGGACGCGCGGCAAGCCGGTGGCAAGGCGCCGCTCGAGGTCATCGTGGCCGACTCTCAGAGCAAGCCCGTCGAAGTCAAGGTCAAGGACAACGGCGACGACACGTACACGTGCACGTACAAGCCCGAGTCCAACGACAAGCACACGGTGCAGGTCAACTACTCCTGCGTCGCCGTGCCCGGAAGCCCCTTCCGGGTAGCGCCTCCGCTTCCACTCTCTTCTCTCGGTTCTTTCCGCACCGCGGTCCCCAGCATGCTGTCTCTACTTTCTCATTCGCTTCCTCACACTTAACCTGTCCTCTTCCGTACTCACCTTTTCGGGTATTTCCCCCGCATGCGCTGCCAAGTGCTAGCTGTGCTTGCAAACGCAAAGAACTTAACGCATCATTCTGTACTTAGAGGGACAGTGAAGTGAAAATGAATCGGTTTATATTAAGAAATTGTACCCTAAGAACTCCAGTGTTGTTGATTTCTTCGTGATTGGTTTACTAATAGGGAAGAGTGTCGAGGTCAAAGTTCCTTCATCAAGTTTCGCCCCGAAATCTTCGCGTTGCTCGATATCTTCGCGCCGGGAAGAAACCTTGACGATCAAAGTTTATATAACACATTTTAATGACGTTTTATTTTTTTGGGAAGAAATTTCCTGATACTTTGTATGCATGGCAAGTCTCTGGCTGTCTCAGAAAAACAATGCTACTCTAATTTTACCAATTAGGAACTACATAGTCCCTATAGTAGACGCCGTGAAAATATATCGTGTCACGGTGGCTGATTCGGAAACTTGAAGGTGGCTTCGTCATCCACGCTTTCTCACTTCTCGCGGAGAGCGTGGTGGCTGCCGGATTGTGAAAGAGTAATTTACAAGCGTGAAAAAAAAGTCTTTAGTGTCCCTTCAAATAAAAAAAAAAGTTCTCACAACGCAGACAGAATGTGCCGAGAAAACGAAACTATAGTTAAGAGCACTGCTGGCTAAGGATTTGCTTTATTTCTTCATAGTTGACACAAACCCTTCATTTATCGTAGCGTGAATCATGTGCACCCTTCCTAAAGTTAACTAGCAATGTTTAACTCCAATGTTTCACTCGAAAGCTTCCGGTGTGCACCTTGCAGAAGTGCATGCACAAACCCCGCCTTGCTTTCATATAAGAGCTTTCGCTTGCTTGTTGCCCTGCTTCCCTTCTTTTCCAACTACTGCCTGCGCCTGCGCAAGCATCTGCGATCTCATGTTCCTTCGTGTGAACGCGCTACGTTATCGTCCTCCTGCATGATGTGTGCCTGGCATTGCCTGTTCGTTTGTCATGACAGGTGTATGCTATTCCTGTCAGGCATGCAGACCTGGACACCTGTCAGACGGCCAAGAGTAGTGTCCCATGCGGAGGGTGAGCTTCATCTTACATGGCGTTACTTCAGCGTCTCGACGCCAGAGGGCACTGCAACTACGCTCGATATTGCTCGATGAGTGAAAGATAGGGAAGCTCACGAAATCAGCGCTGGAAGCGTGCAGAACTTACGAGCAAGAAACTGCGAAAAAAAAAAAGACGTGTGATAACTCTCGGGGTAGCTTTCCATCGTTTGAAGTTAGGACGGGCGTATTGTGGACTAAGCTGCATATGAGCAACAGCCGGCGTCATTTTGTGAGAACCACTGCGTCAAATAAAGTCAAGCGGGGGCGTCTTGTTCAGCTCGCTCGAGTGAAGGGTGGAATTCAAGTCCATGCTTGTATTAGGGTTAGACGTACCAAGCCAAGTACGAAGGCATAGACACACTTAAGAGACGCCTCTGGAGAGTACTGGATGCAGAGGAAACACTTTCTTCAGTGTTCTCTGTCCTGGCACTTGTGCTTCTTACAGCAACGGCATGGTGGAGCGAGCATATACAACGGGCGAAAAAGCCCATAAATGAATGTCATTTCTCAACGTTTCAGAGAGAAAGAGAGGAAAAAAAACGAGAAAAAAGGCAGGGAGGTTAACCAGATGCGATCCGGTATGCTACCCTACACTGGGGTTGAGGGATAGAGGGTTGAAAGAGCGAGGGTTACAAATAAATAAGAGCAAAACACGGACACACGCACACACGAAATGAGTCCACTCAGAGGCGTTCCTTCAGGCCAGTAGTTCGCAAACAGCCCAGTAGCGCTTGCACGGCCTTCTTTTGTGATGATGAGTCATGACGGTGGCGCAGTATACTTTCTTCTGACAGCGGCTGCTCATCTAACTTGTTTAGTGTATTAGAACGGTATTGTCCTTCTAGGTTATATTCCGGGCTGTCACAGAGGACGTGTCGAATTGTCTCTTCATCTCCGCAGTGTGCACAGGCGGCGGTGTCGGCCATCCCTACGCGGAACGCGTACGCACGGGTAAACTCGACTCCCAACCATAGTCTGCACAGAGCAGTAGCATCACATCGTCGAAATTTTGTTGGAAGCCGTAAGCTTAACGTAGGATCAAGGGATCGTAATCTTTCATGCGCAATAAGAGGCTCATTCCAAAGTGACATGGAGCATTGGCGAGCTAACATGCGTAGCCTGATAGCAGCGTCCGTCCTAGAGAGATGTATTGACTGGTCGTTGTCTTCTGTATGGGCTGAACGGGCAGCTTGATCAGCCCGTTAATTACTGATAATTTCACAGTGACTTGCCAACCACTGAAATATAACGTGGTGCCCTTTCTCTGTTATATGGTGTAGCATTTCTGCCGTCTCAAATACCACTTGCTCGTGCGGACCACGCCGTCACGCCGTAGATTTGACAGAAGTGACTGCAGTGCCGCCTTGCAGTCGCAGAAGATCGTCCACCGCTGCGTGCTTTGGTTTAATGAAACGCAACGCAGCGCGAAGCGCTGCAAGCTCTGCTGCCGTTGATGTGGTTGCATGAGTTGTCCTGAATTCGATGGTTGTGGCGTGCGTTGGAATAAAGACCGCCGCTGTTGAGCTGTTTGGCAGGACGAAGCCGTCGATGTAGGCGTGGTTGCAGTCTTGGTACTTTTCGTACAGCACAAGTAAGGCGAGCTGCTTGAGGGCTGATATTGACAAATCTCGTTTTTTCTGGATGCCTGGTATTGTCAGGATGATGAGTGGCTGTTTGAGGCACCATGGAGGAACTGAAGGTCTCGCCACGGGCGTAAAACCAGTTGGTAGAGAGTCGCCATGTGCAGTTACTGTTGGACAAAAGGAAGTATGAGGCCTATTCGCTGGTAGCGAGCTAGCTTAGGTGGTGGCGGGGAGTCCGGGCCACATGCCTTATGTGTGTCCTCAGAGCTTGAATTTGAATATGGGTCTGCACGAGTATGCCCATGGATGCCTAGCTTTTACAAAAATGATCTCGCCGTAAAAGAAAATCCGATAAAAGATCGCAACTTTTGATGTCTGCGCAGTAGTTCGTTTTGCTTCAATACACAGTAGTTATTTTACGGCTCCCTAAACGGCTCTGGTAGTTTCTCTACACAAACGGACAACTATTCTCGGAATATACAGCTCCGCTGTGAAATTCGGCATCATAAGCGGAAATATGAAACACTATACACCCAGCATATCCGCTAAACGAGTCACTACTTTTGGTCGTCTCACAGCTGGCGTTATGTGCCACTTCCTGGCGAAGTAATAGCGCTATCTTTTTTCTGTTTGCGTTGACCAGGTCAACGTGGCTGACAACACTGACCCAGGCAAAGTGCGCGTCTATGGTCCTGGCGTTGAGAAGGGCGTGACGTCACAGACACCAACAAAGTTCTACATTGACTGCAAGGCTGCTGGAAAAGGTAAAAAAAAAGAAATTCATTACCTCTAACACGAAAGGTGCAAACAAAGTGAGAATCATCGCGGAAACACGCAAAAAAATGGCCCCGTATCTGCATTCAATTTGCAAATGTCGTCGAAAGGCGATAGTCTTGCGTGGGGAGAGAGTGAACAATTAATTTTATGCTCTACGCAAGAAAACCGGTGAATGGTATTTTGGAGGCGCTGCGTTAGAGTACCTTGAGCTTGCAGCGGAGGCGAACGAGCGCGTTAAGTCACGTCACACGTGAGACATGAGCGCCACCTGGCACTCTTCTTGCAAAACAAAGCGCTGAGACGGGTGCGCGCCCGTCTCAAAGGCGATAAGGTGAGAAACGCAAGGCGACGGGTAGGTGCCACCACCATCGCGTCTTAGCAAAGCGTTGGAAACACTCATCATTTCATACAAGCGTAGAGTGGTCAGCACAGCGGGATAAGCGCTACGGTCCTAAAATTACTTATGTATGAATTTTCTATTAAAAGGTGCACATGCAGAATATATACGTATTGTTATGGTGCCCCAGGCTTGCGCAATAATTGCTTATTCATTGACGATTGCACAAGTATGAACGCTAAACCTTGAGCAACATTGGTGGGCGCTGCGGATGGGGTCGGCCGTTTCAAGTACCCAAGACCGTTCAGAGTAGACAAACAGACAAATGTACAGACAGACAGAAAGACAGACCAAAATTTTTGCGTTGAAGGTCCCCAAGAAAGACTATCGTCTTTAAAAAAAATCCGGGGGGGGGGCACAAGACGGCTCTAACAGATCTGGGTCTCTGCACTGAAACTAGAGATGGTGTGGTAATATAATATTAGGTGAGCTCAGCGATGCGTTTACGTAAGCGTGCGCATGAAAAGGTCAAGGGGGTGGCCACTTAAGAAAAGGGGTGCAAAGTCAGCCCCATTGACATGATAGGAAGAAGGCTACGACTTCTTCCTATGTACTAACTCACTCCCCCCCCCCTGGGGGGGGGGAGAAGTGAGCGCTGCACATCGACAATAGACAGCACCTCACCCCCCCCCTCTGAAGGGGAACCATGCACACATCTACGTTTCTTTTATGAACATACGAGTCCGAACATTATACTTCACACCGCACAGCCAGGGGCTTATCGTAAAAGTATATCACTTTAAAGAACACCTTTGTTACTCTACAACATTTCGTTATCGTGTTTAGTTTCCCTGTTTAATTGGGCGGACAAGTTATCATGAACCGATCCATACACGCCAAAATTGCAAGCAATATCGCAATTTCGTTGATCAGGTCGAAAGCAGGTCAGTATGCTGACTAATGGGATGGCGGCGCAGTCTGGTGGCGAACGGTGACACGCGGTGTCGATGCTATGCCATCCAAGATGTGGCGGCGTGACCGACCGGTATTGAGCACCTTGGCAAAGTCTACAGTGTAGTACAGTGTACTACAGTACACTGTAGCAAAGTCAAATCTCAGCGCGACAATGTGCGGGAGCGCCCCCGTCGCCATCGGCTCTAGTTGTCAACCTCGGGCACAGCACAAACGGTGATATGGAAGGTGCGGTCATCAAGACATTGCAGGAACACCGTGTGAAAACCGATAAAGCGTTTATACCAATGGCAAACCGGAATAATTTTCGGAAACGATTAGGGATCATCGAAGAGTAAATACAGTGCACACTTTACGAAGACAGACACAAGGCACCCGAAGCACGGGTGCTAACTAACAACTTAACTCTGGTTTGTAGTAGACCGCGGAAAATATACAGCATGTACAAACAACAAATGGAGTAAAAAAAAAGAGCAAAGTCTGATACACACACCAAGCACTTATTGAGAAGGAACCATCATTTTGCAGCCTCCAGTGACGAAGTGGGCGCTGCAGTTGGCTTGTGATGAAAAACAAGACTAGCTCCAGATGATTAGCTCGATTCAAGGATTATAGTTAGCTGACGCTCTTATACAATACGGGACACTTTCCCATCTTTCTGTAGTCGCTGCTAAAATTGTGTGTCGAGATCATTTATGAACGAAAACCAACATTCCTTTTAATGACACCGGTTTTTCGTATCCAAGATTTACGTAACTGATTTGGTCATCTTAGTACATTATTTCCCCCTGAGTTTCGAATTTATTTACGAATTTCACCTCGATAAAGCTGCAGTTTCATTGTGAAACCTCTCTTGCCTTGTGCCGGCGCGTAGAACAATCGAATACACCAACATTGCAAATAAAACTAAGGCAAAAGTTCCACCAGTTACATCCAAGCACTGATGACGGCATAAAACACTCAGGTTCAGAGACGAACAGATACTTATCCCTTGTTTTTTTTTACTGATCTTTTCCTATTTGCTTCCCAAAGGAGAGGACAAGAGGTGAGCTGTTGCACGTTATAGCACGACTTGTAGAAAAGGGTGTTTCTTAACTTTTCGTCGTGATTATGTGTGTCATTGAGTGATTGACATTATGTGTCATCGCCACGTGCAGCCAAGCCCAAGGTGAAGATCACGGACGAGAAGGAGCGGCAGGTGCAAGCCAAGGTGACAGACAACAAGGACGACACATACACCTGCAACTACACTGCACCTACACCGGGACCACACTACGTGAGTATACACACGAAACGGGAATGTACAGTATAACTGAAAAAAAAAACTTCGGCAGATCTCACGTACCTCGGAAATTGATGTTATGTGAAGCATGTGGATGGAAGGTTAATGTGTTTTCATTTTTTTTTATTGAGACAGACGTTATGAAGTGGCGCTAAATATATGTACCGCCCCGCCGCGGTGGTCGAGTGGCTAAGGTACTCGGCTGCTCACCCGCAGGTCGCGGGATCGAATCCCGGCTGCGGCGGCTGCATTTCCGATGGAGGCGGAAATGTTGTAGGCCCATGTGCACATATTTGGGTGCACGTTGAAGAACCCCAGGCGGTCGAAATATTCGGGGCCCTCCACTACGACGTCTCTCACAATCATATGGTGCTTTCGGGACGTTAAATATCGCTTATGAATCAATCCAATATTATGTACAAATCCAAGCACACACATACACGTTAAACATCCGCATATGATTTATATTAGCAGTTGTTTACAGTTGCTTGACGATGCCAATAGTAACTTGGATATTAGCAACACCAGAAGTCGTAAGATAGATAGATAGATAGATAGATAGATAGATAGATAGATAGATAGATAGATAGATAGATAGATAGATAGATAGATAGATAGATAGATAGATAGATAGATAGATAGATAGATAGATAGATAGATAGATAGATAGATAGATAGATAGATAGATAGATAGATAGATAGATAGATAGATAGATAGATAGATAGATAGATAGATAGATAGATAGATAGATAGATAGATAGATAGATAGATAGATAGATAGATAGATAGATAGATAGATAGAGATAGATAGATAGATAGATAGATAGATAGATAGATAGATAGATAGATAGATAGATAGATAGATAGATAGATAGATAGATAGATAGATAGATAGAGATAGATAGATAGATAGATAGATAGATAGATAGATAGATAGATAGATAGATAGATAGATAGATAGATAGTAGATAGATAGATAGATAGATAGATAGATAGATAGATAGATAGATAGATAGATAGATAGATAGATAGATATAGATAGATAGATAGTAGATAGATAGATAGATAGATAGATAGATAGATAGATAGATAGAGATAGATAGATAGATAGATAGATAGATAGATAGATAGATAGATAGTAGATAGATAGATAGATAAAAGTGCTTGCAGTACGCAAAGAATGCTTCGCATTTACAACAAACAGAGGCGAGAACAATATCAAAGAAAACGAATAAAATCGTTTTAAAAATACTTTGTAAAACATATATTTGATAGTGTGACCATTTCTGCGGCAAATATTCACTGCAATTCATCGAAGTGTTCACGTCGAATAGTGTTCTTTGAGCCTTCATATCGAAAGAAGGTGAAAATATTTAACGGTCGACATTATATGTATTCCCGCTTCGTATTCGAGCAAGAAAACATATTAACCCATGGATAGCCTACCGGAACAGCGATACCTGAACTCAATACAGTGGTAAATATTTTGCACGGGGACTGTTTGTGCATAATTTTATGAGACCTTTTTTTCGCCGGCTACCTTGATTGATAAGTGGGTTTAACTTCCCAAAAGCACCATATGATGATGAGAGACACTGTAGCGGAGGACTCAATTTGCCAACTACCTTTAATATTTTGACTTTCTACACGGGGAATAGTCGCTGGTACCAATAAAGTATTGACAACACCTTCTAAACAGTCTCTGTTGAAAAAAAAAAAAGGTGAGAGAACTCTTCTCCCCGCCTCACCCGAAGGAAACTGCCGCACTTTAAATGAAGTCAATTCAATCACTCAACATTGCTTTTGATCCACAGTTTTCATAATCTGTAACTAATCTAGCTCGCTCTGTCACGTAGCTTGCAACCAATTTTTTTTTTATTTACAGGATTTCTGCTGGCTTCAAAGTGAAGCCATAAGCAGGAGTGGGTAACATATAAATATAGATATAGCACGCTGAACATTTTCACAATATATTACGCACAGAGAATGTCGTGGACACACACGTTTTAACGCGGTAAAAAGAAAAATATACAGTGCATGACATGCAATTGCGCATAGCATAATACCTATATAAGTGCGTACTAACATCACTTGTGTACTCACAACGCAACGTCACAAAACAAAGAGTACAAATATGGCAGGAAGACATGCTATAAGTTTTTTAGCTCCGATAAGAATGACGCCACTCTCGTCGCCTCCACAATCCCACCAGGGAGGCGATTCCACTCGCGTACAGTTCGTGGGAAAAAAGAGCCCATGTACAAGTTCGTTCTGCAAGAAAATTCCTGTAATTTTTTTGAGTGATCCGCCCACGTGGGTCGTCGCACAACTTTTTCTATATACGCACTTGAATCAATGCCAAGCTTATCGTGGTAGAGCAGATACATATATTTTAGTCTTTCGCGATATCGCCGCAAATCTAATGCTTCCAAGTTCGCTGTCTGAAGCAAAGCAGTGACTGACGTAAGGCGATTGTATGAGCGAAAGATAAATCGAGCAGATTTTCTTTGTAGGTTTTCTAGTTTATCAATATTTTTCTTTGTGTATGGGTCCAAGACCACGCAGGCATATTCCAAAAGGGGACGAATGTAGGTTTTATATGCTAATAGTTTTATTTCTTGCGTTGACTGTCGTAACGATCTTCTAAGATATTCAAGCTTTTTCATGGCTTTCTTTTCTAGAAAAGTGATATGTTCATTCCACCGGAGGTCTGAAGTGATTATTAAACCTAAGTATTTATAACGATTTACAGCACTAAGACAGCGACCATTTATTGAATACTGGAAAGTAAGTGGTGCCTTCTTTCTTGAAATTGTCATTGAGACGGTTTTTGTAGTATTGATGCTCATCTGCCATTTTTCACACCAAATATGCAGTTTGTCCAGGGCACTACTTAATAATGCCTGGTCGGCGGGTGTGTTTACTTCCTGACAAAGGATGCAATCGTCCGCGAACAGTTTGATTTTGACAGGTATATCGTTTACGATATCATTTATATAAACTAAAAATAATAGTGGCCCGAGAACCGACCCTTGGGGAATGCCTGATTGCACGGGCGCCGGGCGTGAACACGAGCCGCCAACTGATACGCATTGACTCCTAGACGATAAGTATGACTCTATCCATGAGAGAAGTGAGTTATTTTGTAATATGGGTTTTAATTTTAACAAAAGCTTATGGTGCGAGACGCGATCAAATGCCTTCTGGAAGTCCAAAAAAATTATATCGATTTGACTCTGTTTATCTAAGGCTGAGGCAAACTCGTGTATTGTCTCAAGGAGTTGGGTAACCGTCGACATTCCCTTACGGAAACCATGTTGGCGGCAATCAATCAATTTATTTTGTTGCAGAAAGTTTGAAAAGTGCGTAAAAATAATATGTTCTAGCAATTTTGAGCAGGTACACAGTAAAGATAATGGTCTGTATGACGTAATTAGTGAAGGATCCTCCGCCTTAGGGATCGGAACAACCTTCGCGCGCTTCCAATCTCTCGGGAGTTCTGCAGTGGACAATGTTTTTTTGAATATAATAGATAAATACTTTGAACACCATTCTGCATACCTTACTAGAAATGCGTTCGGTATGCAATCAATTCCTGGTGATTTCTTTATATTGATTTTAAGCAGCAGTGATAAGACACCCTCTTCAACTTCAATGTTATTCAACTCGAGGAGCTCTTGCATAATCAATGGTTAAGATTCATGTTCACTTTAGTTAAAGAAACGTCTTACAGAAATCCAACGATGCTAAGCGCAAACGCTCAAGTTATTAAAGCGCGTCGCACACAAGAGTAGCGCTTGGTTTGCACCATGAGCGAAAAAAAAAAAAAGATACTTGTCATGGAACACTAATATATAGCTCAGTCTGTCACGACATTGCGTTGCGGTCTACAGTATTATGTCGTATACGGCGTGCGCTCTGCGCAGGGAAGTTGTGTAACAGACGCTGGTCACCACCATCAGTGAAGCGGCTGGAGATATGGTAGCTTATGTAACGCACGACGGCCCAGGCAGCCTCCTCCACGCGCATCAGTCGTTTTCTCCGAATGCCGTCCGAGGTCCCGATTCCTTCCTGAAGTAATGATACGTTTTTTCGGCGTCGTCAGAGATATATCGTCGCGGTGTTGCGTCCGATACCTCACCGTCTACCTATCCCGCGCACTCTCCGTGCCAGCCTAAAATTAAATGACTCCGGTTCCCCGGTTTGAGCGCAGCCCAAGCTTCGCGGCATAACACAAAGCGAGTCGGCCACGACGTGCGCTGTAGCGTGCAGTATATAGATGCGGAGTGCGACAATTTCGCTGCCAGGCTCGTCAAGCGCGCATTCTGGTATAGAAGGCAAAAAAAAGGCGAAATTTAAACAGCAAAGTTGAAACGCAGAGCTTCGGTGTAAGCGGAAGCGGGATACCGCGGCCGAGCATCGGTTCTTGGCGCGGGTCCCGCGATGAAGAAAGCATATACCGCAACGCATACGGGATCTCGAGTCGGGCCATCGCTGCCAAGGCCGGGAGCTGAGTGGGGATAGAGCGGTGGCATCCTTCGGGAATCCTCGTCACGACTCAGCGTCAGCGGTGTACGGCATTTATCTTCGCCGACACAGCCGGCGCAGAGCCGAGAGCCAGGTCGTGAAAAGGGCGCCAAGTAGACGACGCGAGGAGAAGACGATAAACAACGGGACATTTAGGATCGGCGCGATGGGAGCCACTGATGAGAACAAGCCCGTGGACTCTTTAAGCTAACGTGGTTGCTTGGGCAAGTTGGTACGACATGATTCACATAAAAAAACAGCGCCAATAACGAGGGACAAGAGAAAGAAATAGACAGACAGCGGCACTGACTTACAACAAGATTTATTTGCTAGAACCGCACTATATATACTTGGGCAGTATCTGACAAAAAAAAGAGAAAAATACAAAACAAAGAAAACAGAATCCACCTAACAACCACGTATAGTCATCGCCACAACGCACCATGAACAACACGTGTGCTAACGTTCCGAAGAGAAGCTATTTCTTTTTGTGATGGCGCAATCGAAGCTCACGCTCTTGAAGCTCACGCTGTTTTCTGTTTTCTATACTGTTTGACACAATCACTTGTTTTGAATGTTCAAAGTGCTTGTCGCTGTGGGTGTAAATAAGGGTTCAGAAACAACGCGAACGGGATGTTAGCCGAGCCGATGTTTAATCAACTCAAGAGAATGTCGAAAGCAATTATGACCAGATGCGCGTGCGAGATAAGACAACGCAGGCAGTCAAATATGAAAACTGGATAACGCAAGAACGTTGGGCATGTTCGGTTTTGTATGCTTCACACTGGATGACAGGGAGGACAAAAAGAATTTCTTTCCCGAGGGGCTTGTTTATATGTCTGACCCGACCAAATGAAATAAAATAGACAATTAAGCCAGGCGAAGTATTTGGAAGACGTTAATTGAGCTTATCATTTCGGTGAACAAATTTTGACGTAATTTGAACTCAGTTGAAATGGAAGAAAATTCACCCTTTCTGTCAGTGGGATTCGAAGACTGTGGGTTTAGATTCCACAGACGAAAGGGTGATTTTTGTCAACATCAGTTCGTTTCATATAACGTTGCAATTAGTACACTGCGGTTAAAACAATATAATCATCCATGCTTTCACTTACCTAATTGTTTGTTCATTTCAATTGATTGTGTCTAACCCTCGGTGAGAGAAATGAATGAGCGCGAAGAAAGGTAGACAAGACTGCATTGTAAGGAAAAAAAATCCTTCTTTCATGTGGAAGGAAGGAAGGCTACCTTTAAGGTCTTCTTTTCTTTTGTTGGACGCAATAGTTCTCGTTCATGCTTTTTTTTTTTTTTCATCTTAGTCAGTTCCGACTTGCCACATGCGTATATCTTTTTGACAATAAATGTTAGCTCTCTTCGAAGAGTCGTGACCACACGGTTTTTCGGATAAAGTATAATGACCTTTAAAAAAAGACTTAACATACGCATTTAGTTAAAGTTCGTGGCCAATTACAGACACAAAAGCGCAGGTCAAGGAGTTTCCGACAGTGGCCTTGCACCAAGACGACGCAGTTTGAATCTTAGAACACGTCGTTGGGTCTGGTAAAATGGGCAGTAGCATAAAATGTGCTCAGTTGTGTTCTCACAGCCGCATAAGTTAAACGCTGCACTTTTTGCTATTGCAATGAGACAAGGAGGAGAAGCAGACAAGAATGTGCATTCGTGAATACCACACTCAGCCACATGCTACACAGCAAAGTTGCATCGCGTCATGAGAGCTCGGATGCCAAAAAAGTTGTGAATTCGGATCAATAGAACCCAAGCGCGGGTTTTAAAAACCGGAATTTTAAAGAAAGTTTGCTGCATTATGTGCATTATGTCACAGATGCACTAGCTTATCAGCTTCATCGAGCGTAGGCCTGCAATACCATTTCGTCTGCCTGACCGCTTCTAAAAAGCCAGTGTGAAATTATTTGATTTGATATGTTGGGTGTAACGTCCCAAAACCACCATATGATTTTGAGAGACGCCGCAGTGGAGGGCTCTGTAAATTTTGACCACCTGGGGCTCTTTAAAGTGCACCGAACTATGAGCATATGGGCCTACAACATTTCAGCCTAAATCGGAAATGCAGCCGCCACAGCCGGGATTCGTTCCCGCGATTGGCGGGTCAGCAACCGAGTACCTTAGCCACTAGACCACCGCGGCGGGGCGTGAAATTATTTCGTGCCCGATTCAAATGACTGCTACGTCATCCGTGTTGATCTATAATCCCTACCTTTAACACATCAAGACGCTTTTAAAGTCAACGTTTGTCTACCATTGAGTAGCTTATCTTATTTAACTGAATACTTACCAGAATCAACGTCAATAATGAAACAATGATAGTAGATATTTCTTACTTTAGACACTTGCATGTAGTTGTTATCTTAATGCTCAGAGCTTCATTTTCGCATTCACGAGCGAAAAGAAATAACAAATAAACATAAAAGTAGGTTAAGTGGTTTCAAAGTCAGCGGAAAATATACCTTCTATCGCTTTGTTTACATAAATAAGGCGGAAGCAGCGGCGGCTCTTGCCAAACGAGCGTGCAAGGGAGCCAATGCAAACATTCGACGCTTTGGTTAAGAGATGACCCGCCCTCGCGCATGAAGCTGATAACGTAACCCCTTCGCGTATAGTTAGTTAGCGATGAACGTTTCTGGCAGTTTAGCAAGCACTGTGGTAGTCGGCACTCGATGACACCGGAAATGCGGATAGAATTCCCTCTATATCCAACACACTCTTGTCGATGTCGCAGAGCCGCGGAGTATCACATGTCGTTTTAAATGCAGCATGACGTCCGCAAATAGGCTTGCGTGCAAGAACCGTCGCGAGCATGTACATGAATGAAACTCCTCTTTGCTCAATCAAAGCACAATATTCTCGCAGTAGTAAGCGTACAAGAGCTGTTTACTATAATATTAGTGGCACTATACAGGTCGCAGATATCTTTGAAAGTAAAACTATATAAAGTCAGCAGCTTTTAATTCAGACGTGGTAACCTTCGAGCTTACAAGTCCCAACATCCCCACACTTAACATAGAAAAAATACTTCTTTTCTTCGTGTTGAACCTTGCAGAGTAACATACTTACAGAAACTCCGTTAAATTATCTCGGATGTGCACGTTTGAAGAAGCTAGCCGGGTAATTCCTAACTTCACAGCAAAATGTACACACTTATAATACAAATACGTTGCTGAACTGCGATGATGTGATAGCTATTGCATTCGTTGGTTTGTTGTAGCTCTGAAAAAAAAAAACAGTCGTCTGAAAAATACACAATAGAAGCTCACATACAATATGTGAAAGCGCGAGAATGCCACAGAGGACGAATATGACCACAAGGACGTTATTAGTGAACTTTTTTTTACATTCAAACGGATGGGCACGCTAACATAGTGGGGTGCGAACAGTTCTTGATTCCTCTAGACCCGTATTCTCATCCGTACTTTAGCGTTCGGCCATGATTGGCTCTGGAATTATTAGAATGATGGGCCCGGTTTTCTTGGCGTTCGCATGTCTAAGTCAAGCGGTCTCGCTCATCACCATTAGCCGAGTGGAATTCGCGAATGTAATCACAGTCTTGCGCCTAAACACGCTTGCACGGGCGATTTCTTTTACAATTTTTTGTTTTATTATTTCTCCACCTCGTTAGTATAGTAGTTAAAGCCCTCGGCTGCTGGCCCGAAAATCGTAGTCTCGATACCGGCCGTGGCGGGCGCATTTCAAAATGGTAGAGGCGCCCGTGTGCAGTGCAATATCAGCTGACGTTAAACAAACAGCGCATGGTCGAAGTTTCCGGAACCTTCAACAACGACATGCCTCAATCATATTGCACTTTTGGCACGTAAAACCTTAGACACTGTAACCTTCCACCACCTTTACAAACATTTCCCTTTGTCTAGTATGTTGTAGTCATCCAGACAGTTGTGGTTAATCACCCATCCTTCATCTCTCTACATCGCTCATGCGGGCAAGACCCAAAACATCGACCTCCAACTAAAGATATACCTGAACCTAAGCCTACAACTAAAGCTAAGCCTACAACTTGCATCGTTCCACCCGCAGGTGAACGTCTCCGTAAATGGCAAGGACGTGCTGGGCAGTCCCTTCAAGGTGCCCGTCGCGTCTCACCTGGACGCCTCCAAGATCAAGGTTGAAGGCCTCGAACCGAGTAAGTTACCACGCTTGATGATGATGATGATGATGATGATGACCTCTGATGGATGGCGAACACCCACAGAGGGGGATGGGCCAAAAACCGGGTGGCAGAATACTTAAATGAAACTAAAATGAAGATAAAGCCAATCTGAAAAGTAGTTTAGAAATAATACTACCAATAAACAAAAATGTTTGCTCAGAAAGCGGTCAAACCATCTCTTGTTTTCGACAGACATAGCTACGAATTATAAACTCATTGTACGACACTTTTGCTGCTAGCGATTATTGTATCTTCAGATGAGGACCCAATACTCCTCCTTTCGTGCTTCAAGTCCGCGAATGTGCACATCTACGTAACTATAGAATCATAGGCGTTATGGAAGCAAATCATTTATGCGGAGTTTCGGAAGATTGAGCAAGCATCGCCAAGGAAAATATCGCATCACTCATGAACATGCAGCTATGAAACAAAGAAAAACTACGACTTCTAATAAAGTTTTCTTGAAACTAGTAGAAAGACATTTCTTCGGCCTTCATGTTGAATTTGGGTCGATCATTAGCGCTGTTCGTAAACATTAAGTATGGGAACCAGAGTTACCAAGGTTTTTCAAACGAATTCATACGCACTGGTCATAAAGGCACAGCTCATATTACGAATCAGCCAATACTAAACAGTGATCAAGATGCATACGTCAAGGTGAACATACACACACATATTAGGGTTTACTCATGTTACGAATGAATGAGGGATTTTCAACATACGTATTAGTCTGTAGAACCGTTAACATCTCGATGGGGTTCCTTTGCAAGCTGGCCTCGTATGCAAGCTGGCCTCGTATGATTCTTATGATTTATCCTCTCTAAAAAAATGAGCCACGCTTCACATAGTTCAGTATTGATTCACATAGCAAGTACCTCCTCAACAATTCACCCTGTATTATTATGCACAAAGATCAGCGTGATCCGGAAGTACATAGCTGCTGCAAAAGTATTCCACCTCACTGACGCATGTAGCCTTCCTGTGCTCGCTCCCCGGAATGACGACAAGCGTCGACGTGTCCATTGTTTACACGTCAACCTCAAACATTCCGCTTTATTCTTGAAAGTGTGAAAGCCGCAACAATAACTTACGCCGCGCTATTTTCTAGTCTTGCTAGCAAGCGAGTACATGTCGTCCCTAAGCAAGGCATTTCATAAAAGGAAACTGTGAGTCGCGTTTGTCGAGGGCAAAGAGCGATTTATCCTTCCCGAGGTGCAGATTCAAATGTTCGCGTTTTCCCCCGGGACAAGCATTATGCTGGTGGAACTCGCAGAAGGCAAGTTCTAACACAAATCAAGTTGTAGACGGATAGGATTAAAGTAAGAGTTGATGGCCACTTTTACTAAAAGCTGACATTAATAGGTTTGTGAATGATTCGTAGCCGATGACAACTTTAACTGAAGGTAAATTCTTAGTTAACCGGTCCACTAGTGTTTAAAATTGCGCGAGTTAGTTTGTCACACCTAAACCAGCGCATAACCGGAAAGTCCTTTCATGTTAAACGGCTCAGCCGTTTCTTCTTTCCCACTATGCGCTGGACAAGTTCAACTGAGGTAACAAGTGCTGTAGCTGATTTGTAGCTGACGAGGACATTAAACGACCGAAAATGCTTTGTTAACCAGGGTCTGTGGTTCATTCGTACTTGACAAACAATTTACCTGATGGTGAATTCTCAGTTAACACAGATCATGGTTGAGTGCAAACTTGCGAGCTCTCAAGCTCACAAGTGCCGACAGCTTCATGCGAAACGAAGGGTTGCTTCACTCAACCAACGACTGCCGTTACATTCGACGAGTTTTTCACGCCTCCTTCTTTTTCGCAGCGGTGTTCCTGGAGGCCCCAGCCCAGGTGATGATCGACGCGCGCGCCATCAGCCCGAACAGTGACGCTCGTGTCACCTGCACCCTGTCTACGCCATCGGGCAAGAAGATCCCCATCGCCGTCCAGCCGAAAGGAGACGGAACCTACCGTTCGGTCTACATACCGCACGAGGAAGGTACGTACTTCTACATAGCAACCGCACATCGTATACATTGATGTATTTACATCGAAGAACGTCCTCTGCAATTTCAAATAATTCACACACTGAAGTCCACCCGCTGGTAACTGTGACACGTAAACACTAGCTGGCACGCCCTTGACAACTTAGATGGGACACAACAGATAAAAACTGTTTTTCTAGTATAAGTAAGTCACTATTTCACAATAGCGGAAACACCACGACAGCTGCGAGAAGACGCTCGAAAAGAAAATGCGCGTGGTGACCGCGCCTTGAAATTCCCGCAATGGACTCTGTTACCTCATAGATTATGACAAAGTCTACTGGTGGCTGCGTATTTCCCAGTTGGTGAAAGTGAAGTACATCGTTTATGGGGGAGTTGAAGACTAACATACCAAGCTTCTGGTTTTGGGAACTTTGTTAGGGCAATGCGGCCAAAATACGGGAAACACACACACACACACACACGCACACACACACACGCACACACACGCACACACACACACGCGCGCGCGTGCACGCATTTTGAAACCAGTCACATCAAGATCGGACATTTAAAAGTGAAAGTTTTGATATGAATTATAAACCATTAGGATACCTATGGTGGTCGAATGAACAACACTGGTTTTCAAAGTAAAGCTTATCGATCTAACATACTTAATATTTCACTTTATTGTCCCTTCAACATGGACAGGATGACTCATCTCTTACGTAAAACTGGGCGAAAGCGCAAAGTATACAAACGCAATGAAACGTACGTGATGGACAAGCGTACTGACCCGAAGGTCGCGGGATCGAATGCCAGCCGCGGTGGCCGCATTTGCATTGGAGGCGAAAATGCTTGAGGCCCGTTCGCTTCGATTTCGATGCAACAACCCCGGTGGTCGAAATTTCCATAGCCCTCCATTACGACGTGCTTCCTAATAATATCGTGGTTATGGCATGTAAAATACCAGTAGTTATTACCACGCGTAACTGCATTCTATATTATCGTTAGATTCGACATCGTTAGAGCTAAACGAAAGTTGATCTCGTTAGCGTTAGAAGTTGTCACATGATGCGTATCGCATTCAACGAACGCGTAGAATAGCGTTCCCGTAACAATGTCGACGGTTGTTGTTTCCTTGCTACCGCGTGCACAGGTCCTCACGAGGTGGAGCTCACCTACGACGGCGTGCCCATTCCGGGATCACCGTTCAAGACGATGGCTGTGAAGGGCTGCGACCCTTCGAGGGTGAAGGCCTACGGACCCGGACTCGAGAAGGGCATCCTCGACCAAGTGAGTAACCGACGCACCACACGAAATAAAAGCATAGCAAGGTTGCCACGACTTAGAGAAACAACGGCACTCAAACAGAGACAACGATGACCGAATTTGAGCGTCAATCTTCGTTTCCAAGAAGCTTCAACAACCCTCGGAATTACTTTAGCAACATTAGAGAGAACGTGCACATGCAAAGACAGGCCCGCGGATGTAAACATGAAGCAAAGTACAAGCTATAATTGTGCGTTCTTTTTCATTTTTATCTTATTTTTCATCACGTCGTGAAGCACGACGCATGAAGTTGGGTCTGAGGCGCAAAATAAGACCAGGACTAATAATAGATGCAACCACCGCATCTATTCTTGGAACTTGTCTTATTTTGAGCCTAAGACTTCGTTTCTCGGCACTTACACGGCAGCAAAGCTCTTATTTACTAAACGATAAATAGCACACGTTCTGGGCATATCACCCTGATCACGCACTGAGGCGGGTGTACTTTCAATATTTTAAATTTCTCGGCCTTTTTTTTCAAACAGAATGTAGGCCAGCATGAGGGGCAGGATTGAGAAGAAACGTTCGCGGCGTTCCTGCAGTTATCGGACCCTGACCATTTCTTAGTAGCGTTCTCGACCGTTTCCCGTATTTTACAGAATCGGAGCAGGCCACCGCTGGTGAACGGAAATAAGTCGCAGAATACTATTTTGATCGAGTCGTGACTTGTTGGAACAGACGGTAGACTCGCTAAAGTTCGAAAATTCTCACCAGTATGTAGCAGAACTCCGTACCACATGTTGTTGTTCATCGAGGGTGGAGGAAGCGTTTACTTTATTGTGGAGTGTATTCTATCAGCTCTATGATTTCGATAGATGATGAATCAATGGTTTGAGAATGGCATCGACTTGCCCACGCTCGCAGCCGAACCGTTTCACCGTGGAGACCCGTGGTGCGGGCCCCGGAGGTCTGGGGCTGGCCATCGAGGGACCGACGGAGGCCAAGATGACTTGCAAGGACAACCGGGACGGCACCTGCACCGTCGAGTACATTCCCTCCGAGCAGGGTGACTACGACATCGCCGTACGCTTCGCCGGAAAAGATATTCCCGGTGAGCTAAGGACGTCTTCTTGTGCCCTGCATTCCGTGATAGTGTCTTGAAGAAAAAAAAAGTCTTTCAAGTATAACACAATTTATCCAAACCAAGCCTTACCCTACAATACCTCGCGTACCATTCTGCACGTCTTCCTCTTCGAACATTGTCTGAAGCACTTAAACAAAATATAAATAGACACTGGCACGAAAATGTTCAATTGTTTTCTTGTGTCGAATGAAAGTCGAATCTCTCCATATTGTCTAGAAATGTTCTGATAATCAGATAGTCATGATAATCAATTACATCCAGATTTTAAAAGTTAGTTTTGGTTCCAACTGTACCCTGACGCCACGACACGGTATGGGCTTCTCGTCACAATCTTTCACAAGATATCGCGACACTTTCACGGCCGCTCAGCGCCGTGGCTCCGTTGGTGCCGTACAGGTGGTCACCTGGTATGCTTTGGTACCTGACATCATGCACAATTAGCCATAATTGTATGCGAAGTCATCATAATTGACACTTTAGCCTGACATCAAGCTTGCATCGTCGTCATTAGACGCGCCACGTGGAAATTGACTTTAATGTCAAAAATAGATAACTTCTGCATTTTCTGAGTTTCGCCCTCACTCAGAGCAGTCTGTACACAGGAGATCTGTATGGCGCAGTGAAGTCAGCTTAGAACATTTTTGTCAGTATCCCCTTAACTGTACTTTTCTATACTTTTCGCTAATCCTAAAGACGATATTCTGATTCCCTTACAGGAAGTCCATTTAAGGTCCCTGTGGATGCCCCTGTCGACCCGTCCAAGGTTGTGGCCTACGGCCCAGGCCTGGAACCGCGAAACTGCCGTGCCAACGTGCCGCAGAAGTTCACCGTGGACGCACGCAAAGTTGGAAAGGCACCAATGGCTGTCGAGGTCTCGTCTGAGAAGGGTAAGTGTTTACATGACAAACGCCGATGCGAGTCATACTAGTCAAAGTAAAATAGCGAAGGAGCCAGTTCATACTGTTACCGAAGTAGCGAGGCTGAATTTACATGAGCACAGCTTATTTTTCCGCGCACCATATTTATAAAACTTGCGGGTCATGCACCATGATGGGTTGATTATAATACACGACTATTGAAGCGCAACATCACGTACACAAGTAAAACGACAAGAATTATGAACATAACCACTATAACCCAACAATCAAATAACTACGACAAATATAGAAAAATGGGATTAAGTTACCTTAATAAGAATCACATGCTTCCAGAGACGGTTGCACGACCCGATCTCAAGTTTTTCTCAAGGGCAAGTACAAAAATTAAAACCAGAACCATAAGTTCTGGCGAGAGGGCTGAAGGGTACCTGACCTCACGATTAAAACATAAATCCTTATCTGGCTGGCCCTTTCACTCTTGTTGCATGGCGCGTTGGCCATATATATCACCTGTAACAATTAGATCACCGAGTAATCGTCGTTACAGAACTTTTTGAAGTGGTATATAAAACTTGGTCGAGTGCAAACAAAAAATGCTTTTTAACGCTTTTTCTTCTTCCGATCTGCCTCTCCCGAGTTTTCTTCTTTTGAAACAGTCACTTCTTACAAAGGGAATTTCTACGCTCTCGTTCATTTTTCCTATTTTGTTTCAGCCTCCCTTTGACACTAAGCTACAACTATTGAACATTCGCCACATCAAACCACATGATGTAATTTGTTAAAAAAGAAATCTTTTTCGATTATTTTTGGCGCACTCAAGCTTTGAAGTGGCTGCTACACTCCTGAATAATTCATTTTTCAATATTGTACATTACGTGTTCACGCGTGTAGGAACCATTTTAAATGTTTTGTCTCGACTCAATTTTCACTTGTCTTGTAAAGATGACCATCAGCGCCTAGCGACGCTGCTAGTGAGTTTCCGAGAGAAGATCGTTTGCTACCAAGGTTTCATCGCGTACCTATCATCTACCGCGTATTCTTTCGTGCAGGTCCGGTGCCCCAGAAGCCGACAGTGAAGGACAACAAGGACGGCACGTACGACGTGAACTACATGCCGCCGCCCGAGAAGAGCGACTGCAACGTCCGCATCACGTACGACAACAAGGACATCCCCAACAGCCCGTACAAGATGAAGGTGAGGCCGACCTGCGAGCCACAGAACGTCAAGCTCGTGGGACTGGATGGCAAGCCCGTGCCGGCCAGCATTCCCCAAGAGTTCACCATCGACGCCCGCGAGGCGGGAGTCGCCGAGCCCGAAATCACCGTTAAGGTACGTGAAGTTTAGGTTCCTTAGTCGCAAAGCTTGCCATTGCATTGCTCTACATCATCAGCAAGGTGATGCCTAACGACGTGGCGCGTTTTGCGTCAATCTAACGATACCTGCCAGGTTTGAAACTTGATATAATTGGTCTGTGGTTTCAACAGAGAAAAAACCGTGCAAAATTTTGACAGAACACAACAAGGAGAGACGACAACAGCGTTGTTGTCGTCCCTCGTTCGTATTGTGTTCTGCGAACAATCTTGATTCTCAAGCAAGACCCACTGTATTCTCTCGACGAGCTACCAGCACGAATACAAAAACTGGACATGTCAATGTTATCTGCCCTTCGTCACAATAGCAACAGAAGCATAACATTTTATACCTCATGTGGAACTTACAGACTCTCCTCTAAATCACAAATAAGCATTGGTCGCACTCACTCAGACTCGCATCGAGCCGTGAGTGTGAGTAACTGAGTGAGTTAGACTCGGGCAAATTTTTGGCGAGTCTGAGTCCGAGTGAGGGCCAAAGCACGATATGTATTTCTTGAGTGAATCTGGGTGAATTCCACTTTCTTTTGCCGACCTAACCAAATAAGTACTGAACTGCATCCTCCAGCATACTGCCATCTCAATGAATGGGGCAAAAATTGTTCCAGCAGGGTGAGGTATTGGGGACCGTTGGTTTTGCTTTTTCGTTAAACTGCGCTGCATTTACAAGGTGCACAAGGTTAAAAAAAAAAGGCGCAGGAAGCAAGGACGACACCACAAGCGACACCACAGCACTTGTGGCCTTTTCCTCGCTCCGTCCATTTTTTCCTAACCTAGCGCGCCCTCTGTAGTGCAATCTACCGAACAGTAACTATTAGTTCGCCACTCATACGTGATGCAAGAAAACGTGCACCTGTGCGCACCTGTGCGCACCTATAGCTTGCCCGTGCTACGATCCCACAGGGTCCCGACAACGTGCCTCGCAAGGCCCGCGTCGTGGACAACGACGACGGCACTTTCCGAGGCCAGTACGTGCTCTCGGACGTGGGCAAGCACCAGCTGTCCGTCAAGTACGGCGGCAAGGAAGTGCCCGGATCGCCGGCCACACTAAACAGCGTACCTACCGGACAAGCCGACAAGTGCAAGATCAGCGGTGCGTGTACGACGCTCTCCACATCGCGTACATTTCGTGTAACGAAAGTTATCGAAAGTGTGCGAGTTGAAGCAAAAACAAATCTAAAGAAAGAAAAGCGCGAAGTTAGGCAAGTTTGTAAGCATTCGTCGTAAATGTTTACTCGGGGGCGATATGGTCTGTGAGAGCGTTATATTTATTCTTTATTCATACATATCCCCGCTTTGCCCAGAGGCGTTACAGCAGCAAGAAAGAAATGCATCTTCATTGTCATAGGACGACACCACAAACGATATCTGTTCGCAGCCATGTTAAGACTTTCCGCTGTTCACTATGTTCCGTTTTTGACGGTAGAATCGGGAGACACGTGGTCTTCTTAACCCCCATGGGCACCGAAAGCACAGCGAGAGAGGGGTGCTTAACCGAAATCATCACAAGTTTGCTTTGCCACAAGCCCGGCACACTACTCCAAGAGTCGGGTCGGAATTTAATGGAAGTATTTCACTAGAACTGGCATGCGCTCGCGTTTTAAAGTGCCAGGCTCACAATGCGACCCTAAAGAATGTACGGGAAGAATCTTGGTTGCTCACAGCACACAAGTGGCACGTACCCCCTTGAGGTTAAACGAAGCTTTGAGTGAGATAACCACGCCACAAAACTTCCGTGCCAGGATGTGCAACATCCGTAAACAACCTCATTTATCGTGTTTCATGTGTAGCCACTTTGGTTATCGCACATTGCCATTTAAGGATTGCGTCAAGCCTTTGCCGCGGCTTGCGCGCTTTCAGAGGAGACGAAGCAGGAGAAGGTGACCATCGGGGAGGAGTACAGCATTACTGTGAACGCCAAGCAGGCCGGCCAAGGCGCCGTCACTTGCACGCTGACCAACGCCAACGGTGCCGAACCCGACGTGGACGTCGCAGGTCGAAGACAACGGCGACGGCACCTTCACCATCTTCTACCGCATCAAGGAGCAGGGCGAGCACACGGTCAACATCAAGTTCGGAGGACAACCGGTGCCCGGCGGAACCTACACGATCAAGGTGAGTCCCGTAATGCAGTTCAGGCCCGAATCGCATGCCTTGCGAGCGCATGGGCTGTTCCCAATCGACTAGTGGCTGTCACTTCAATCGGGAAAAGTAATATTACCTAAACCAATGAATAGACACCTGCAGGATTCCCTACTCGAGCTTACTCATCTGGTCTCTTTAAATTTGTGACAGCTATCGCGGCGTCAAAACCTATGTATTCAGTCAAAATGCATGTAAGGTCAGTACTGAGTGCTTGACTTCATCTCAACTCAATGTCACTGTCTCTGACAGTTGGATGCGGTGTCAATGCCTATTTATAGCTTATAACAGCAATCAAGATGAGAAAACATTACTGGTTTCGTTGACTGACACGTCTGCCAACACCTTAGGGCGCACGCAGGTTACTACGGTTACGTTTTAACTTAAGTCTAGCCTTGAATAGATTGTATTCCCTGCAGTTCACAGTGAAGCAACATCACAAGGGCCTTGATTCTTGAGTCGTATACTAACGAAAAAAAAATCGTTTACGTGCGTCATATCGAGCAGTCATATCCGATCACAGTGCCTATTTGGCCATATATAATCTGGTAGCAAGAGGCAGAAGGCCACCTGTGCAGCGCATATGAGGCGATGAGAATGGCAGCCTTATAGCGTGATTGGCCTGTGTAGAGAGAATGGACGAGTTATGACCTGTGCTTCAAAACTGCGCAGCTTAGATCCCGTTCCCAGAGGTCTGAATGATTAATTAATTCATTAATTGATTAATTAATTCATTAATTGATTGATTGATTAATTGATTGATTGATTGATTGATTGATTGATTGATTGATTGATTGATTGATATGTGGAGTTTAACGTCCCCAAACCACCATATGATTACGAGAGACGCTATAGTGGAGGGCTCCGGAAATTTCGACCACCTGGGGTCCTTTAACGTGCACCCAAATCTCAGCACACGGGCCTATTCGCCTCCATCGAAAATGCAGTCGCCGCAGCCGGGATTCGATACCGCGACCTGCGGGTGAGCAGCCGTGTACCTTAGCCACTAGACCACCGCGGCGGGGCGTTCCCCGCGGTTTTAAGAAAAGAAGAAAATGCGGTATAACGTACAACTACATCACGAAGTAATGCTGCAAGAAATGTAAAACGCAAAGCTTTTTAGGGCACTAAAGAAAGCAGAAGACTGCATGAACAGCCGGAGAAAGAGGTTTCAAAGGGCAGGACTATTTTGGCAGAAAGGATCTCCGTATAACCTGAAACTTAGAAAATTGCTAAAATTATACAACCATACTAGAAAGGAGACTCTGGGGAAGAGAAAAAAAGGTCTCGGAAAGCTTAGCTTAATGAAAATATTCTATGTGGCATTTCTACAATGGCCTCAGACCCACACTTCGATTAATCGATGGAGCAAGCCGACTTTAGATAATGATAATCGATAAAACATTAAATTACGTGACAATAACCAGCTTTCGGGAAGCCTCCAAATTATAACTAATCTTCATACACGACCTTGATTAAATTACCTAAATGTATTAAATTTCACCAGGAGTACTCGCCCTTACTGCGGATTTCTGCAAACAAAGCCCCAAAGGAAGCGTACGTGATTATCTCCGAAAATCGCGGCTTTTCTGACCAAACCTAACCAGAGCTGCCAGTTCAGAGAAGAGGCGAGACTCGCAGAGCGTCGTAATTATATCCAAGGCCATAGCGAAGCGTGCCAAAGAGTGAAATACCTTTGTTCGTTGTTGCCGCCACAGGCTTACTCGACTTATGGCTTTTGGCAAAGCAACGCAGACCTCCTCTTGAGCTTCTCTCTTTTGTTGTTGAGTACTTAAGCGCGGCAATTAGAAGAGCTCCATGACTCGCATTTTTCGCCTGGCAACGTGCATATCGATTTGTCTATTAACTCAATGGCGTTGAGGAGCTTGTTTCGCAAAAATTCCGGTGTCAATGTGGAGATCGCCAGGCAAAAATCTTCGTTTTCTGTGATGAGAAAATTTGAGGTGGATGCAAATAAACAATATTAAAAATGTTCGGTTTGAGTGAGGATCGAACCTTCCTCGTGGGAAGCATGTGTTCCATCACGGAGCCACGAAGTTCGACACAGGTGAACGGGGAGCTTTCCGCGTAAGCCATGAGCTGGGGACTGTAGATTCAAGGACGGAAACAGTACCGACAGCCGCAAGGTTACCAAGGAGCTTGTAGCAGCGTCGCGCAACGCAGGCTCCGCCCAGCCCAAAGCTCGCCGGCACCCTATATGATCACGTGACAACAAGCACAGCAGCTGCAAAGCTGCCTCCAAGCACAGCGCACCGGGGAGCCTCCCGTGTGTGCCATGAGCTACGGACTGTATAGATTCAGGACGGAAACAGTGCCAGCAGTGCACTGAACAGTGTAAGACGGCTGGACACTAACTATCAACTGCGATCGCCTGTACCGCCATCGGGACGCGACTCCGTTTCGGGAACACGTCGGTCATTCAAACTTCTCGCTTGCATTTTCATCCCGAGACGAGAGGGTATACTTTCTTTTAAAACGTCCGTCCCTCGTCGTCGAGGTCACCGGAGCTCTAAAAACAGCAGGAGGACGCCAGCGCACCGCAGCGTATCTGCTTCGCGCATCATCTTTTGACTGAGAAAATAGGTGCACTCCCTCGGATACGCTCTGCATGCTTTAAAAGCTGCAAAAGCTGCACTAGTCGTCGAGAGACCGCGGGAAGCTAACACTAGCGGCCCCTTCGGATCATAAACGCGTCTACTTTTTGTTTTTTTTTGTTTTTTTTGTAAAGCACTGACACTACTTTAGGGCATTGCAAAAGAGGGCGTTTGTTTGCTTGGCATACAATGTCAACACTGCCCACACAATGGAGCCAGGAAACACGCATAAAAATGCGTTTGTCCTTCCCTTTTCGTTCGTTCTTTGTGTTCGGTCTGCTGCGCAGTTTGCTGAAATACGAGCCCTTACCAAATCGACCAGCTTCCAACGCTTGTTACGAATAAAATGTCCAAATTTTTTAGTAGGTTCTCGTCACCTATGGTTTGCAAGCCGTCCTTGGCCACCGGAATAGACATTGTCATGACAAGTTAACACAGTTAGTCCGCTTCGTTTGTGGGCTCTACGTCCTATAGATAAAGCAGAAAAATGTTGTCAGAGCCGCTGAACGGCAAATTTGGTCTTCGCAATCTGCGTGTAACAGGTGCAACTTCCAACAGACTGGAGCGCGCTGCTAGAAATTCTACAGCTGCTTCTCCGCGTCACTTAGACCTCCAGTGCACTGTGTGTATATGCACGTCACTGTGATACCATCCTCTCGATATGAAAATGGAAAGTGGCTTTTCTTTTTCTTTTCGTGGAGGTGGAATTAAAGATGTATTTAATGCCTTCCAGAGTACCAAAATACTTATTTTGGTGCTTTCTGCACCAGTGATTTTTAGTTAGAGCAACAACTAGAAGCAATTAACAGTTAGAAAATTTTAAAAATCTGCGTCAATACTCTCTTATATGCAGCTAATGGCAAATTGAAGGGAAGTATAAAAGTTACTTCGTCTTCACTACCAAAATCTATTTATTTATTTATTATTTATTTATTTATTTATTTTTATTTATTTATTTATTTATTTATTTATTTATTTATTTATTTATTTATTTATTTATTTATTTATTTATTTATTAGTGAAACCTACATCGCCTAAGTGGGCATTATTGTAGGGTGGTGAGAGAAAAAAAAAACAGTATTACAGTCGACCAAAGTGCACGTTTGTGCCGTCTAAAATGGCATACATTTGCACAGCAGCTCCCGTGCATTCACAAAAAAGCACACATCTTGTAGTGAACAAAAAAAGCATCGAATGGAAGATCAACAACTCACGAATCCAAATTATTCCATTCGCGAATGGTAAAAGGGAAAAAAAGGAATTTGCAAAGGCACCAGTATACGACATGGTGCATTTAACGGGACATGAGCTTGTCGCCCCGTCCGGTGCCGAAGGGTGCTCTACCTGCCATAACAGATTGGAGAACAGACGAAAAAAGAAAAGATTATACAACGAGCAAAACTTGTTATTGAAATAGGCTCACGGTTATATACAGGTCGTCCCATATAACTTGAGCCAAGAATTTGAAAATGAAAGACACTTCAGTGGCGAATCGAACCAAATGCGTACTACTTGCACTTTGTAGGTACTCAGGCTATATATTTTTTTATTTCTCCCCATAGTAATTTATGATTGTTAATTGCCCATTTTTTTTAATTATGGGCTGGAAACCCAAAATATGAACACTGAGATGTAGAGCACTTTCAGAAACCACTGACTAAATTTTTCCTGTATGATACGTGTGGCGCTGTTATTTTTTCCGCGTTGTGAAGAAAGGCTATAGCAGCACTATCAGTGCGCTCGCGGTCCGTCACACACCTTCTTTACAACACGGGCTTTATTTACAACCCTGTATATCAGACACCAACAGGAACAGTCAAGTAATCTTCCAGAGGCGTTTCACAAAATACATAAGTTTGCGGGACACTTCGTACATTTACAGCAACGTCCATGCATGCGCGTGGTGTTGTAAAGCGTTCACGCTGTCCGTTTCTTTTTTTTTTTTTATGACCACTCTTTTACGCCAGAGTGTTACTCGTTTAAATGCAGTATAAAATTACTCACAGATGGGTCAGAGATTACTGAGCCATCAACTTTGTTTTTTTTTTTTTTTGCGAATTATTCTACCTTTGCATGGACACTCTTGACTGAGAAGCAATTTTTGCGTTCTCAGCACACCACGAGTTCAAAATTGCTTTTGAGCCGCGACAATGGTGACCATCATCACTTTCTACTTTTTTTAGAGAACATAACAAACCATAAAAGATAAACTTCTCTGCTTAATGTTCTAGTGAAGTCCCTAGATATATTCGGGAGGAACTGACCACTTAACTGAATCCCAAAATGTATGTATGTACAAATTATCAACGCCAGGCATGTCAAGTTATATTATCGCAGGTCGGGATAACTTGGCACGTCAGTTCGCGACGCCACAGCATTGCTCTAGATAGTGCAGTGATGAACCAAAACGCCTACAGACCAAACCTCTCGCGGGGTGAGTGAATGGTATCCAAGTCAAAAAGGAGCAAGCTCTATACAGGCCGGTTGATGACACGCACTCACATTCTTGCTCCTGCGCGCAGGTGAGCCAAGACTAGACATACTTGGGTGCGTTAACTTACGTAAAGAGAGCATGTCTTTCAAGACTCACGCTTGTCAGAGCAGAAACTCAAACCGTCTTTAAGAAAAGAAAAAAAAAGAAAGAACAGAGGATGCATGCAGGCGAACTTTATCGGTCCCACGTAGATACGGGCCTGGCAAGATTGCATCACAGTGCCGCCGTCACTCCGAAACCGATCGGTGAGCGATTGCCTCGGCTGCCCGTGACCACCGTTCTATAAACTGCACCACTGCCGAAGAAGCCGTCCGCTTTCTCTCTCCATCGGCCGGGACATCTATTTTGACGGTGCCTCGTTCAGTTCGGCTTGACGACTTCCTCGCGTCGGGGTGTCATCGATGCTATAGACACTTCCTCTTCTCGGCTCCGTGCCCTATCTCTGAAAGCGTGCCGGGTTACTTGTGTTTCTTTCTACGCGGCCCTTCCCTTCCTATTGTTCGCGCTGAACTCTTGCCAACATCAGCACAACACTCACCCTCCTTCTCTGCCAGGCCTTCTTGCTATACGCACGTCGGTTTCGAGAGACCTCCGCCTCCTAAAGTGATCGCCGCAGAAGCGCGGATGAAGCAACGGGCGTTGTTACGTCAGCGACTCTCCCGTAACGGCGTCTGCGGCGCCTTTTCACAGCGCTACACTATGCACAGCGCTCTATATAGAGAGCAAAAAGCAGTGGTGTGTCAGGATCGTTTGCTTTGGATTCCGATACATCGAAACTGCCTCTTCCTGTTGTGGATGAGCAAATTATTTTCCACGCCTCGGAGCAGAACTTGTGTCTCAGCGATGGATACATACACAACAAATACTCGGTCCCCATGTGTGCCTGTATGTCCAATGCAGTCGTGAAGATCCTAATGAGTTATACGTGCTTCATACTGCCGTCGTCTGACGTTTGCAGCCGATAGGGCTGTCTTATCTTGTCAATCGTATTTGAAACATCATAACAGTATGATGAATTAGCTGCCTGCGTGGTGTGATTCCTGGCCACAAAATTAGCGCTCTCACATCGGCAACAATTTAAATCTGTAACACAAGCGACCTAACCTAAAGCTGTTTCGCAGCAAAGTTCAAGCTCTAAATACCACAGCGCGCTTCGCAGGTTCAGTAGTATTTTTTTTTCCCGAGACATTGTTTGTTAATCGTTTTACGCAGTAAACTTAACGGGAGGATGGGAGGGGGCATTTTTTTTTCTTTGGTTCTTGGCTAGCGGAAAGCAGTAAATAGTGAGCCACACCGTGCTTTCAGTAACATTCGTCTGTGCCATTCTGTCGTCATATCCTCCAACTAAGAAAAATTGTCACACCCGATTCCTCGTCTGCATCTCTCCATCTCCTGCTGACACGTGGCGTAGTCTTCGTCAGGACATAGGCAAACAGTTTTCTGCGTATACCTATTTGTTTCTGTTACATTCTCGACAATCCACTTGGTAATCGCCCGCAGTATCTGTATCGTTGCTCTTGTGCACGCGTTCGTTTTTTTTTTGTTTTTTAGGGGCGAAGCTCCTTAGGGCGTGGGCTGTGCGTCCCCTGTATGTAGCCACCTCTCCTTCAGTTCTTGCAGTGTTCACTAGATGGCGGTACTTGTAGCTGACGGCATTAAGTATTACGCTAGCCACCGCCCGATCTAAAGGGTACAGCCATATCCATCCATCCATCCGTCCATCTGTCCGTCCGTCCGTCCATCCATCCATCCAAAAGATGCAAGATGTTATAAACTAGACGGCGGTACGTGTAGTTGATTATGAAAGATGCGAGGTGCTATAAAATAGGAATGATGCCACATATGGCGCGTGTCATCGTTCGATATAGTGCGGCGACGTACGCTAGGGGGAGCGTTGCAATAAAATCGAGTGGGCAAAATGTACGGAGGATTCATGGTTTACCAGGTTTACCTCCGGAGCTTCGCCCACTCATCATCATTCACTTCGTGGATATGGCGGCACTTTTTTGTTTTTCGCGCTTGCTCCTTCTAAACGACCGTACAAAACGCCAGCTCGTCGAAGGCTTGCAACGAGGTCTCCATCCAGCCGTCTCGCCGCCTCTCACATTTCGCCGATGCCGGCGCGTGTTTCTCGGACCGACGCGGTCCACAAATAGAATTTCGAACAATACCGGCGCGTGGCCTATTCCTGGAAGACCCCAGGTCGCGCTCCTGGGCTTCGCGCCATTTCCCGAGTCAATCATGCTGCCGCCGTGTCCGTTCGTATGCCGGCTTGCCTGCTCGGTTACTCCCTTACAATTCCCTGGCAACATTTCTTCGCGCTGTGCACTTCTTCAGCTTCTATTGCTTTCTTTTTTTTTTTCGTTCTGCAACTCGGTTTCTCAACCCGAGTCATCAGTCACCTGGGTTTTCGCTGTCACCTCTTCGTGCCAAATAGAGCGGGTTCTTCCGACGTCGTTTTCGATGCGTTTGCGTGGCTCTCTTGGAAGATTCAATTATATATAAATACAGTAAGTTACACGGGCGCAGATGACGTCTGGTGAAGGTATAAAGTCAAGCTCAAGAAAGTCGGTAGGGCCTTCGCGCATAAAGCCACAGCATCCAGAAGAAATGTCATTCCTCCGTTGGCTATTCCTTATGTCGTCCGCGCGGAGATGGTGTTGCAAACGTGAATTCGTGAACGTTTACGCGACGCGTGGGACAGACAAGGCATGAAACGAGCCGTGCTTGGCTGCAGGTACCTATAGAGAGAGAGAGAGAGAAATAGATGAAAAGAAAAACGCAGGGAGGTTAACCTGGTAGAAGTAACCGGTCCGCCACCTTGCGTAGGTATGTCGTCCACTTTGTTTGTAGTAGTAGTAGTAGTAGTAGTAGTAGTAGTAGTAGTAGTAGTAGTAGTAGTAATAGTAGTAGTAGTAGTAGTAGTAGTAGTAAACATTTATTTAAGTTGCTAGGAAGACCAGCTAGGGAGGTTGCTAGGGAGACCAGCCTGACCCAGCTATAAGATCATGTCACATCGTTATGCGCCAACGCTTGGCTTTCGTTGAAACTCGCGTTACTTAAAGGACACACACGTTCTTAAACTCTCCATCTCAGTCCCCTCCAAGTTTACGACCCGCCACTTTGGATCAACGGCTCTGTAATGTCGTCCGGGACGTCAGTTTTCGACAGTTCTTCAGAGATGGACAGACCTAATGAGGGCAATATGCAAAACCCTTTTTTCGGTAAATATTTGGATTTAGTAGCTTCAAAATTATTCGCGCTATTCCCTGTGTTTTTCACGGCCTACAGCATGGTTATTCTGTCGCGCTCGAGGACCGTTTTATCACCGGGGCGCACTGACCAGCCACGGTGGTGTAGGGCTGATGAAAAGGTCGTGGTTTCGAATGCTGGTCGTGGTGACCACAATGCAGTGGGGCCTGCACGCTAGAGGCCCGTCTAATTAAATTTAGGTACACATAACACAACTCTAAAATTTCAGAAGCAGTCCACTACGGCGTCTCTCAAAATCATAGCGTGGCTTTGGGACGTAAACCCCTAACAATTAAATATCGGTCCGCACTTCAGGGGTGCATGTTATGCCAAAAAGGACTCCGAAAGTGTGCAGCGCAGGATCGGGGTATTTCGCCGATGAACTTAAGCTTGCACGTCTCACTCCAAACAATAATACACCAAGGAAAACTGCTCACGTTGCTAATATACTGACTGCAAGCCACTCAAGGCGTGTCAAAAAACAAACGCCCTTGCTAACATAGTCCGGGTTTAGTATAAAGCCTGAAATTTCGTTCGAGGAACCTGGGCACGTTTTGATTTTTCACGTGTCATGTCGCGCTTCCTGCGAAAAAAAAAAACTTTTATATGTGGTAACATGGGGACGCAGGCTATACTGGATCCGGTATCCACACACAAAAAGTAAGGTTAGTAAAGAATGAAAGAAAATATTAAGAGAAATAAATGACAATAAGAAGCACTACTTTATGACCTTAACAGCGCATTTCTAATTTTGGAACAAACAGAAGGTAATCGAATGGTCACGTGTTCCACATTAAAAACAGCTTGCACGACTTAGGCCTCATTAGTCTTAAAATAACACGCTTAAATATTTTTGTTCCAAGACGAGCGAGGAACTCCAGAAGAGCAAACATCTCAAGGAATTACGACATGCCGTCCAAGTTCCGGGCAAAACTTGAAACGACCTAGGTGTTAGGCTGTACCGCAAGCTTTCTTGGCTTTCGTTCCGCAACCTTCCCAGAAAACAGCGCCACGAAATTCCGAAGCTAAATATTTCTCAAGGCTGTCGGAGCTTTGTAAATATTTATACGGGACGCGCAGTTTTCCGCGTTTTGCAACGACGCGTACAATGCGGGAGCGTGTATAAAAGAAAGCGGCACCCCGGTGACGAAGGGTACAGAGTTCGCCGGCGACTTTAGAAGCACATCCGGGATGGCTTGGAAGGAAACGCACGTTGTGCCGTACAAAAAGACCGAGTGGCCACGCTCTGCCGCAGCGTGTTGGTACGCTTCCAGAAGGGCGCTTTCATTTTTTCGATGGGTCCCGTGTGCGGTTCAATGTCAGGATTCGGGCGTATACATACACTTGTTCCACGACTGAAAAGCCCCGCCACGGTGGTCTAGTGGCTAAGGTACTCGGCTGCTGACCCGCAGGTCGTGGGATCAAATCCCGGCTGTGGCGGCTGCATTTCCGATGGAGGCGGAAATGTTGTAGGTCCGTGTACTCAGATTTGGGTGCACGTTAAAGAATCCCAGGTGGTCGAAATTTCCGGAGCCCTCCACTACGGCGTCTCTCATTATCATATGGTGGTTTTGGGACGTTAAACCCCTCAAATCAATCAATCACGACTGAAAATCACAACTTCCCCGTTCCAAAGCAAGTTTCTACCTTTCCCACGTGTTTTTTGGGCTGTCCTGAATTATGTATACATGGTAACCCACGGGGCTTGCAAATGCAGCTGTGGGAGGCCTCACCAAGGAGGCCCCACAGCTCGGCTCCGACCCAGACGCGCAGTTCTGGGTAACGGGGCGGGCACAAGCAGCCGTCAAGAAGCAAATGCTTCTAGCATACTGACCGTCGTCGCCTCCCGAGACCAAGGAAACCATATTCTTTGGTTTTAGAGAAAGGTTCTGCTCTCGTACTCTGTACGCATATCGTACAAAATGTATCTCGCACAAAAAAAAAAAAAATCCACTCGCTTCGATGGCACATTGCAAATGCGGCATGCTGTCATGCCATATATGCTCCTTATACAATACGAGGTCGCCCGTTTGAACGCCTGCTCCAGAGGAAGCTTTACGATTGAATAACAGCGCCGAACCACTCGTGCACTCATTATTAGACGAGTATAGGGCGCCTCATGTGGCCAACCTTAATACAGGTTTACACCTCAGGGATCCTTTAGCAGCTATTGTTATATATATATATATATATATATATATATATATATATATATATATATATATATATATATATATATATATATAGAGAGAGAGAGAGAGAGAGAGAGAGAGAGAGAGAAAAGAGTTGTCTACGGGTCGTTTGTTTATTTGTTTATTGCTTCTTGCGTTTACTATGCAGATAAGCAGACCGATATGAGCCGTGTGCTAGTACCAAAGCTAATTAATTCTCAGGAAGACAGCCAAAACGAGGGCAGGCATCTGACAGCACGGTGGCATTAGCGAATTGGAGCGGGTACACGAGGAATAGTACCCTTGCATCGTACCCAGTACCCTTTCATCGCAGGGACGAGCGGGGATTACGCAGATAGACGGGATTTGAACCGAACAAGCTAGACATGCGGTCCGCGCAGCTCCTCTAGTTTGACTAAGCCTAGCCGACGCTCGCTATAAATTCTGACCTACGCTCAGAGTCAGTTTCGGTCGGCCAGCCCCCGGCCGCTGTGTATTTCACTCGGCACTCGTGTATAATCCACGAACGGAACCGCGAGAGCTCGGGCAGCCGCCCGCCTCCTGCCAGGCTCCGCGGAATCTCAACGCGACGCGGGGACAGGCGCCGACGTGCGTCACAGCAGACCTTCGTACCACCTCCCCCCCTCCCTTGCCGCCAGACTCAGGTCCGCAGCGGTCTCTGCAAGCGCCCAGCCCGCAACGCGCAACACAGCGCCCGGTTTATTTTCGTGCTAAGAGCCCCAAAACAAGAAGGTGGGGCGGTCCCTCGCACGCTCGCGTTTCGGGAAACCATACAAGGGCGCCGCGGGACCCGTCGCCCTCACAGTGAGCTCGCGTCGACTTTTCCTGCCGACTTGCACGAGCGCAGTCAAATCATGTCGCATTGACGGATCATTGATGTAGCCGTCGTATACAGGCAGTCTCGCCTGTGTACTGCACAGCCGTCGACATTTGAAGACCGCGAAGCTTTCTGTACACCTCCTCTGCCAGTGGCTTTGAGCTGCATAATTTGTTTTGGCACCCTCGAGAACGGCCGCTGGGCTCTCTTAAAATGCAAATATTACGTTTCGTACTTTTCTCATACACGCACATGCGAAAAACGAACGAGGGAGTTTGACGAAATGTTACAACTCGCGGGCAGACACTTTAGTCACAGTTTAAAAAGAGATACGAGCATGCTGGCTATGCCATGTTGTAATCTTCAGCATGCACGGAGCTGAAGATTGTCCCAGTGTCGTTCGGTATGCTGAGGCCAAGAACGAAAATCAAGGACTATCGTTGCTGCCACGGCCGTTTGTAATCGTGAGATCATGCTCACTTATAGCTGATGATGCCTTGAATACCGTCATGTTAACCATTCAAGGCCTTCGCACCTTACTGCTAGGGTAGCATCGAATGCGTCATCAAATACACACAAAGAATAGATTTTTTAAAAGTAGGTTGTTCCTGCTAACTCTAAGGACAAATTATACGACTCGAATCGGCAAAGCCCACACGGATCCCTCTGATTCCAAACTTCGAGTTGGCCTTCAGAGAACGTACGCAATCGCGATTAGGCAAAGATGTATTCCACGGCTGCACATGCAGATGGTTCTGTACCATCCTACTGAACCAAAGAGTTCAAGACGACACCCCGCGGCGTATGCTCAGCGGCGCGAGAAATGTGCGCCCACCGGAGCAAATTTCCCATGCTTGCTAGGCGCTAGAAAGAATTTCGAGGCGCCCGAGGTGGTTGAACCTGGAGCCTTCATATCCTGACAACCGTGGAAGGGTGGAGGCGAGGGAGTGGCCACACTACACGTTCAGGCGGCTTCTCTAGCTGTATCTTGCAAACTGTGCTACAGGGTCCGTGTGCACAGAGAAAAGCACGTCTTACTGGCCACGGTCCAGGCTTGCGTGCACATCTCTAGCGCGCGGTGCACCTCAGCTTCACTGTGGGCTCGAGGTGGCAGCCGGGGGAGAGGAGGCCGAGGGGCAAGGGACTGGCCGGGGGTGGGGGTGCCTGTGGGCGCCAAAAGCGGAGGCCGCGGGGGCGTCCAGAAATAGAGAGGGGCAAGAAGCCACCTCGGTCCGGCTCCGGTGTCTTCCTCCGCAAGGGCGCGCCAAGGGCGGTGCGTGCGGCACGACGAGTGGAATCCCTGATCGGTTCTCTTCCCTTGTGCTGCCTTGCGCAGGCCGTCACCGAGCAGATCCACCAGAAGACCGTGGTCGACCGCCGCTTCCGCAGTGCCCCGCCGCCACAAGGAAAGTACCGACCGGTCCAGCTCTTTGACATCCCCTTGCAGCAGACCGCTGGGGGACAGCTCACCGGTGCGTGGCCCACTTGCATGGATTACTGTCGCAGCCACGCGTCCAGGGCATGGTGCCACTTCCTCTGGCGAGGCTTAACCCTAGCTGCTCTAGATTACTCCTTAACCCTAGCTGCTCTAGATTACTCGTGACCATGACCTCCATGGGATCCTTCCTCCCGGAGGTGTCTTATTATGTCATGGATGAGCAGCTGGTCTTTAGATAGATTGGTAGTGAACCAAGTGCACCCGCCAAGAAGCGTCTCTTGGATGACTGCATTGTTTTTGCAATGCAGTGTCACTTTTGCAAGGTGACGCTTTGGTGATTGACGGGCACGTCCCTGGACGCGTGGCAGCTTCGATATCCCGTGTTGGAAGCTTATTCTGTTCCTTCCCGACGCGCCAACGCAGCCGAGGTGAAGATGCCGTCGGGACGGGTGGACAAGCCTGTGATCATCGACAACCAGAACGGCACGGTCAGCATCCAGTACGAGCCACGCGAAGAAGGCCTACATGAGCTGCACATCAAGTACAACCACGAGCATGTGCAGGGTATGTGTGCCTATAGGTCGTGACACTTGTGTGGTGTGTTCACGCGTCGGCCAAACGGATTAGCGTCACGACATTACGGTGCGGCGCGGGCCGCTTCGCAGGCAGCCCTTTCAAGTTCCACGTGGACACCATCCAGAGTGGCTACGTGACTGCCTACGGACCAGGCCTGACGCATGGTGTGGCCGGTGAACCCAGCAACTTCACCATCAGCACGAAGGACGCCGGCAAAGGTAATACGACTCGAGCATGACTGAATACGTGTTTCTACTGTGTTTTTCTAAACAGCTTGGTTAGTCACATTGGGCTGCTTGGTGTGTTTGCTTGCTTTGACGATGTCAACGTTAGGTGTCGAGAGAATCTAGGAGTAGAAATAACCTACCACGCGGAAACCCTTGATGTCGAATGCCACTAAAACCCGTCTTGTGGAGTGCAGCAGATGAACCAGGTGTGTTTGGAGTTGTAAAAGCGGGAAGCTGAAAGGTTGTTATAAATAGTGCGCAGTTTGCCAGGACAAGATGTTCAAGGGCAAGCACTGTTGTAGGTCTCGCACAGGCGCATATTCTCGAGGAAAAGTGCAACTGCGCAGTCCAATAAAGACCTCAACTATTGGGATAATATTTGCCATACTATGACAGGGTATAGAGGGGGACCTAGATAAGTCTGTTAAAAGGCCTTGACATGTTACCTTAAGGATACCGTGGATAGCTGATCTCGATTAGTTACCACTCGGAATCCTGTGCCCAAGAACAGGCTAAGACTATATGCGGCACGTGAGAGAATGTGGAGGAGGGAAAGCCTTTTATCACAATCACATTAAAATGGGACTCTACTTTCAACAGTCATTGTGGTGTATTCACACGGCACGGAGCTAACTTTGCCGCTAAACGTGACCCCGACTTTCGCACTGGGATCTGAGGCGTGGTCTCCCAATGCTGAGGAGTAGCAATTTTCAAGCACCGCAGGCTGCGATTTCGGGGTCTGTCAGGACAACTGCGTAAAAATGAAGAAAAGAGAGACAGCATCGCTCATGCACAAAGCCGTCACATTTATTTATATATTCATGTATCCTAAAGGCCCGAGGGCATTACATAGGGGGGGGGGGGGGGGGTAGTAGCATACATAAAACT
This sequence comes from Rhipicephalus microplus, assembly GCF_013339725.1. NCBI lineage: Eukaryota > Metazoa > Arthropoda > Arachnida > Ixodida > Ixodidae > Rhipicephalus > Rhipicephalus microplus. The sequence goes on along the minus strand of NC_051171.1, from coordinate 150,623,716 downwards.
AGCATTAACAAAAAATTTGGAAAATATAACGTCGTATCAATAATAAAAATAAAAATCAGTTAAAAGTAATAAGGACAAACTACACTAAATATGAAACGTATAACGCAAGAACAAACAACGCTGGATCTCCTTAAAAGTAGTGAAGTGATCGAGTTATACAGCGGGCTACATAGAGCACTACTAAAGCACACGCACATCGGAGGCACCGCTTTAGTTTGTGAGTGAATTCTTCGTGGTTCTTTATTAAAATATCGTTTGGCAGCTGGAGTCTCGTGATTTACAGCAACAATTAATGGTGAACTTTAAAAAAACGGGTTTCCTCGGGCAAATAAAGGTATTAATTTGAATTCGTGGTTCAGGCGAGCGAATATTCGCTGAGCAGGTTTAAGAAGTGCAGACAGTCGCGAATCGTTATGATGGAGAGAGTGAAAGAGGGACAGAAGTGATAATACTCTGTGGGACTGCAAAGACGGTAATTTCAGAGACATTTTTAAATTTTATTTATGCTGAAAGTCGGAGAATAATAAGTATCCAAGTGCACCTCATTGGGGCCCAAGGTCACTGTGTCGTTTTTTTTTCTGTCTGCATTAAACGCTATTGCACTTTTTTTTTTCAAGTCTGACGCCGCTTCTTGTACCAATACAAAAGTTGTAACTGAAAATAATTTAGCTTTAAAGGCTTTCGATGATACCTTCCAGCTCATCGATGGCTTTTCTACACTGTAATGCAGAAGTCAACTCTAGAGGGGGGCCGTGGAATACATTTTAATGTGCAGAGTCTCTGTTCACCACACGCACTTGAATCAAGGTACATGACGAAGTGCGTTCCGACTACACTGCGAACAGCGCAAGAGGGACAACGTACAGAAAGAAAACAGAAACGAACGCCGAACTTATGAACTGAAGTTTATTCCGAAACGAAGCAGAATGCAAATAACAACGACACGTGACCAAAACATTGCAGATCAACTCGGAATTAACGCGTGGGATAATTGAAGCAGCAGAAATTGGGAGTCTTCGCAATACCTGCATGAGCATCCCGTACATCGCCTTGACCGAAAAAGAAGTGTTTGTCCCACGTGCATCACCGCCGAAAATGGCATAGGCTGAATTTTCTTTTTCGGTTTTTTGTAAATATTGATTTGCTATATTATGTTCACGTGTGGTTTTTCTTTATATCATGCTTCGTTTCGTAAATAAACTTCAGTTTCAAGTTCAGCGCTCGTCTGTACTTAATTCCTATCCATTGCCCCTTGTTGCGCTGTTGTCAGACATGACGGACCACTACCTCGGCCAAAGATTTGCTATCCGACGTCGTGTGCATACGACACTCCATGGCAATGATGAAAGCTGCGATTGTACACTCAGCAGCATGTCAGGCATCTTTTCAACTGTCGGTCGGCATTTCTTGGAAGTCAACTGTGAAAAAGGCACGCGTTACGTAAACCGACCGATGGTATTCGATTCGCACACGGAGAGAAATGGTTCGCCATAATTAATACGCGTAAGCCCTTAATTTTCTGTCGTAACTGATGCTGCAATGAGGGCTTGTTTATGCGGCAGCTTGGAATGCACAACTCTTGGTTACGTTCCGATGCGACTGTTCTCGATATCGACACAAAACAAAACTACGTGCGTGATGTTTTAGTGAGTCGGGACTGTTCGTCTTGTTCCCACGTTTCTTCCATAAACGCATGAACGGGATTCTTATGCACTGTTTAGCGCATAGAAGCGAGAAATGTGCGAGAATAACTCGTGAACCTAGAGGCACATTGCCATGTGTACGTGTTCATGCGTGTTTTTCTTCTATCTTTTATTTATACGCGAGCATCCCAAGTATGGACGCTCAGTGATCCAACAGCGCTTGCTATGCGCTCTTCCATTAGTAAACTGCCCCGGCCATCAGTTACGCCTGAGCAGCGCGGCAGTACACAAAGTTCCAATCCACCCACGCGTGTATACGGACGTGTACGATTCGTGTATTTTCTCAGTCACGCAGCCGAACGAGCCGCTGCTGTACCACGGACACAGTGCAAACATGAGCGAGCTCCGGACCGCAGCAAAGCTAACATCCGGTACCGAACTGAAAAAAAGCATGAGTAGAAGACAAGTCTCGGGAACGCACCCCCAATCCCCTCTCGTTCTCGGCAGGGGCAAGGTAGCTGGCGCTCGCTTCAAGAGATGTCTGGCAAAACAACGCCCCGATGTTCTAACCCTGGTTGAAAACAAAAACACGGCGCGACGGGCGCCGAATCGAGAGCGCGGAGAGAACGAACTGCCTATGAGAAATACTTCGGGGGTTCCTTCTTTCCAGTTGGGCGGCTGGCGCTGCTACAACTCGTGCCTGCGTCAAAGCATCGGCGGCTCTCTCCTCGAAGCCGACTGTGCGCTTCGCATTTGGCAACCAAGTCTTCCCAGCTGCTGCGCTCTCGTTATCAACAAACCTCTCCCGACCTTCGTCGGATCGCCGTCTATTAGAAACAAGAGGGTTTCTCCACCTCATCCTTCATTCTGGGCAACCATCCCGCGCTTTGAGAGAGAAGGATACACGCGTGCCGAAAGGACGTGACCTGGCGCCCTCTCACGAGATCGCGCCGTAAAAGAAAGCGGCTTGTACTATTGACGTGTCTCGTCAGACTAACGTACGCGTCTCGTAAACCTTTCCATAAATAAAATCCCATGGCCGTGCCAGTGCGTTGGCTGGGGAAAATGTATACCCGCCTGTTGACAGGTTTTATACACCCGCGAGGACAAGGAACTCGTTTATAACACGGCGGGCTGGTGGCACCACTTTCGTTTTAACTCGTACATCCGGCGTGTGTTCCCGACATCGCCTTTACGTCACAGTGGCGCTAATGGCGGTATCGTTCATGGGAGTCCTGGAAGATACATTCGGTACGCTGACAATCTAATAAAGATAAATGCGAGGGATTCGGCTTTCGCAAAAGCATTGGCTCCTGATTTTCTTTCTGCGTATTTGAATTACACCGGTGTCACACGCATTAGCGTAAATCATGAGGCGGTGTTGCCTCTATTTTGGCTCAGGATGGGAGGACACCCCTTGCAAGTGTCCCCTCTTGAAATATAGGTTTAGAAAATTATATCTCTGAATTACTTGAGAGTCAAGTACAGTGCATAAAACTTTTGTAGTGTACCTGTGGGCTTTTAGTGTGTACCTGTGTTCAATACCGCTCAGCTGTGCGAAACTATAAGAGTCGCAGAAGCCGCTCAAACGGTTCAAAGGAAACTTAATAGAACAATTCGATTGCGCGAGCTGAAACCCAACGGGGTTTTTTGTTTCAATATAATTTCAAATCATGATTTATTTCTCATGTAAATAAAAACCCAACCCATGCGTATAAAAAAACAAAATGGCCGTCATGGTCGGACCTGTGCCCCCCCCCCCCCCCCCCCGGTCATGTTTCTGTATTTACGCTACGAGTCACACGCTCACCTTTGATTGCGATCGGGCCTGGCGCCGATCGAATTTCACGATCGAGGTTGGCTCCTTTACGCAAACTGTAAAATAAAGCCAGAGCTGATTAAGCTCGATCGCGATAAGTAGGGCACCGTGTGACATGCGAAAGTTTCAGAGGCCTTTACAGTGTAGTATATGACTGCACGTAGATGTCCGACGCTTTATAGACCTTCAGAACGTTGCTCAGTGTCCCGTAGAACACCGTATAGTGAATAACCGGGCCACTTGGTATACATTCACCGAAATCGATTTATTGTTCCGCTTTAGTGTCCCTTTGAGTCAGCGATGAGCATTATTCATTGTATATTCTGCTTATATGTGACGTGCAAGCCGTAATATAACCAGGAAAATATAAACACCAATTTCATGAGCGCATACTCAATATACGCGAACAAAATATACGCATATTTATATAAAGCTTACAACATATATGCTCATACGAGCACATATGAATATAGTTTATAATCTTCTGTTCCCTTTGTATACAAGCTTTGCGGTGAATGTCTACCGAACGCATGAACCAATGGCGTTTCGCACACATCCTCGGAAAGTGCTCGCTGCCTGCATCGCCTTACATTAGCTGACGAATGTCCCATGTCAACAGCATCTTTTCGGATGCAGCAGTATCTGCCCATAATGTATCACCAACTAGCCCTACTTTCAGTCACGCTGCAGCAGTATAGTTAATTTATGACGTTAACGATCAAAGCTGTCGTACTGAAGAAATTGTGCTTCTCCGATGGCCGCAGGTGGCCTGAACGTGGCCGTCGAGGGTCCATCCAAGGCAGAGATCAGCGTGCACGACAACAAGGACGGCACGGTGGCCGTGTCGTACCTGCCCGCTGCACCCGGAGAGTACAAGATTTCCATAAGTTCGCCGACAAGCCCATCAAGGGAAGCCCCTTCACCGCCAAGATCACAGGCAAGTGCCGCTTTTTTAACCTATCGCTGCCAATGCATAGATTCTGCACATTAGATTAGATTGATCTGAGAATGTTCAACCGTTTACAAGGCAGTTTTGTAATAAGTTCTATAACTCGCAACAGGAAGTGGAAAATCGGTATTGTTGCATAACTGTTGTATGAACCAAATTGCAAGAATTCACGCATAAGTGGGAACACAAAGAGCGCCGACTTACAACCTCGGGCGTCTTGTTTTGTCCGTCTCGTGTTATTGTCCTATGTAGGCCTTCAATATATCTGGGGCTTTAATTACACAGGTTATATTCTGGAGTCTTACGCATCGGAAAAAAAAGGAATAATCGTATTTTAAAACACGCAGTGCAAGTAATACACGATATCGATTTTGAGCCTTCTCTGCTTATAGGATCTTTGGCATGCGCGAAATTCGAACCATGAACGTTGTTGCATTTCGCCCCCGTCAAAACGCCGCCGCTCTGGTCGGAAATTAACGCCACGCTTCTTAATATAATAATTTGATGTTTTACGTCTCAATACCCCGACATGTTCACTGAGGGACGTAGAGAACTCCAGAAATTTCGACACCGCGGGTTCTTTAACGTGCACCTAAGAACGCAGGCGTCTATAGGGAAGCAGTTCCCCCTGCGAACTGCTCTTCGTGACATTCGTGTCGGCATTCGACCACCACAGCAAGTCCACGTCCTGAGCCACGTCCTAAGGGCCCATAACTGACCACCCTTGTCATCCCGTCATGTCGACTGCGTGAACTTCACAAACGCTTTTCTGGCACCTCATTGCAGGAGAGGGCCGCAAGCGCAACCAGATCTCCGTGGGCCACTCCAGTGAGGTGTCGCTCAAGGTCCAGGAGAAGGACGTCAAGAACCTCAGCGCCAGCATCGTCGCGCCTTCGGGCCTGGAGGAGCCGTGCTTCCTGAAGAAGCTTCCCAACGGACACCTGGGCATCTCGTTCACGCCCCGCGAGGTCGGAGAGCACCTGATCAACGTCAAGCGCACCGGATCCCACATCACGGGCAGCCCCTTCAAGATCAACGTGCTCGAACGCGAGATCGGCGACGCCGCCAAGGTCAAGGTTCAGGGCAAGGCTCTCACAGAGGGCACCACCCAAGTCCGCAACGAGTTCACCATCGACACACGAGAGGCCGGTTAGTTTGCCGAGATCGTGCACGTTTAGTCTTGTTCACTGCAAGTGACGTCGCGATTACTACTGTAGCAGTCAGTATCTTAATATTTACCGAACTTTATTATTAGCCGTGATAACGTAGCCGAGTAGCTCAGTTGATGAGAAGAAAAGTTATACGACAAACAATTATGTGAACTAAATAAATGAAGCTTACTTGACTCCGCCATTTAATCCTACGAGTATCCCGTGACCTAATAAAGTTTAAAATAATTTAGATAAATATAAATGATCTTAAATTAATTTCAAAGAGCATCTAAACCACCTCCCATATGTCCTAACTTTCTAGGTAAGCATTCGCACAGAGTCACTATCAACAGTGCCAAATGCGGCAGCGCTACGTGCCACAGGCGTGTGGCAGCTTGGGCTAGTTGGTATGGCATGACGATAGTTACAGCGCGAGAACAAAACGACCACACGTTTTGTTCTCGCGCTATAACTATCGTCGTGCCACAGGCGTTGACGCGGTGCGTAGGAAAATAAAGGATACCACGCTCCTCTTCGGTCCATTCGGAATCGTTAGCACTGGATCGTGACGCCACCAGAAGAATCTGTTCACGTCAGCAGCAGAAAAGAACCTGTTTTTTTACCTGCGGCTGCGCGCGCTCCCTGTTTATCGTTCTTTCATAGCTATGAGAAAGACACGGCCGCGAAAAGAGATGAGCTAGAGAACCGAGCGTAGCGAGGAGCGAAATGAGCTATGGCCATATTAGATCATGAAACGTTTGTCGTCAGGCAAGTGTAACAGCGCTAGCACTGTTACACTTGCCTGTCGCGGAAACATTTCGAAAAATTCTCGCGGCCACGTGTTGATAATAGAGTCGGGCACAGCAGCTTCACCACAACTAAATTTTGACTTCTGGGTGTTTCAGACGCCGTTTAAGGATACATTCCATCCTCCTACACTATACCGAGATTAATTCGTTTCTGTTTCATTCGTCAATACGAGCGATTCACATTTTTCACGTTTCTCGAGAAATGATGAGTAAATCCACTGAGCATACGAGAACAAAGCTTCGAAGAACTTGCCTGAATGACGTTTCGCAGGCTACGGTGGTCTGAGCTTGTCCGTGGAGGGTCCCAGCAAGGCCGACATCCAATGCAAGGACAACGAGGACGGCACGCTCAAAGTGAGCTACCTGCCCACCGAGCCCGGATACTACATCATCAACCTCAAGTTCGCCGACCACCACGTCACGGGCTCGCCCTTCACCGTCAAGGTCACGGGCAAGGGCTCCAACATCCAGCGTGAGAACATCAAGAAGCAACGTGAGGCAGCGCCCATTGCCGAAGTGGGCTCCAAATGCACCTTCACCTACAAGATGCCTGGTGAGACATTCCAGAAAGCTTGTAACTGCACTTCATGGTAAATTCTTACGAAGGAACGCGAACTCGTTGACAGCAGTGCCACTCTGTCATGTGCTGCATAATGCCACGTGACGTCTGCAGTTGGTCACTGCAGATGCGCTTCTTTTATCACTTCGTGCACCAGTTCCTTTCGCTGTGCTCGTATAACTATGCGGCCAGTGAGTGGAGTTTAGCGATGCTATCCCTTCACTTCACGAACTGATAAGAAACGTGATACGTTGCACGCCTTGTTTCAAGTGAGCGCGCAGCATCAAGCGGCCGTATTCGGACCAACAACCGCGCCTATCGGACGTCGCCGCCGATATAAAGTGGTTGACTTTAGAGACAGCAGTCATCGGGTTTCTGCCACACTAGTCGGAAGACTGCGTGGACAAATGTCGGTTACGTGAAGTTAAAACACCTAAAATAATCTTTCTTACGGCGAAGTTGTATCATTCTACCATCTGTCGTCGCCGTAGTAGTAGTAGTAGTAGTAGTAGTAGTAGTAGTAGTAGTAGTAGTAGTAGTAGTAGTAGTAGTAGTAGTAGTAGTACACCAGCAGTAGTCACGCAGGTCACGTTACCAGGGGGAGAAAGAATAAATAAACAGACCTGCTGATGCTCGAAATGATGAAGGCGATGCTTCCAATGTTTCGATTTTTTAATAAGCAAAACTGAATGGTGATATTGGTGTCCATAAGTGATTACGATGATGATCCTCGTGGAAACTTTGCCGAAACATATGAGCAAAATGTAGTAGACGAAAGGGGCGACAGATTCACTTGAATATAGTTTTCACGGCATTCAGCTGGCAACTTTCTTAATTTTTTTAACGACATCAAGCCCAACATAAGTTATTGTGGTGAGGTCCACAGATGACGCGGAAGTCGCAGGTGACTGCTGCTTGGTCAACGGTCCTTGTGTCGTCGTCCCCGATTCACAGTTGTGCGATGACGCCGATGAGAAGTGTTTTGCATTAGTCGCATCGTGAGTCTTGCTTGTCACAGGCACCAGCGCGTTCGACATGACGGCTCGCGTGACGTCCCCGTCGGGTTCTTCGGAGGACGCCGAGATCGCCGACCTGGACGACTGCGCGTACGCGGTGCACTTCGTGCCCAAGGAGGCTGGCGTGCACACGGTCAGCGTGCGCAACAAGGACATCCACATCCCCGGATCGCCGTTCCAGTTCACCGTGGGTCCGTTCCGTGACCACGGGGCCCACAGGGTACACGCCGGAGGACCCGGTCTCGAGAGGGGCATCGCCGGAGAATCATGTAAGCTGTCCCCCTTCGTACCCACCGAGAGCCTCTTCTCTGTTTCGCAGAGGTCATTTACCACAAAGCCGAGAAGTGTATACAACACTCACAGGCTGAAACGCGGAAAGTTCCCGGTTAAGAAATGCACAGTACAGTCTCAATGGAATAAGATTAGCACAAGTGAACGGTGGCTGGGGCCGCAAAGTTAGTGACGTCAACTCGCGCTTATTGTGGATTAAATAAAGTTGTTTCATTCACTCACTCACCCGCGGCGCTGTTCACGAATCACGAGCACGCCGATAAAGATTGCCAAGGACATCCCATTTTCAAAAGCAGAGGTGCGTAGCCGGCGAAAAGCAGATCCACCTTGCTTATCGGCGGATGTGGCTATGCACACATGATTTTTTCTCTCTTTCTGCTGAAATTGAGAGTGACCGTATCGATTATCGCGTTGCCTAGCAAAAGGTACTTGTTCGAGTGCTATCCGCCTGCCACCCCTGCTTTGGAAAATGGAATGTGCTTGGCAATCTCGAAATCATTGCGCTGGGGAAAAAAGGCAGCATGGCGTGTCGCAGTCTTGCCGGTCTTGCCGTTCCGGCAACCTGTCACTTGTGGTAACCTTTTTCCGTTAAGATTGAATACCTTCATTCACAGCGTCTACGGTTCGCGTCATGTCGGCGTACTTTTTTTGGCCAAACGCTTACATAGAGTCATCATTGCTTTTAGCGGCATATTTACAGCAACATGACCCGGTTATCACGAGCGATTGCTCACCGCAGTCGTTATACTAAATAAAACGATGTTTGGTTTCAGTTTGTGAGTACTGCACCCTATTTAATTGACGCAACTGACGTTAATTCCCTCCAGAAAATTTCTGACACAACCAGTTCACTGACGAAATGATTTCGCAACAACGGGTTCATTCAAGAGGAAAACAATTTCTGCGTTTAAATGAAACAACAATTAAAAAAAAAACGTTTGTCACGGGGAAGTTGGACGAATAGACATAGGCCCTAATCTTAATCAACGAAAAACTTGTCTTATTCACAAGGCCGGCAGTGAGTCGCCCAGTGAAGAGAAACTTTACGCCAGAGCGTTCGTTGTGAAAAGTCTGGTAGAGTAAAATTTCTGGCGTTCAACCAGAAGCTTTCCTGAATTATATTTACGAAACATGAACCGTTTAATAAGTGAAGTCTTTACCAGTCACGGTCGGTTCTGCCCCGCAGGTGAGTTCAACGTATGGACGCGCGAAGCGGGCGCCGGCAGCCTGTCCATTTCGGTTGAGGGACCGTCCAAGGCCAAGATCGACTTCAAGGACAGGAAGGACGGCTCCTGCTACGTCTCCTACGTCGTCAAGGACCATGGTATGCGACCGTTTACTTTGCGCGAATAAATAGGGACAAACAGGAGCGGGAAATAGGGAGGTTAATCAGACGAACATCCTGTTTGCCATTTCTGAGCTGGAGAAAGGGGACACGTACCGGTAGTCCAGAACGGGTAAATATAGAGGAGACAAAGAGAACTAGTTGCGTTCACACACGAAGATGGAAGAAAAAAAGAGCAACAAGAGAGAAGGCAGGGAGGTTACCAAGGCACATGCCCGGTTTGTTGCCCTACGCTGGGGGAATGGGAAATGAGAGTCTAAAGATGAGAGAGAGGAAAGAGAAGAGAAAGAGACAAAACAATTGTCAGTCAATGGGCCGGCGCGTATGCAGCGGTGGCACTACACAAAAGTTAAAGGCGTTCACATAGGCCCGTAGTCCTCATAAAGTGCAAGAGGGCTTTGAGTGCCTTTTGGGCAGACGAAAGACGAGGACGGTACTCCAGCAGTATCTGCACAAAGTGGCCGATCATCCAATTGTCAAGGCGCGTCGGAAAGTTTTTGTCTCTCAGAGGCAAATCGAGGGCAACGGCATAGCAGATGGTCGATGTCTTCATCGGTGCCGCAGTCCTCGCATTCCGCACTGTTGGTCACTCCGATGAGAGTTGTATGTGCTTTTGTGAAGGCAACCCTCAACTAACGCCGACAGAGGAGCGAAGCTTCACGTCGACGAACTCCGGATGGAGGTCGAAGTTCCAGATGAGGGTTTATGGCGCACTTTAAAATCTATACGCTGTCCCAGAGATGACGGGAGTTGAGGTTATTTCAGGGCGGTTTCCGCCACACTCCGAGTCATCGAAAGTTAAGGAAACCTATATGGTTTAGTAAACATCAATATTCTATAACACACTTCTTTTTCAGTACAACGCACGCGTGATCTGAGCACTACGACGCGAAATGTGCGCAGGCGAGTACCGCGTGGGCATCAAGTTCAACGACCAGCACATCCCCGACAGCCCGTTCAAGGTGTACGTGATGCCTCAGGCGGGCGACACCTGCAAGATCGAACTGGGCAGCGTCCCCGAGCACATCCAGGTCAACAAGCCCGTGGCCTTCACCATCTCCATGAATGGGGCCAAAGGTAACCTCGACGGAAAGGTCGTCACACCCAGCGGCCACGAGGACGATTGCTTCGTAGCGCCACTGGACGACGGTGAGTTGTTAAAGGGACATCTTGGCGGCAGAGGGAGTATCCTCAGACGATCACTTGCGCGAGACACGCGTTGAAGTATTCTGCCGACCAAGGGTTACTAAATATAGGCTCTCTTAGGAGAGTTACTGCATAAGCTCCCTTTAAGGAGTTAAAGTACTGGATTCCCTGAAGGAGTTATATTTCAGGCTCCCTTGAGGGGAGCATATACAGGGTGATTCCACGAGAGATCGACACGGGTCCAAAAGTTGATATTTTAGATTTCATTGAGTTTTTTATATTTCGTGCACCTCTCACCAGGTAGCCCGAAAGTCAACTTCGTTTTATGATTAACGGCATAACTTACGAAAAAAAAATATCGAACTTCACGAACACGGAGGCACCAATTTCGTCACCTGTCATTTTCAAAAATTGCAGATGCTATAAAAAGACAAATATTTTTGTTTCGAGGAAGATATTTTTTACCTAAAATGCATGTCTAATGAAGAATGAATTCATATGGTTTCAAGTTTGTAAACCTTAAGAAAATAGCTTTTAAAAATGTCTAATTTTGCGACAGTTTAAAATAAGTTACGTATTCCCCATTTTTTCTCTCCGAAAGTAATGCAAGCAGCGTTTTCAAACTTGGCACGTTTTAAGGATATAGTGTGTTCATTAGGTACATAAATTATTGCTGCCGTAGGGCAAATGTAAATTTTTATATATTGCCTCAAAATTCTCATATTGGCAAAAGTGTATTCCACTAAAATTTGAATAATAAAAAAACCATCTTCTATTTTTATTAAAATCTCTTAAGTAGACAACCGAAAGCCATCATACAGTAATATAGAAAAACATGTTGCATTATTTTGTTCTTAGCGACAATATTCGTGGTACAAATCAGAGCTTTTCGAGAATGAGCTGATTGGTTGAGAAATCTGGAAATCGGAACGTAAAAGCGGCAATAAGCTTCAAACGCGAGTAAACGTGACCGCATTTGGTGAAGAAAGGCTATTCTAGCAGATAGGAGTAACTAATTTGAACACGGTATTCTACAGTATCTTAATTCACTCTTATACGTAGAGCACTGAGACTTCTAATATGTGGTGCCTTTCCATTACTGATACACAGATGGAGCTGCTGTGATGGCCATGTGTTTGAAACACGTTGGGTCAGAGAATTGAATGTTGAATGAGTTCATAAACGATTCATAACAAATTTTTATCATTTGGGGCACGAAGACTGCTGCATTAGACTGAAGAACACGCTTTAGGGCAAGTTGTCATCTGTCGTCTGCTCTACAGATGAATTGCTGTGCGCCGCATCTCAGAGGCAATGCTTTAGATTATAAGGTTTAAAGTAGGGACAAAGATTACGCCTCCCGTAAGTTTATCGACAAAAACATTGTGAATTCATTTTACCGTACTATACTTCAGTTTTGCATTCACACTGTGGATACTTGCGCACAAATATCCACAGTGTGAATGCAAAACTCAAGTATAGTACGTTAAAATGAATTTCACAATGTTTTTGTCGATAAAATTACGGGAGGCGTAATCTTTGTCCCTACTTTGAATCATACGATATAAAGCATTGCCTCCGAGATGCGGCGCACAGCAATTCATTTGTAGAGCAGACGACGGATGAAGACTTGCCCTAAAGCGTGTTCTTCAGTCTAATACAGCAGTCTTCGTGCCCCAAATGATAAAAATTTGTTATGAATCGTTTATGAACTCATTCAACATTCAATTCTCTTACCCAACGTGTTGCAAACACATGGCCATCACAGCAGCTCTATCTGTGTGTCAGTAATGGAAAGGCACCACATATTAGAAGTCTCAGTGCTCTACGTATAAGAGTGAATTCAGATACTGTAGAATATGGTGTTCAAAATAGTTACTCCTATCTGCTAGAAAAGCCTTTCTTCACCAAATGCGGTCACGTTTACTCGCGTTTGAAGCTTATTGCCGCTTTTCCGTTCCGATTTTTAGATTTCTCAACTAATCAGCTCATTCTCGAAAAGCTCTGATTTGTACCACGAATATTGTCGCTAAGAAGAAAATAATTCAACATGTTTTTCTATATTACTGTATGATGGCCTTCGGTTGTCTATTTAAGAGATTTTAAGAAAAATCGAAGATGGTTTTTTTTATTATTCAAATTTTAGTGGAGTACACTTTTGCCAATATGAGAATTTTCAGGCAATATATAAAAAATTTACATTTGCCCTACGGCAGCAATAATTTATGTACCTAATGAACACACTATATCCTTAAAACGTGCCAAGTTTGAAAACGCTGCTTCCATTACTTTCGGAGAAAAAAAATGGGGAATACGTAACTTATTTTAAACTGTCGCAAAGTTAGACATTTTTAAAAGCTATTTTCTTAAGGTCTACAAACTTGAAACCATATGAATTCATTCTTCATTAGACATGCATTTCAGGTAAAAAATATCTTCCTCGAAACAAAAATATTTGTCTTTTTATAGCATCTGCAATTTTCGAAAATGACAGCTGACGAAATTGGTGCCTCCTTGTTGGTGAAGTTTGATATTTTTTTTTCTCGTCAAGTTATGCCGTTAACCATAAAACGAAGTTCACTTTCGGGCTACCTGGTGAGAGGTGCACGAAATATAAAATACTCAATAAAATCTAAAATATCAACTTTTGGACCCGTGTCGATCTCTCGTAGAATCACCCTACAGTAACTTGGTTATAGGGTGGCTGGAATTCTAACCAACCTAACTCGGTCCCGATAATAGTGCAATTTAAAATGTGGGCCGTTCACCAGCTACGTGCCGCAGTTCGCTATAAACTATTCCACGCCAGCTTGCTTTACTCGGTACAAAGCGACAACCGTTGTGTGTTAGATTACCCGCATAGTATGTCAAAAAGAAGCCCGGCTAAGTTATCTACATAAATTGTTGTGTGTTTCCGGTGAGAAAAAGAGAACAAAGAAAGGTCTGGGTCATTTGTAATGTGACGCGAGTCCAAAACTGCTGCTTGCAGACCAGTGGTGTCTGCGCTTCATTCCCCGCGAGAACGGCATCCACCAGGTGCACATCCGCCACAACGGCATCCACATCCCAGCGAGTCCGTTCCGCATCCGCGTCGGAAAGGACGACGCCGATCCGGCCGCCGTGCAAGCCTACGGTCCGGGTCTTCGGGATGTCAAGAGCGGTGAGTACCATTCTGGCAAAACAATTATTAAGTGCAACCACAGGAAAACAGGATTCTTTTCTTTTTTTCGCTAAACGTGAGGGCGGTCTCCAGACAGAAGAACTGAAAGCTACCCAATTATTGATATGTAGGTATACGTGTCTCGTGGCAGCGGTCGCACGATGGTGCTCATGTATCCTGGCGCATTCCTTGTGTTTCGTCGTGTGGTCAAAGCAGATCTCGGAGGCCACGCAGAAAGAAGCGCGTGGCTGAGATCTGCTTCTCCAGGAGCCGCAGCGGTTGCCTACAAAACTACAGTCTGCTCTTTCACTGAACTCATTCAATGAATTTTCATCAGTTATTCCGACAACTAAATGGCCCTCATCTAATATAAGATTATGCTCCAAGATCACATCCGGGTTCGTAAGCAGATTTTTTGGGGGGGGAGGGGGGGGGGTATTTTTTTAAGCGGTCGTTTCTCGCTCTGTATGTCGTGGCGAAAAAAAGATTTCAACGAGAGGGGGGGCGGGGCGGATGGACCCGGTTTGCCACTCCCTCGCTGCACCACTGCATGTATCCAATTTACCCGTTAACTCGAATCGTACCATCGATTCGTGTCAGCTTTCTTTTTAAAAAACATTTTTCTGAATATTCAAAACACTGCAAATAGGTGCTCTACCGGGAGTGTTTGCAAGACAAACGAAAGTGCCACTAAAATTTGAAAGATGTAAAAACACTTCGTTCATCCGTAGGCGTCAAGACTGACTTCGTCGTGGACACGTGCAATGCGGGCGCGGGGTCCCTGGCGGTGACCATCGACGGCCCCACCAAGGTGAACATGGACTGCACCGAGGAGGAAGAGGGCTACAAGGTGCGATACACGCCACTCGCGCCCGGAGAGTACTTCATCACCGTCAAGTTCAACGGATACCACATCGCCGGAAGCCCCTTCCGCGTCAGCTGCACAGGTGCGCCAAACGACTGCCCGTGCCTAGAGTGAAATTAAGAATCAGTTTTAGACTGATCGATTCTAATTTGAAAACTGTAATTTCACCATCATAGGTTTGGTACCAGAAGATAAAATGAAGGTCAGTTTCATATTAAAATTTCGCGCCGAGATCTTCGGACGTGACGTCACAAATTTCAGCGTTTTTTTTTGTATTTTGGCAACCTTGGCTCAACGAAATTTCCTGAAATTTTGCACGTTGTATGTCTGGCTCCGACAGAGGTGAAGCTTGTTGGGGACATATATACAAGTGGGCCATGTCAATATGGCTTGCTGGGTCTATTCGATTTGCAGCGCAACGCCGACAAAACGCATATTTAATAATCAAATAACTGAAAAGCTTCATGTTTTCTCTTTGCAGGCAGCGTCACCCGAAGCACTGGAGGCCGTAAGCAAACATGTTTCACTACTTTCAACGCATGTATCTTGCTTTTAATTACATACTAGACAAGGTTCCATTCATTTTATCACACATTTCCGTCAAGTATAATGGTTATAAATGTTGTAGCAGTATAATTTCAATGAAAATGCTATGAGGACGTCTGCTTCCACAGACGACGTACATGTCAGCTTTAAAAGATACAGCTTTGAAGACAGGCACGGGAGTACTTCAGGAGTCTGCGGCATTTCTTCCTCCAAAGTGGATGCACAGAAGCTTGCACCAATGGGCGCGCACTTCAGGTTGACGTCATCCGCAAAACATTGTGGAGTGTATCAGACGGGTTCCGGTGCCGCCATGTTGGGTTGTTACACTTTGTGTTTTGCATTTTTAACAGCAAAACAAACAGCGCTACGATGGGCGCATGCACATGAAAACGGTCAAGTTGGGACGTGTGATGCTTCATGGCTTTATTCATTAACGTCGCAATATACAGAAACAATAAAATATCAACTTAACAGCCCAACATGGCGGCGCCAACATGTCGTAGGTAAAATGGTCTATAGTTCAATCGTCGCGGAGTCGTTAGGAATCTTCTGGGAGGAGAAAAGGGGACTTTTGGATTTTTTCGTTGGTGCTGTAGTCTGGCCGCGTGCAATTACACCAAATGCATAAAAAGAGAGACAAAGAGAGGGAAGCTTAACCGGACAAGCGTCCGGATAGCTACCCAAACTCTTAATTACCAAAAACAATATTTAATTTAACTGGTATTGTGATTGTGGCACACTTATATGTGAACCTCTAACATAACTGCATTTAGACAACTTTGGTTTATTGTTCCCCTGGTGTTCTGCTTCTAAATGTTATTAAAATATGGCATTAATTCAGCTTATTTCCCAGTAGAAAGTGTCAACCTCAATATGACCTTAAGCTCCGAGAGAACATCAACATCAAGGAGAAAAGACACAAACAAAAGTCAGTTCTTTACCTCAGCTGATAGAAGAGAGCACAGCAGTTGTCAGCTTCCCTTAGACTACAAATGTCATTAGACAGCCACGATGAAGGGAGCTTGACATTCAGAAAGTAAGGGGAAGGGGAGGGGGGAATGTCGTCTTTGACCAAGATGATATTAGCGTTTCGGGCTTGAAATTGTGTGTGGATGAACGTCAGTGAACGTGAGATTAGGTGAATGAATGACGAGTCTTGACTGACCTTCTGGAACAGAAATGCTCTGTGAAAATGAGACCCATGAAGTTGTCTTCCAATATGATTTTAGATATTGAAGTTGGACATATAATTCAATCAAGATAAAAGCAAATTAAGAAGCTTTTGCTAATTGTGTGCTCGGTGGCTTGAATATACGTAGCGAATTGCACACGCCAATGCATACAGGCCGTCTGTAAAAGCACATATCGCGTAAGTTAAAATCATTTGCTTGAAGAGACGTATAATATGATCGAGTATGCGTTGGCTAAGGACATGTACGTCTGATCAAAGTAAGCAGTATGGTGGTATTCACAGTGTCGCACTAAAGCTAGTCCCAAAATCACAACACTGAGACGGAGCTCGACTTAGTACACAGTCTGCTTAGTAACTCAAAACACATGTTGCACATATATGGTGAGTGATATTATATATATATATATATATATATATATATATATATATATATATATATATATATATATATATATATAGATAGCACCCTGCTCTCCCTTACTACTGACAAAATAATACAGTAACAATCGTGCTCAAAATTTTCCCTCTCTTTTCCTTTCGCTAGCAGAGACTATTTACTATTTCCTAATGTTTAACTGTAAATCGGCAAAAGGCCTGATACATAATCGAACAAGACTCGAGGTAGGACGTAGCACGGTGGCGCATCGCCTCTCCCTAATCTCGGCTTCCTTCTAATTCCTTGATTTTACGCTCCGGCTGCGTATGAACGGCGCGTGCGTACACGCAGGCCTGTCCATCGCCCCGCCCACTTCGCCGGAGACGTCTTCGATGACCGTGGACACTGTGGTGAAGCAGGCTGTTCAGAAGGCCGACCAACTGCCCAAGTTTCGATCTAACGCCGCTAAGGTGACCTGCAAAGGCATGGGCCTCAAGCGCGCTGTCCTCAACAAGAACAACCAGTTCACCGTCAATGCCGTGGACGCTGGTGAGTACATGACTGGCGAAAAATAGCCAGAACATCATCTCTCACTATAGAGTGACATGATATAAAGAAGCTTGATAATTTGCTCTTATGACGTGACCAGCAGGAGGCATTGCCACATGCAGACGGCCAACCTCTGTCAATGGCTTGCTGTTATCTGATCATCAAAACAACTACGAAACTCATTGAAATCTGGTCGTAGCCACATTGACCACGCACCACCGTACAGAGCTGCTGAAGTATTTCTGAGGCGTTCCTAGCGTTATTTAACCGCTTGAGTGGATATAGGTGAAGCTATACATAGGTTGCAACTGGGGCAAATCAATAAAACAGACAGGTATAGAAAATATTTGAGGGTAGGGGGAGTTGGCGAAACACCAGTTTGACAAGCATAGAACCGGTAGCAAACTAACGGCAATAAAAATGTGTTCATCATAAACTTCTTCATAAGTTCTGCTACCGTAGTATTTGTGACAATTTTTGCCATTTGTGCAGCTTTTGCAGTCTACATATAGCCGCTGTTTTATACCTTCAATGTAGTTTTTTCTTTTTTCTCTGCTCATTGAGCCATAATTCAGAACTATTAATAGACTGTAGGTTACAACAGTCTAGAACCGTCACGCCCACATTGGATCCGCCTAGGCTATTCATTTTGACAGGTTGTCGACAAGGCAAGATTCAGCGGGAAATCACATGCAGCATTGACATGAATCTTGTTTTCTGCTTTTTTTCTGGCTTGGAGAGCCTCTTTTTGCAATAAACTGCATATATATGTGTGTGTTTGTGTTGGCATACCAGGAGCAATTTAATTTTACAGTTTATACATAATGTACCAGCACTACAATGCTTCTGCGATAAAAAAACGGACAGAGTGTGAGAGACAAAGGTGGAAAGGGACGAAGTGTGTGACTTCACAAGCGATTAGCGGGAAAATACGTGTGACGTCGTACCTTAGGAGCCAATAGTAACAGTTGGTGAGCCACGTCACTCATACGAAGTGACTACTGCCATTCCTTCGAGGGTTCAACAACAGCTAGCAACAAGCGTCTGTCGAAACACCCACCTAATGGTCCCAACACAGTAAGAGATAGAAGTTCAGATGAATGAAAGCAGAGACCCCTATAATGAAACAGTTTCCGTTGGTTAGGAAAGGGCAAGCGGAGAACCCACTGACAGAAATCCAACACCCATGCAGATGAGTTGCAATTGCATTGCATGTTTATTGTCCGTTCAGTTTGATCAAGAGGCACTCATGCACAGAAAGAACACGTAGCACCAACAAGATCGCAACAGAGCTTCCTTTTCTTCGTTCAAACATATGCACATCACTAGTATGCACTCGTTAGAAAACACCCACAGTTCACCCACAAGCAAAAGAATGAAACACAAGGCTCTGCACCTGTAGACGTGTCATGTATTCATACGTCTATGAGCACATGAATGCAAGTTGCTCAGTCGTGACTAGCTATACATGGCGAGAACAAAAAATCCTAGGGCATAACACATTTAGCTATGTCTGCATATAGGGACTAGCATATTTGGCCCAATTGACTATTGAGTATATTATTTACCCCAAACAACGCACAGTTCTCATATTTCTAAACGTCTTTATTAACAGCATTTAAGCAGTCAATATGTGCCTAGCTTATCCGAAATTCATTTAAAGAAACCAATGTGTGCTTGCAGGAAGGAGGTATGAAGCATACCAACACTCAGTTATCACGACTGATTTTATGTGTGCAGTGTCATCCTCTCTCTCCCTATATATATATATATATATATATATATATATATATATATATATATATATATATATATATATATATATATATATATATATATAAGATATATATATATATATATATATATATATATATATATATGAGCGAAATCATCCAACATAGACGCGAGAACACCTGAAGCTGTTGGGTCAAATATGCGAGGCCCTGTACACGCCCCGAGACGCGACGGAAGCAGCAGGGAAACATTCATTGTTCGATGCTCATATTCACTTGCATTAGTAAAGAAGACCCCTGTTTACATGCACACAGAGTCTAAACTTGATTCGTGTATTACATGTGTACCTTCGTGCATCCGTACATTTGGCTTCGGTTTCCAATGCTTAACCATGGCACATCATGTAAACTGCGGCAGTCACCTGGTAAGAATACGTCTACAGGTGCACTGGAACTATGAATTAGATCTAGGCTTCGATACTGGGAACTATTATGAGCGCCTTAAGCATTTTCACTAGTTCTAATATAGCTTTGTGCTGCAACCGATCATCAGCAGTGAATGCTGAAAGCACAGGCACCAAACAAAGTTCGGGAGGGCTAAAATTTTGTCTTCTGCAGAGACAACAGAGTGTACCAGAATGTTTTAAAATCGCCAAACAATTTAACTTAAAGGGTGAATGATATTTTCTTAAGTGCCACATTTCAAAATTTACCACAGTCAACACATGCACCTGTCATGTTTGTTAACACTATGCAGGTATCACACACATGTAAGATGCACGTTGCAAGTCTGCATAAGTGACAGCGCACACAGAAATATATTGCTGAATTAGAATTTTCTGGTGCACTCGTGAAAATAATACCACAGCACAGCTACATTTAAGGCTTTAATGCAGCATTAAATGTTGTTGACACAAAGTGAGAAGGTTACTAAGTGGTGTGCGGTACACCTCTACCCTATAGTGCATATGTCCCGCTAGCAACTCATTGAGCAGTGAAGAAATGCAATTACCAATGCATATTAGCACAGCCTTAAATGAGGGCAGGTGAAAGCCACATCCGGACAACTGAAGGGTGCATGCTTTGTCATCTGGCGTAACTGATAGTAATAAATTCCCGTTATAAATTATAGTTTTAAGCAAAACGTGCTTTCAACTCCAGTCTGTAAATTATACGAAGTAGATTATTGTGCGTTGAATGTGGCAATGTAATGGCAAAGGAAAGTCTGGCTCTGTTATTTCGATAAGGATGTTGTCGAAACCAGATGCATTATTCTTGATTTCTTTCACGTTTTGCAGCATGTCCAGATATAATTCAATACGAATATAAAGAAGACCTTTTAGAATATCACTTAAATCACTGTGAATATACTAAAGTGACTAGAGAAAACTATATCCACTATCTTTATTCAGCTGCGGTCATTTCAAATCCTGTTATTAATAAAGCTGCACAGGTTCAAAGTTATGCCGATTCTCACACTCAGGGAAGCAACAGTAATGCAACAAAAGTGTGAATGTATGCAGTAATTTGAAACATAGTGAATCCCCCACAAGAAGTGCTGACTGTGCATAACCTGCTCTTCACAGGCAACAACTTGATCTACGCCAGTGTGTATGGACCCAAGGGACCCTGTGATGAAGTATTTGTCAAGCACCTGGGTCGCAATCTCTACCAGGTAAACTATGTGGTCAAAGATCGCGGCGACCACATTGTGATCGTAAAGTGGGGCGACGACCACATCCCGGGCAGTCCCTTCAAGGTTGAAGTAGTCTAGGCCTCGACATTTACACGACCGACCGCTGCTTGCTTGGCCCTCCCCGGTTGCCGCAACCGCCGAGCACGCACAGCCAGCGATGTGCCCTTGCAGTGACGTCACATAACAGCTGCCACAGCGGCACCGCGCATCTACATCAATGCAGCGATCTTGAACGCAGTCCAGTGAGCCTGCCTGAGTCATCCTTATGCAATGCTCCCTATTAGAGAGACGTGGCAAGCACATATATAAAGGCACACATACCGAGCCATCTTACAGCCCCAGATTTGCTGCTTCACTGCAAGGCAACATTCAACAAGATGACTGTCTGCAACAGACGTTGCCTGCTAAAGCACCCGCAATGCACCAGCACTGTGCCGCATCTATGAAATGACTTAACTGTGCGTTGCATAATTTGCGACATGTTTGACCACTGGCCTTCCTTCTAGATCGCTGCTGTGACAACGCGAGGACTGCACCAAGAAATCCCAGTGACTGTGTTTCCTGGCATCATGTAAAACTGTGACGTCAAGTGCAAGGTGCCTCCACCGAAAGGCATCGCCAACGGCTGTGCCCACTGCCAATGTGCTCCCTACAGCCGCCCAAAACAACCGTTGCCATACTCTACCGTGTTAGCCTTTTCTTCCTCTGCAAATGTACATTGAAGAGTGTTGACCATTAAAGAAGTGATGTGATCAAATCGCACCGGCCAGTCTTGCTAGCGCCTCCCTCTCACAGCTTCCCAACCACCATAGATGCTCTAACAGGGGATGACACAGTACAATACACCCTTAGTTTCGCACAAATTTCTTTACCCCATAGCAACAATGCCACTGCAGTGAAGATGCAAATCCAAAGATAACACTGTGCTCTCACAAACTAAGCCTGAACACTTGCCCGGTCAGACAATGTAGGACACTACAATGTTCCAAAAACTCTTCAAGCAAGAAAACTTTAATAAAATGATAACCAAGCTCCTCAAACAAAGTCCAGCATGTTGAAAAACATTTGTTACATCACAATAGCAATAAAATGTGCTATGCCTTTCAGATCTATCTACATATGATTATAATCACTCTCTTAGCTACACTATACTACTAGATGCCTCTCTTTTTCTTTATTTAATGTGGTGTGACATATTGAACAAACTTCCTTCCTTTTTTTTTTAATGAATTATGAATAAACCTTTATACACTAGAGCCTGGTTACAAGTTACATTCTAGCCACTTATGCCTAAAGGAACAATTGAGAGTCTTTACAGTGCTTTTCTGCGACAACAGTGAGCTATTGCCATTCTTAACAAACTATCTAGTAGAGCATTATTTGTCTACCAGTGATGCATCATGAATGCACTAAGTGAGCAAATCGCCAGGGTCTTTTCACATGATCTATGTAGAAATTGTGGTGCCTCATAAAACACTCGAAAAAGTATTGAAGTTTGCACTTACAAAGACGTATCGTGAGCATCTGAACGTGATATCAGTAGCACGAAGCCACTTGGTTTTGTAAACAAGAGCTAGTACAGTGCTGCTTCATGCAAAGCCCTCTCAGCAGAATGAACTGCACATTTGGCGAGTACACAACAGATCGCTGCAACATCATGAATTCAGTGCTGAAGCCGATAGTGCACACTCAAAAGACAGCGCAGATAAGAAAGTTATATAGAAAAATGCGTGAACACAGTTCAGCTCCATAACAAACAAATCTGCAGCTCAGTCGGTCTGAGATGAGTAATTCTAGATAACAAAGCGCTTTGAGTAAAAAAGAGAAGTGCCCCTAAGTTCATCACGTTTGTTTTCGCCAGAGTACAACAACATCAACAAATCGTCACCACACGCGACTCTGAATAGACGTAGTAGACAAGTGTTTCGCAATATGCGGTAGTGGTGTGAAAAAATAAGGAACAACTAATACTTTCTAGAAAACGTTCTCAAAGTGCTCGAGTGGTTCCACTATTAAAGTGGCCGAGCCACTTCACAAGGCTTGAATGTTCCTATTGCCCTAGGTCTTGGGAATTGCACTTCACTGCGGCCCAACCCTAGGTGGTGCACATGCTTCGTTGATTATGTGTAGAAAACCTATGTAATATCTAAGATCAATAACATCACCCTCTATCCCACTGACAACTCTGGACACACAGCTAAAATAAAAAAAAAACCTAATGTGCATAGATCTCGTCCGCAAGTGCTGCCCAGGTTCAAGTTGCTGTGTGAGAAAATGAACCTGTGCCTACACAAACTTTGTGAACTACGTATCGTGGTTTGCGATGCTGGAGCAACAAATGGGTGAGCGAGAAAAAAATACTGCAATCGGTGGGCACAAAAAAAAAAGTGAATGTTTGATTTGCTTTCTATGGTGAGCTGCAGCATGAAAATGGCATCGGGTAATGTAACGAATACAAACGTAAGAGACAAAAAAGAAGTAAAAATATGGGCCGAGCTTGTGAGATTACTGGCAAAACACTGCATTCCTGAGTGCGAATGATGTTTATTTTCATTTGCTGTGAGTCATTGCAGCAATAGCCTGGGCCAGCAGGTTGTAAGTATATGCACAGCACTCAGCTGTGCTATTTTGCACATAAAAAGAAAGCCACAATAACGACATCTGACATCTAAAGCTGTGAGACGGCAGAAGTAGCTGTCTCTGAAATCTTTAAAATACATACTTTCTTATTGCCGAGCTTGGAATTGCAAAGAAGCGCATACTATTTAACAAAAGGAAATCAGACTCATCATAGTTGTTTTCTATAAAAGAACAAAAAATAGATAAAACAACACACCTTTTTCACCCTGTGCACAAAATTCATGGTCTCGCATTATATTAACTAAACAGCTCTGCAAGTCAGTGTAAACTGGAAAAAGAAAATGTGGAAGGAAACAGGGGGGAACCTCTAGGGATATCACTGGGAATGTCGCAGCACCACGGCAGTGAGTCAGCGACATGCTGAAGAGAGCACACGAGTTCATGTGTCAGACACATCGCTGCCAAACAAAGGCTAAAGGAAAAAAAAAAAAATGTATACACAAACAAGGTCCCCCGAAGCAACAAACAGTGTTCATTGCACCTCTCCCAAGTAGAAGACAACGTTCCAACCACTTCACAGCCGGGTGCACAAGTGGGAACACCGTATTCACCTCGGTGTCAACTGTATGCACCCCACTAAAAAACTGTCCAGCCGTAACTGCTTCTCCTGCCCAGCCTGTTTCCTATCAATCACCCATCTGCAATTAGTCCTTCAATATTGCGCAGAGGGGAAGTCGTGTCAACTCCACTTTCGTTCCCGTCGTCCTCGTCTATGGTTCGATCACTAGATGCTCGCCTGGTTGCCGGCATGGCCCGGATGGTGGTGGACGCACGCGCTTCAATTGGAGGCTGGATGCCCGAGCGCAGAGGAACGACCGTGAAGCGACGAGCGGTCGATGCGTCCAATCACCTGATGCTCGGCCTGTAAGAAGGGTTCCGGTTCTTGATGGGCAGCGGATGCGCCTCGGTGTTCAAAACCCACTGGTCTAGCGGGAGCACCGAGTCGTCGGAGAAAAGCAGGTAGAGGTATTTGAGCGTTTCTGCGAGGAAAAAACTCTGCTGGACGTCGTCCTTGGGGCCATCTATCTGGTAGACGTTCTTCAGCCCGGTGTAGCCGCCATCCACACGACAGTGCTTCTCCAAAGCCTGGCGTCAACAAAAGCAATGCCATTCATGCAATCGCTTTCTCAATGTGCAAAAACATGAAAGGGTGACATCGTGAAAGCAAACTTGTATAAATGCAGGCTTCATTTGCAAACATACTATAAACAAAACTAGATTCCTTAGTTTTAAAAGCTGATAGGACAATGTCAAATGCTGTACTGACTTGCTACCAAGATCAGGTGTTGCGCAAATTCTACTGTTATAGCGGACAAATGTTACCGTATTTTCTCACACATAACCTGCACCGAAAATTGAAAAAAAATTGCCTGCAAAGTGGGGGTGCGGGTTATCTGCAATTAATCTGGAAGCGGAGATCGGCTTCACGGCAATGCATGGCCACTCGTTCAGTCCGCATCCCCATCGGCATCGTGTGATGCAAAGCCAATAAAAGCCAACACTGGCCATAGACAGATCCCTCTCTGTAGCGTGTTCATTCACTTTTTGCATGCTTTGTTTGATTTGGTCAACAGCGTCACAACAGCGATTTGACAACGTCTGTCTCCGAGTCAGGTGTGGCCAGTTTGCACCGTTGGTCAGCCCTGTCTGACGAGGCACCTTGAGTGGGTCTCGACATCAATCTTTCACCACCAAAAAAAAACTCGAGATTATGGCTGCTGCACGAGAAATCAGCAACACAGCTGCTGCGAGGAGGCACGACGTCGACAAGTCCTGCATTCCCGACTGGCAAAAAATAAAAGGACTCTGCATGCAAAAAGAAGCGAGCATTTGGTGGCCCAAAGACTGATGCGCACCCCCTTTTTGAGACGCAGCTTGTCAAATTTATTGAAGAGCGGAGGAGTCATGGCCGGCTGAGTCAACCAAGACGGGGCATATGGAAGCTCTGAGGTTGGCCCATGAGATGAACATCTCATGCGAGTTTCGTGCCAGCCGTGGATGGCTCCAGCGATTCGTGGCTAGGCCGGGGGAGATTTTGGCCGACATGGTGCGCAAAGCCTTTAAATAGTGAGCCACCAGCAATTCCTTGAATGGTACTGAAGTCGACTGTGTCTTCGAGAGCGGCGATGAAGCCTCTGATAGCAGCAGCGACAGCCGCGAATTTGGCGATGATTGAAAGAACCGGAATCGGCGTCGTCAACGTTGCAGCGATCGCTTCGAAACAATGTTATTTTGTAAACGAGATTGTGACTGTGCAGCTGTGACTTCCCAAAACTGTTTTTTTTTTCCCGCTTAGCATGCGGGTTATATGCGAGGCTTTTTTTATTTTATTGGGGAGTTCAAAGTTATGGGTGCGGGTTGTACGCGTAGGTAGATTATATGCGAGAAAATACAGTATAACCTGGTTGATTCAGCGTCTTTGCATAATTTTTTTGAATATTACTGCTTCTTCAGTTTGTATTACGAAAGAGTGAACATTCTTACAGCACAGCCATTAAGTCAGTTCCAGCTGAGCACTCTCCAGTTAAAAAAAAAAAAAAGCACACAAGCGATCACACCACTTTCTATAGCAGGCATAAAATCAGTACATGGGCCAAAACTATTGCTATTCTGACCCTCATATTGGCCCCCTCCCATCCTGACTAGTTGGCATGAGCCCACCAAACATGCATAATGACCCTGGTGATAGCAGAGCCAACTTTGGCAGCGCACTAGTACCACCAAAACCTAATTTCGCTTTGGTCTAGGAAGATTTTTTAAGCAAAAAGGTATCCAATCTTAGTAATTTACCTGTACCAAATCGACTCCTTTTCATGAATAAATCTCGTCTCAATAAATGCGAGCAGTAATTTGCACTGGGTCCTTACCTGCCAAGGGCATTTTAGGCCTCGCACAGTACACAACACATTAGAGACACTGTTACCCACCTGAACAGCTTCCCAGCCCCAATCACGATACTTCTGATCCTTTGTGAGCCTCCAGAGGTAGAAGTAAGACTCAATCACTTCAGGACGCAGAATGTAATACTTCTCGTTCTGCTTAGTGGCCTTGGCCTCCAGCTGTTCTGTGAAACGGAACGACTCTGGACCCAGCTTGGTCGCTACATGAAAAAATGTGTATATGTTCGTCTTCCTATACTTCACCAGTAACAGAACTGACTGGTGCCAAAGTAAACAAAAAGAAAGTACTGCGCTACTCATTACAGTTCTGAAACGGTAACATGTTACTAAGCTCTTGCAAAAAGAAAAACCTTTTGGCCAACACTGCAAATGCAACATTGTACATGTATGAAATCAACTAGTCCTTGAATATTCAAAACTTCAAATATTTTTCTAATAGTGTATGCTATTCGATTTGACTCGCACTAGAATTTTACTATTCAAAGTATTCGAACTTCTCCAAGACAAATACAATCAACATCTGAATGGCAGATTTTTTTTAATAAGCTTCACCCGATCACAGTCTCGCATTGCGGCAAAAGCTGCTTTTCATTGCTGCCACGGTTGCAACTGTATTGATTCAAGAAAGCGCTGGTTCCAACATGGAGTTGCACTGCGCCATTACAGTGGCCCCTTGATAGTTTTAATATCCTCCACTGCATCAAACTTAAGTTAGCGGCAAAGATGCCCTTAGGGCTCTGCTGTGGACATATATGGATTTACTCGCGAAAGTGCTAGTTCGAAACTACACGGCAGAGGTGGGATTTCAAGTAATGCCAATACAAACGAGAAAGTCCAGAAAAAATCAGATGAAGATATTCACTATCCAAAATTTCAAATATTTTTATACAGTGATGTTTACAGGACAAATTAGCAACTCTGAATTCGAAGGCAGCACGCACTTGTTAGCCAAATTAGTTGGGCCTCCACAGAAGTTAAAGAGGTGAGTTGGGAGAAAATAGCGCCTTTTCCTTCCATGTGTTAAGTGTTGTCATCACCACATTCGCTGCCCCGTATCACGTAAATAAATATCATGCGATCTTTGCACTGCCACATCCTTGATAAAACAACTAGGGAACACCATACTTCCAACACTCTACCAACTTAGCAAAAAAAAAAAAAACACTCTCCCATGCTCCTATCTTATAATAATTTCTAGGGGATCCTCTGCAACTTTTTTCTGTAATTTCACTATGATGTATTTCAATAATATTAAACAAATAATGAGCAATATTGCAAAAATATTCTATTCAATTTGAACTCAAGCTTTAATATTCGAACATGCTTCACACCCGTAATTTTGCTATTTGCATAGCTCTAGTAGAACAAACAGAGAATATTCAATCTAGGTTAACTTACGTGTCCTGTCATAAGATTCATGACATGTGTTAGTGATGTTCTTTGCCACATCCATGAAGTGGCCCTTGGCGACTGAAGGGTCCTCTCCAAGTGTCCGGGACATAAGGCCATAGAAGCCACCTAGAGAGGAGGCAGCTCATCAGAGGCTTCCATGCAAACATGACACTCTTTAGTAGTACAAGTGACCTCCAAGTTTTAAATCAATTTTCAGAAAAAAATAACAGTACATCGTGAAGTTTACAAGACCATATAAATAAATAAATAAATGAACAATATACAATAGTGGTGATGGGATGTGCCAACAGAAGCTTTCAGGTTTCCATTTTTATGCCAGAACATTTTGTATTGTCACAATTATCACACCATCATTACAGTCACATATCGAAGAGCAACATGTCAATTAGAGCGCAAGGCATGTTTACGGGACTTAACATTGTCACATGCAAAAGTTCTTTGCTTTCTGTTAATAGGGATGATAATAATCGTGGCACCACACCTGCACATTTTTAAAATCAGCTAAACAGCAAATTTACTTCCATCGATAGCATTGTGCATACTATTAATCGAAAATATAGGAACAATCAAATTTCATTGCATGAGGTCTAGCCATACACTGTACCAATATGTCGAGATTTCAGGCAAAAAAATGAAACAGGCTGATCAAAACAGGATGAGAAATAAGACCTGAGATGAGATATTGTCGCCAACCAATAAATCATACTGCGATAATTTGAACATGCTCGGTAATACAGACAGCTGTGCGGCACTGCCGATGGCCCCATAGAACGACATATATACGTAAAGACGACATATATTTCAGACAGCTGCCAGATCTACATTCGATAATCTGAAGAAGTGCACACTGAATCGGCAGCCATTATATCTTCATTGGTACTCGTACCATACAAAGCTTGGCCTCAGAGATAAAAATGAAAGCAAACTGGTGATCTGTGAGGCTTCATTTCAACTGCTTCATAGCTTTAAAAATGCTGATCTTGGAGGCAGTTCACAACTTTGGGAGGTTGTATCGACATCGCAAACATTCTATGTTACGGTTTCGGTATCCCCGCACTATTATGGCGCTGTACTGCTGTCGCCGCCATTCTGTCGTACGTGTCTGCAGTACTGCGTTCTCCTGAAATCTTCATGCGTTTAGTTTTGTGTCGAGACCTGCTTTATTTGGTGTTCTGCTGTCCCAAAAGATCTACGTGAAATGGCACCAATGGTGCCTTTACAACCAGCGCCGAAAGTCACGCCGCCTCCGACGAAACACGGCAGACATACACAATGCCAACCGTGGCAAGAAAAACTGGCATCATTTTGAAAGTGCACAGGGGTCGCCCCAAGTCAAAGTTGCCTGAGTGTTCAAGAACCCAACACTTGCAATGAAAGAGCCTGACCTGCCGCCCAGCGCAAAGAGCTAAAGTGCGGACCTTATTGACAAACTGCAAAGCTGCGGAGTGCCGATTCTTGACGCAGTTACTTTTTAAGACTTCCCAAACGTCGACAGTCTAGTGTTGTCGTGTGTGAAATTGAACGAAGACGACATGATTGAGCAGGTTCTGCAACTGCCGAACAGTAATTTTGACTGATGAAGACGACGCATCGTGTGCTCTGGAACAGTCGCATGTGGACCTGTCTCAAGCCCTCACAATTCTTTCGTCGACAACTCGTTCTACCTGTGCTCGTACAGCGAGCGTACGACACTGGCCGAAATACAGACAAACTTGGTTGCACGTAAGCGGAAGTGCATGCAGAAACGCATTGACAGCTTTTTCCGGCCACCGGGTTACTGAAGCGTCAACAAATGTATTTTTTATCTGAAGCATTCGTTTTTTTTTTTTTTTGGACATTCGATAATTCGAACCAGTACGTTCCCCGTGGAGTCTGAATTAGCAGTCGTCAACTGTAACACATCGACACGCACCTGCAAAGCAGGCCAAATGATCCATCTTTGGCTCCACTCGGTCATACTTGATCTCGGCCAGGTAGAGGAACCCACTTCTAGACTGCAGCAGCATCTTTGCCTCGATAGCCTAGGCATGAACACACAAGAATGTCAATGTGGCAGTTCTTTGAATGTGGTCCTCACACAGCCTTATTTCCAGAACCTAGAGAATGCTAGAGTGAGTGCAATGAGTCATAATGAATACATATACAGTAAAACCTTCCTGAATCAAAGTCACTGGGACTGTGAAAAATCTTATAATTGAGTAGTTTTTGAACTAACAAAATATATCAACAGTCCGTATACAAGGAACATTAGATTACTGAAAGTAATCAGAGGTGGTTAGGTGCTATAACCGCTTGTTTGCAGGCTCCAAGGGTTTTGTTATCGAGCAACATAATACTTTCAGATGCAGCATGAAAGCACTGAACTAAAGACAGTCAAGAGTGATAAGCCATACAAGCAGGCCAGATAAGACCTCTCGGCTGCATGAGGTGAAGTTCTATACTTGATTCACATGTTAATGGCAGTATTGTATACATATCATGAAGGGAACACCCTCTCACCATGTTTAAGTACTGCAGTACCCTTCTTGTGTGAAGATGTAAAACTACTAGCTCACAGCAATCTGTTCTCACAAGAATGAGTCTAACTAAACTTGTAAACGACAAACTTCAGGTGTGCATCACACCTCTTCGAAGGCTGATGATATTGAATCATGAGCGTTGACAAATACCAACTAAATGTCAATCGGTGGCGCTAACCTTGACAGCATCCAACAGCAGTCGCTTGGCCTGCACATCTTCGCCATCAGACTGGATCCACGCCTTGAGGAGGTACTCATAAAAGCTGTCGCCCAGAGCTCCCATAGACATGTGGTCTGCCAAAAGCAACTGCCGGCAGAGTCTAACATATTATCAAGATTCATCACTCAATGGCCTTACATGACCTTTCAGCACATTTCCAGGTAATCATTGAGTGACCTCACTCTTAGAGGTTACCGCATCACGAATAGACTGGCCCAAAAATTTTCATATCCCAACAAGTACGAGCAAAGTTACAAGGATTCAACGGATGCTCTAAACACTTTTTATCTCCTTTCGTGCCCAGCAAGCGCGTTGAAAATTACACGGGGTGGAAATATAAGGAGGCAAGAAGCAACGTCCGTACATCAGTCATAACCTTGGGCACTTTCTATTTGTTTTATTTAAATGCTGCAGCTCACTTTCAGCAGGATCATGAGCATGCTGGTAGAGCGTGACGAGGGCATGCAGGTGCCACACTGCAATGGCCGCCGTAACTATGCACCTCGCAATGCTGAAATCGGCCAATGACTGTGGTTATGTAAACGTGACGCAATGGACTTTCACTTTGGGTAAATGGCATCATTTGTCGTGAGAGCAGCGAGCATTTTCTATCTAAGTAAAATTTAATTGCAAATTCCAAGCACTATGCTGTGCTGTAAAGTTTGGCTCACATGTTTGCAAGAGCCTCCACTACATAATATAGGCCGAATTTTCAGGGCATATTCAAATAGTGCTGTGGGGCCCTTTTACAGAACATGGAGTATACTGAAAAGCTGATGGGGACAATGTATCGATGTCGGAGACAGAAGTTTCAAGCGTGGAATTAGGATAAACATTTTCTCACTGATCCTTGATGAAACAGGACCCACGACCATTGATAAAGAAGATTTTATGAATGTTTGTCATTGATTGGCTGGAAACTTGAATTGTAGCATTTGTCACTGAATAATGACCATTATGTGACGCTCATTACGTACATGAATGAACATGGATAATTTCCAATTTATTAAGACATTTTTGCTACTAACAGACTTTCTGCCAAGAATGAAGCCTCTCGGAAGCACCAGTGCACGACAGGGTAGGTCAGCTTTGCTTAGAAAAATACACATGAATAAAATAACAGAATGCTCTAGCCTCCAAGAGAAATGACGAGAAAGGCAGATGGACTCACGCTGTCCCCAGCGTCCTGTCTTGGGGTTGATGTAGTTCGGGTAAAGGCCTTTGGGCTTGTCAAGATCGGCCAACACCTGCCTCACCTTGTCCACTTTCTCGCGGAAGACCGGGTTGCCTGTGATGTCGCTGAGGTAGGAGAACTCCAGATGCATGGTGCCCAGCTCGGCTAAGATCGAGCCGCCACTCGAGGCCCAAGCGTAGTTCTTGCTTACACCCCTGGAACACAACAAAAGCGCCGTTCTAGAGCCTCTCTTACGCCTTATTCACAATTAGTAACACTGCATTTACTCTCTCTATACAAGTACTCTCTGTTTCACATACAGCAGGTAATGCTGACGCAGGGGCCACAACCGCGCAACCTGCAGACTTTTGACTAGCGGCCTGGCCAACAGATGACTGTCTTTGTTCCATAGTTCTGTTTTTTTAATAAGAGAGCAGAGTGGGTCAGGGAACAAACCGGGGTTAAGGATATCATTGTTGAAATCAAGAAGAAGAAATGTACATGGACCGGACACGTAGCACACAGGCAGGATAACCGCTGGTCATTAAGGGTAACAGACTGAATTCCCAGGAAAGGCGAACACACGAAGGGGAGACAGAAAGTTAGGTCGTCTGATGAGATTTAAAAGTTCACAGGTATAATGTGGCAGCAGAAAGCACAAGATCGTGTTGATTGGCGTATCATGGGAGAGGCCTTTGCCCTGCAGTGGGTGCAAACAGGCTGGTGATGATTATGATGATTTATGAGCTGCACAGATGCAACTGATCTCAAGCATTTGGTTTCATGAGGCACACCATCTATTCACCATGTTTTAAAACATAACCACGGAACGGAAACTATGTGTTTCAAGAACTGCCTCCAAAATTTCGCAATTTCAGAGGTCAGTATCGATATATATTTCTCAGACCCTGACGCCCTATGTCTTGTGAAAGGACTCATAAGTGAGACACGGGAAGGGCCTTCTTTCAAATGGCAAAGTTAGAATACAATTGGACATTATACTAATGGCTTACAGAACAGTCCGTCATACGACCTGTTTTAGAGTACTTTAGTATGGTCCGGTCGGCTCACTGGAACGTTTTGAGGACAAAAACCGAGAGAATACAAAAATTAGCAGCCGGTATTGCATGCGGTAGATACCGACACACACTTCGTCACAGCTTTGTTAAAGTTCTGTGAGCTAGCCTTTCAAGTATCACAGTCGCAAAGATTACCTCAAACTTTTTTCAAGATTAGATACGGGCAAACAAAAATAAACAAGCATCTACAACTTCGGCCACCTGGATGGCGATGAGGTCCTCTCAATATAATAGCAGAGCTATTCAACCTTATTTCACACACACCACTGATTTCCACCCTTTTTTTTTTCCATCGTAAAACAGAAATGTGGTACAATTTACCTAATGCGGTTTTTCAACAAACAATATCAGTTAATTTTGAAGATACGAGCAGCTTTCTCAGTACTGATACGTGCTAACTTCTGTTGCGAGCTTTAGGTCCTTAACATTTATGTTAGTCGCTGTTGCTGCTCATTTTTCGGATGCTGGTTAGTCATCTGTCATTCCTATGTGCTATTGAATGTTTTTTTTGTGTAAGGTTATGTATTATGCCACACCACTCCTGTAATGACCCCAAATGTAGGGTTGCCAGTATTAAATAAATTAATAATGGCGTTCAAGAGCTCTTTTCGCAAAAAATCCCAGCATCGGTGTTGGTGTCTTCAGTTATGAACAAAGAATCACGGCTGGCTGTGAGCGAAAGTTCGCAATAGATGCAATAAAGATAGGAGCTAGAGGGTGTTTGCACTTCAGGTTTCCTAGAGGCACAGTTTAGGTCTCCACCAAAAAGTAGACATAGGACAAGGAGGCGCCAGGTGTCGGTTAGGGGGACACCAATGGACAAATGTAGGGGGTGCGTTTATGTATTACGCGGGACAAGAAAACAATCCAGATTATGACGAATGAAGTTGGGGGTGTGTTTATTGTGCAAGCGAGTTAATTACACGAGCAAATACGGTATTTTTAGCGGGCCAGAAAATATAATTGGGCTGCAATACTTTGTTAAAGTCGTCTCCTTTGGTTTCCCAGCCAAAGTAACTCGTAACAAAAATACTAGTGATCACAATACCAGTAGGCCAATCAACACCACAACATGGCATGACAAGTGAATGACAAATAAAACTTACGTCTTGATGTTAATGAGGGCGTGAGGTATGCCTTTTGGTGTGTTGAAGGCTGGAAGCAACAGGCGGGCAATTTCCTCTGCCTTGTTCTTGAACATCTGCACCGGACATAAGAAAGGACAGAAAAATACATTCATTGCACAAGAGAAGAATGCAAACGAACATTATGTGACCACTGAGGTTGCTAAAAATCTTGGCATACAAAGCCTCCATCTGCATAGGTTGAAACAAAAAATATATATATGGTGTTTTATGCGGCAAGGGCCAATGGTTGCAACAAAAAGGAAACTAACTTTTACAACCAACACCTTCAGCTCTTCACTTTGTTTCTTTCTTTCTGTGTCCTCACTTTTTCGCATTTTTCTACAGCCATGAAACTTTCTCTACTTGTGTTTATCGTCAACTCAATTTCACAGCTTACAAAAAAACCCTGATGTCTGGTTTTTCAAGTTAGGTACAGTGCACTAAAAAAAAAGAGAGGGAAACAAAAAATATACATATATAGAGGGTGTTGAACCTGTTGAGCACCAAGTCTTTTTAAAGGATATTTATGATATGCAAAAAAAAACTAGTACAGATTATTCCCAGTTTACTGGAGCTGTCACTGGCAACTTTTTATCAGAGAGATTTAATTATTTATAATAAATTTTGTAACTCAACAAGTTCCCACTTCAAAATATGAATGAGGCGCATGTAGGCATGTTTAAATGACATCTAACTGCGCTATTTTCCCCAACATACTAAATTGTGTGCTTGTTTTTTCCGGCTAAGAAAGAAAGCAAGTGAAATGTGAAAAATACCACGTGACTACGCTTCCAACCACAAAAGACAGTAGCGACTTCAAATAAACTTCCTGCAAGAAACCACTTTGCCTGTTGCATTGTGCCAGAGACTGTGTTCCATGCTCTGGCAATGGTACGAGATGAATGCCAACGACATCTGTCACAATTTCACAGGGATTTCTTTCCCTCGATTTAACGCCACTATCATATCTCCCAGCCGACTGTTCTCATTGATAACATGGCCAAAGCACTATTTGGAGGTCACTAAAGTGAAAGATATTACAATTTTGCTTCTACACCGTAATTACTCGAATCTAACGCGCACCTTTTTTCCGGTTAAGCGAGTTCATAAATCGCATGCGCGTTAGAATCGAGTACGAACAAAAAAATTACGGTCAATCTATTGCCATCGGCAAATCCAAAATGGCCGCCCCCTACGTGCATCGGCATGGCACCTCGGCCATTTCTGCCTATGTGTTTCCCATGAGCGGCACTTCGTACGTGTGCTGAGGAGTTCGTCATCTAGTAGTGCATTAGCATCGACGGCGTGGAAGGGCCGACTCCAAAAACCCGAGTGCACCACGATGCCGCTTTTAAAAGAAAAGTCATCGCGTGTGCAGAAACGGACGGAAATCGGGCCGCATCGCGGTCGTTCGGAGTTCCCGATACGTGCGTGCGGGACCGGCGGAAACAAAAGCAGAAGATTGTCGACAGCAAAGCTTCACGCAAAGGCTTCAGTGGACCACAGCAGGGTCGGTTTCCGCAAATTAAAGAGCTGCTCGGTGAGTATGTGCTTGAGCAGCGAGCGGCACAGCGGTCCGTGACGACAGAACTGCTCCAAGTGCGGGCTATGCAATTAGTCTTAGAAAAAGGTCTAATGCGGAGCCAGTTTAAAGTGAGCAGGTGCTGGCTAACTTTATGAAGAGGAAAGGCTTTTCCCTCCGAAGGGGAACATGCATATGCGAAAAGTTTTGCGGAAAAGTACGATGAAAAGCTTCACAGTTTACAGACGTTCGTCCTAAACTTGCGGCGCAACAACGGCTACCTGCTTGGGCAAATCGGGAATGCCGATCAGACGCCTCTTTACTTCGACATGCCTGGCACCACAACCGTCGAGAAGAAGGGGGCGAAGCAAGTTCGCGTGCTGGCATCGGTGCACAGTAAAACTACAGTGACGGCAATGCTCTGTTACACGTCAGATGGGCACAAGCTTCACCCGTACCTCATATTTAAATGAAAGACGCTCCCGAAAGGAGTCGTTTTTTCGAGTGGTGTGATCGTGCGGGCCAGCGAGAAAAATGGGTGCGCGTTGCAATCGATGTCTTACGTGTTTTTTTTTTTTTCGCGGTGGAAATCTGGTGCGCGTTACAATTGAGGGAGCGGTAGAATCGAGTAAATACGGTATTTCCTTTTCTATGTTCTTTCTTTGATTTCTTCTTTTGCGCTCTTTCTTTTTCTGTGTTCTTTCTTTGACCTTACAGTTAGCCTCTTTGCGGGTGCTGCTTCCTGATGCAAGATGTAGTTTAGAAATAGAATATTCCTACATTTTGTGCGCTACTTTTTTCAGCCAGAGAAAATGAGTACGTAATTTGTAAAATGCTTAAGGCCGTGCAGCTAGACATACTAGATTACTTAAACATGTCTAGATATGTCTTACTGACATTTTTTTAATTAGGAGAGCACTTATCAAGAATAAAATCAACTGCAGCTAATTACGTAAACTTTGTTAAAGTTTGTAGTAACTAATCCCCTATACTGGGAACAATATGTACTAGACTTGCTTTACTAACACAGTTCATCTGATTTTAAATCTTGGTGCTCAATAGGTGGGGCACGATTTACAGATACCTTTCAGAATAGCTGCATATACCATGCTTTTAATGAATCTGGGTTCTTACACTGCGCAGATTTTTAGAGTACTTGGTGCACATATTGAGATTCTGTTAAAAAGTAATTGAGAAAGTGAAATCTGAGGTAAAAACATTTTAAATACTTACGTCGTCCCCAGTCAAGGCATAGCACGAGAGCAGACCACCGATAAAGCGAATGTTGGTCTCAAAGACAGAGATGTCCGAACTCTGCACGTAGAAACAGAATTTTCACAGTTAGAAATGCTCACACATTGAAAATTCTTGCATCTTTCTATGAATCATGCTTAGTAGTACTTGCTCATATTAGTCCCTGAGGAATATAACTTTATACTGTTGCTTTAGGCAGAGTATAACACTTGGTTCTGACCCATTTTGCTACACAATAGCAGCACAATTTTCTTCTTCCTTGTAGGCAATACATAGTGATTGTACAGTAGACTCCTGTTAAACAGAACCTAAAGAGCCAGGAAAATGTGTTTCCGTTTAACAGGAGCGGAACCTGAAAGGACAGTGGAAAATGTGTTCCATTTCACAGGAGTCCCATTTACCGAGAGATGAACAAGTGTGGAGAATCCAAGTAGAAACCGATTGTGCTGGAAGCAGCTGTTCCAATTTAAGCAGCCGTTCCATTCAACAGATTTCCGTTTAGCGAGACTCTACAGTACATTTAAATATTTCCAAATGGTTACACAGGCCATGTAGTGGATGCATAGCAAGTTCAAAAAAATTCTGTGCACCGAGTGTTTGGATTATGCACTAGAAAGCACGATATCCTTATCCGCATAATTCTTGAAAGGCCAGAAAACAATACCAAGGTCCTAAAATTGTTATAAAGAAAAATATGCGTACTTTCGCTTTGTGAACTTACTGCCGCAAAAATTTTGGGGACGGATGCTATATTAAGAAAGATACAGGGGTTGGAACATTGGTCTCAGCTGGTTTCAAATTTCCGCGCCATCTCGCCACCTTTCTCCCTCACATGAGGGAAAGGCGTAGCCTGTCACGCAGCCTGTCGTCGTGACTCCGCCTACAGAGCAACACTTTTCCTCCATGTTGCTCGTCAAGGGCGAAGCACGTGCGAGCATGCACTGCAAGGCCAAAAAAAGGGGCAGTTTCGTAGCTGTGGGTATGAACAGGAAATGACGTTGACTTCACCACTGTTTGTTGAGACCTGGTTTAGTCCAATCAACGAGCTGCATCCCGTCGTCAAGTCGACGTCACTGCGCATGGAAGGAGGCCGGTCGAGCATAGGAAAGATGCGCGAGAACTGTTTTTTGAAATAAGGGCTTTGCGTGGTGCACAGCGCTGTAATATTGAGAAAACGTGATTACTGCGGTCTACTCTACGAATCGCCGAGCTTGTTTTAGGGGGGTAAAAAAACGGATTCTGTTGTCAGGCTCCTTGAAGGCAAATCATAAGGGTCCCCCTAATTATTTTCATACCAGCTGTATCAATTTCCTTGTAACAATACACCTAACCTCAACTCTGCGTATAGGCGTGCGCAGCGTTCCCCTTCAGGGGGGACAAAGGTTCTTCGCAGTGCCCTTCTTTTCCTTTTCTGTCAATGTATTGGGCTGACTTTGTGAATCCCCCCCCCCCCCCTTTGTGCACATGCCTATGAATCTGCTCACAGTCTCCAAATAAGGCACATCTACATTTGTCTCACATTTGTGAATTCATGACTAGTATAGCTAGCTACTTTCAATGACTTAAGATTGCTTAAACCCACAGCATAGTATGCAAGCTTTTTCATTTCCATTCCAACTGTATAAAAACTTGGCGCAAGTAACTGGAGATCAGAACCCAATACTTGCAATACAGAGGTGCACCTAGGGTGGCCAACACTACATACATAAAACTTGTAATAGAAATTTCTTGTATTATTAAAAAAGGAAGTGAAAGCCACACACCACATCATTGAGACTGAGGTTCTCGGCGACCCAATTTCGAGCACGCTGGAATTCTTCGGCCATGCCCATGAGATAGAGGGTGTCCATACCGTCCACAATGGTGGCGCCCATGGCGGTCTTGCCGAAGATGCCTGCTGAGTGACCCTTCTTGGACACTGGCCGAAGCTCGTTCTCGCCCCATGCATAGCGCTCGTAGTTGTCCCAAGCGTGCTTCATCATCTGCAAAGGCAAGAAGACCCACATAGCCACAGTCTTCTCAATTTCAAGCACTTCCAAATTTGTTTTTCCACGTTCACTATCATCCAGGCATGACAGATCCCTCCTTCAGAATACTGCAAGGCAATATTGCCAGCTGCCCACTTTAGTGCAAACATGCAGGATCAAAATGGGTGGCTAACATGCAAAGCTTAAATGAGTGGCTTTAAGCTCTGCAGATTTGTTTTGAAATAGGAGTCTTCTTCTTTTTTTTTTTTTTTTGAGTGATATATGTGGGTTTCTTAGAAAGCAAAAGCTTTTTAGTTGACAAAAAATTTGTGATCGATTCCTATGATTTTTTTTTACTGAAAAATTTGTACGAATTTTCTCATAATACTGTGCTACAAATGAATATATGGCAATCTTTCCAAACATGATTAAAGTATTAGGAAAGAAGAATTGTGTGTCTAGCTGAAATCAAGATAAATATGTTTTGTAAGATTGAACAAAACATTTCACTTTTCTTCTAAATGAAACGGAAAATCTTTGGAATATTCATAGTACAAAAAATCTAAGGGCAATTCGTAACTCAGCTAGTAAATAAATCCAAATGTCAAAGCAGCAACCCGTTAACAATCATAAAAAGTTAAGAACGAAAAATTCGGCTGGAAGGTTTCCTAGAAAATCTAAGCACAGCTGGAATCGTGCACTGGCTGGGGTGATGATGACATTATTAAAGCCGTACATAAGACAACATTCATGACATCTTAAATTGTAGCAATAAAATGGCACAAGTCAAGTGTATGATTTCTACCAGAACACAAAAATAACAAGATCATGAGTTCAAGTTAATTAAATAGCTAAAATATTAACTTCTTATAGATAGCTAACCAAATGCAGAAATCAAATGTGTACTTGCCCTAATATCTGCTGCCTTGTTAACAAGATTTTTTTTTTTTTTTTGGCTGGAAGCTGTTATACGACATTCTCTTAGATAAAAGACTCTATAGAAGTGGTTGCTTGAATTCATTTCACAAGTTCGTAACCTTGCGAGGCCATTAGGTGCTGGCATGTCCTTGCACTTCAAATTGTGCAAGCTGCCTCTTCTCCACTTGCATAAATTGATTCAATTAGGCTCAATAAGCAACATTACGCTCAATTAGAAAGACTGCCTTGGAGCAATAGATCAAGATTGCTTTCGTCAACTAGACCTTGCATTTAAGAATGAGGATGGAACGTGCAGCTCGCAGAAATGACTGAAGAAAAACAACGTGCTCAGAATGTTGCAGAGACTCCAGTTACTAATTAAGACGCAATACACGTCAAATAAAAAAAAGGAACTTCATGAGTCAGAGGCTTTACAGAAAACGAATCTGAGCACCTTATAACAATGTCATGGCAGAAGCAGACACTACACTATCATTTGTCTTTTGAAAGAATCGCTTGTTGGTAGTTAGCACATGCTGAAGAACTTCTTTTACCACAAGATAGGACACATGCAAAAGAAAACACATGTGCACCAGCATAGATGACACTTTGAAATGATTTACTTAGGAAGCAGACATGAAATGATTACTTAGGAAGCAGATTTACTTAGGAAACAGACACAACGATGTGCAGGCTAATCACAAACCTGCGACACCAGCAGTCATATAGTTTTACCCCCATTTCTGAATCACAAAGCAAAAGCAATACATAGCTGAAACAGCTCAAGGTTTTATTTGCTGTCCAGTGCTTGCCTCTGCCAAGAATGATTCACCTCATCGATGCGACTTTGACACATGCAAGCCTTGGTGGGTGCACGCACCTTGCCATCTTTCATTAGTAGATATGGCTCATGTTCCCAGGATCATCCATTTATATAGTTGCCCACTCTTCTGAACGTACGACACGCCCGCCTTACTGCCACCTGTGTACTTCTAATCTATGCGCGTCTAATTTTGCAGCTTGTCGCGACAACCATCTATTGGACAGTGAGAAACAAAAAGTACAAAGCGGCCAGAAAAAAAAATTGAGATAAAAATGGATTGAACTGCATTTATAGACTACATTTCTACAACACCAAAAAAAAGTGAATAAGGTTTATAATGACAGAAGCCTTGATAAGACAGAAGAACGATAAAAAAGTCCGGTGATGATGTGTATCCCTTCTATGAAAACAAAAGCTTTGGCCACATCACATCAAAAATGGTCGATTTAAATCGGTATTCTGTCATACTTTAGAGAATATTGACTATCACAGCAGAGTAACGCCTAGAAATGAATACGATACTAACACTCACAAGTTCAGCGAAGCATTAAACAATGTTAGCTCATATACACAGAGAATTTTTTTTGTCTACTGTGGATTGTGTTATACTGGAAAGCGCCTTTCATAAGAGTACACTAAGTGGACTGTCCGTTTCAATACGAATTATTGCAAAGAACTCAACAACCCACGATGCTTATTGGCACTGTTCCATGAGTTCTCACCCTGTCGTGGCAGCTTAACAGGTAAGAAGTAGCGTTGCTAAGCTTGAGGGTGTGCATTAAATTCTAGGCCACAGTGACCCCGTTTCAATGGGGGCGAAATGCAAGCAGATGTAGGCACACAGTAACGCAGTACATGTTAAAATTAAACCGTTTCCCACTGAGCTGTGCTTCGTGTTCATAGTCTGGCTTTAGTCTAGATATAATTAGGTATTAACCACCAGCTCTCAAGCTCTCACTGGTCAGCTTCCACTGAAAGAAACAGTCCCCTCTGTGGACTTCTATAAAATACCACCCTTACTGTACATTCTGTCAGCCGTGAACACTCCATTGTGTTCAGTCAACTTTTTTTTTTTAATGTTCATATTTTCTATGAACTTATTATGAGCGTTTAACTCGACTGCTTGCCATTTGCCCCACCCTTTTAAATGCTTCACTTTTAGTACTTTATAGTAAACATCCACTCTTCCTTATTAATTTAGACTAGAGACCTATAAAGCCTTTTTAATTAAAAATAAATGAAATCTCCATCCCTGTCAATCACTAACATTGTGGAAACAGTTCCAGTTATTGTGAGCTAATCATATCGCCAACCATGTCAAGGAATCATCATTGTTTTATGCTAATCCTTTCATATGCAAACTCAGCCAAGCGGATCAAGGACAGTGAATTAGTGGAGCGCAACAGGTAAGTTTTTCTTTTTGTGATGGAGGTGACTGGTTGTCACTGCCACCGTTTGCTATCACTATATAAAACTCGTACAAAGGAGCGAGACAAGGTTGTGCAGGCCCTCGCTACATCTGCGACGTCACTCGTGCAACACTAGCCCACGTTCTATTCAGTCTATGGCAGTATGAGATTTTTAATAGCACTGTCTTCTCTTTCCAGACCCAGTATTATAACTTTTTCTTTTCAACTAATTTCCTGTTCTACCATGCCTTCATACAGTGCAGCAACATGGCCAAGTTATCCATTATGAACACTACTGCCTTCATCTGCCTCAATCTACTATAACTTTCATTGCTGATTCCGTAACAATAATTGTTTGGTTTTCATCCTATCCATCAAGTCTAGCGATTGATTATTATACCATGCTGCAGTGTACTAATCTAGTGGTTTT
Source organism: Rhipicephalus microplus (assembly GCF_013339725.1). Classification (NCBI taxonomy): domain Eukaryota; kingdom Metazoa; phylum Arthropoda; class Arachnida; order Ixodida; family Ixodidae; genus Rhipicephalus; species Rhipicephalus microplus. The sequence goes on along the minus strand of NC_051171.1, from coordinate 150,581,476 downwards.
GCCCCACTTCGTCAACTAATAATGAATGCCTTGACAACATTCATAACAATGAACTCCTTCATCAGTACGATGAACCTCTACAGTAAAAACCTATAACATAGCCAAGTTTCGTTTTGAGCCATCCATTCATTTTGACCCAAGTATGCTGTGCTGCCATGCACCAGATTCAAGAGTATATTTACTATAATCTTTGGAGCCTCTTTAAAGAAAGCTCTATGTCCAGAGACAACAGAATAATGAAAACACCAATAAGCTGTACCAGTAGGCATCAGTTTCTGTGCATAAAGAAAATGTCAACATTAAATTTGCAGAATCATGAAAAAATAAACACTGTGCAAAGTAAAAAAAAAAACTAAGTGCTCTACAGGACAGTTAAACATTTCTGATTCAAACTGTGTGTAATGCCCTGTGGCCTCAATAATTAAATGTTATATCTTAAATGCAAGAGTAACTAGCATGTGTTTTCATTATTTTAAGAGTGCAGGCATGTTTGCATATGATAGCTGAGAGCATAAGTAACCTACGATATTCAACGTGTGTGGAGCACAAAAGGAAATAACAGATGTTTCCACAGCTGTTTATGCAGCAACGTGTCTTCCTGCATGCCGGCTTTGCAAGGCACGCTTCTGTGCAGCTGAAAGTTTAAGCTCTTGCCTGAAATGGCGATAAAAAAGTTGCAAAACAACAGACATATACGAAAAACATTGCAAAATAAAAGGTGATGCACGCTCGCTACAGAAAAGACAGAACCACTTGTAGCGTCTTGCATGTGTGCCAGTGTCTTTATTATTAACGTGGCATCAAATTAATAAAGCTAACAAAACCTTATGTAGTGACAGGCTTCCATTGAGCTGCCTTCCATACCTACAAATATGGCACGAAAACTGCTTCCCTGAAGCATTTTGAATTCCCCTGTCACACCTCTATTACCAGTTAATGAATTGGCAGTTATTCCACATGATGCTTGAAAACTTAGTTATAGTTACTACTGATTTTATTGTGAAAATAACTAAGTACCTATCGTATATACTCCTTAAAGAGAAAGCTGTAAAAACATCTTACGTTCTACATGTGGCACTTCACTTTACAGCAGATGCTTACTTAGTTGTAAATGCAATTTATTAATAAATAGTTCTACAAAAACAAGAGAGCTCAATTCTTGCTCCTTGGCATAGAATTATACATAATGCTACCTATATAAACTATTATTATCTCACGAGTTTGCAAGTACTGCTCGATAGATCACAATAACAAATGAAGCCTATTGCAGCCATTGGTGTCTACCATAAATCGGGATTACGTCACGTTTGTGCTTGCATTGAATTTTGGTGTAAATGGAGTACACATGAGCCTACATGGTGATTTGCTTCACATGTCACCATTGTTTCACGAGCGGTGCTTGCATTGGCAAACGCCAGGGTCTATCACTCTAAGGAAACGAAGAGAAGAAAAAGTACTGCGAGAAGTAAGAACACTTTCTCTCTCGATACGTCTGCCTCAGAACACAAACCAAATATTAAACAAGGAAATGAACAAAGAGATACCGCGATCGCCATGAAGACGCCAGCAGTCGTACCAGGGGTTAGAGATTGTGGCTCAAGTTAACAAAACTCGGAGACCAGGCAGGCGGTCACATGTAGGGCGACTCTAGCAGCTAAAGAGTGCGATGAGTAAGATTACACGCATCTTGCGGTTGCCTCCGTCCCGAAGGCGGGACGATGAATACCACGCTTCGGCGATGAAAGTCCCGATAAGAGTATTGAGCACCCCCCCCCCCCCCCGCCTCCCTCTCGCGACCCATTGAGACAAAATGAGAAAGCGGCCAACGACATGTGCAAATGATCACAGCATCGCGTAATGCACGACGCGAAGTTTTTTTTTCCTCTTTGATCGCGATGTTATGCGTCGAAAGGGGATTGCCACGACGAGCAACGCACATATTCACATCAAGTCGCACCACATCACTCACCTCTCTAACTTTTTCTCTTCTCTCGCGGTTCTCTGCTTCCCTCTTCGGGTCGGGAACGTGCGAAACAGGGACCGCTTTAACGTCGACCGCGGGTACACTTTGGCTCTCCAGGGGCCGAGCTACTACCGTTGAGGTTCGCTTAGACGGCGAAACAGGCCGCGCCGGTTCGGGCCTGGCGACCTGCATCGGCAGTCCCTGTCCGAGGTCCTGGATGATCTTCTCCTGGAGCTTGTTTCGGTCCTCGGCCCTGTGCGGGTCTTCTTCGTCGGCGGCGATGCCGTTGTGACGGGGAACGTTGTCCTCGATCGCTTGCGGAGGGGGTAGCAATAGGTCCGGGCCGGCGTTCTTGATGTGGCGATAGGCGTTCGACGCGCGGAGTTCAGGCAAGTAAAACACGGCCCCGATGCACACCATCAGGAAGGTGGCCAGCACCAACACGACAATGTATTTCTCCCGCACCCGCAGAGTCCTACGAGCTGATCCGCCGGGCGCCACGCTGATGTACTTGAAGTATGTGGGCAGAACGCCGACAGTTGCCATGATGTGGCCTTCCTGCGACGGCTGGGAGCCGCCGGGACGCACACAGCCGCTCGCCTTGATACCGATGATGAGGAACTCCTACTCAATCGCTCCCCGTCGTTTCATGACGTAGCCCAGCCCGAAAGCCGCCGCACGGCAGCTGCGGCATCCAGCCAAAGCGGAAGCAAGCAGCGGCTGCTCCGGCTAATGGACTAGGCGGAGGACTCCTAAACTGGGCTCGGGGCGAGCAGCTGATCTCGACGCTGCGCGATTACTGAACGTCCCCATTCCAAGCGACAGAAACGCTCGAGTCGCACATTAATTCCGGACTAACCGGACAACTCTTTGGCAAGGCATCGCTCCATAGAGTAAAAACAGCTAGTGCAGATGTTGGTACGCAGAGCGCGACGCGAAAGTTTAAGCAGGTGGCGCCCTCAAACGGGACTTTCACAAAACGGCGGCACACGATAAATGCGCGGCGACGTGTCCTCCGATCTGTTGGAGGCGAAAATGCTGTAGGCGCGTGTGCTCAGATTTGGGTGCACGTTAAAGAACCCACAGATAGTCGAAATTTCCGAAGCCCCCCACTACGGCGTTTCTCATAATCACATGGTGTTTTTGAAACGTTAAACCCCACATATCAATCGTAGCTTAGCAGCCAGCTCAACATAGCCGTTTAGAAATTAGAAAATTCTAACGTGCTTTGAACATTTGCAGTGGTATAGGCAGCCACACCCACCAGCAGCGTTGGCCTCGAACTTATTATACTTGTGTTCACCCGATGAGCTCACCTGGTCATTTGCCCCGCCGCGGTGGTCTAGTGGCTAAGGTACTCGGCTGCTGACCCGCAGGTCGCGGGTTCGAATCTCGGCTGCGGCGGCTGCATTTCCGATGGAGGCGGGAATGTTGTAGGCCCATGTGCTCAGATTTAGGTGCACGTTAAAGAACCCCAGGTGGTCGCAATTCCCGGAGCCCTCCACTACGGCGTCTCTCATAATCATGGTTTTGGGACGTTAAACCCTACACATCAATCAAATCACCTGGTCATTTCTATTTATTTACAGCAATGGTAGTGTTATTGTGAATGCATACGCGTAGGTCGTCTGCTCTAAGTGTAAGTAAAATTTTATTGGAACTACCAGCAGCCTTCACACGACCAAATACATCTACGGCACACGTAGGGCCCGCAAAGTTGTCTGTAGCATTCTTTTCAATTTAACGAATGTGCTGTTGTTGAAAGCACCAAGTTTTTGTCACAACATAATTAGAACTAACATACAAGAAAGGCAAGGAAAGCATAGGGGTTGTTATCTGTAGTAACTATCATGTGAATGTGAAGTAAAGTGTACAAAAGAAGGCTTTCCGTTGGCGGGGACCGAACTTATGACCTTTTAAAAAAGTCATTTCCTGCGTGCGCTATATGAGCTTTTCGTCAGATATCTTGCATTCTACACTTAGTTTTCATAGAGTCAGTGCCTTCTTCAAGTTAGTCGTAAAATATTTGTCACAACGGTATTTTAATCCAGCACAATTAGATCTTTGTTACCCTTCCACATGCTGTTCTTCAATATATGTAAAATACTCCCACTACATCTTATGTAATTAAGCGTTGTCCACAACTGGTCCTTTTTATTTAATTTTGTCATACAGGTGGCTCAGAGAAGTGGCAGGTGCTCAAATGATATCAAACGAGAAAAAGCTCACTCAACAACTGTTATGAAAATTCATTCACAGATTTACAGGGTTACAGACTTTTTATGGTACATAGTGTACACATGAATGATGAGTCTGTAACTTTATCATAAAAGCATTTCTTGAGGCGCCACCGTCGTTCAACACATACAATACCTTGATTCAAGTGGCTTGGGGCGTCTTAACAGCATACATATAAAAAGCGCCAACAACGAAAACAAAAGAAGCACATATGACGGGACTGGCATTTAAGTTGCGACTAGCGTTCATTTGAACCTAACAATTATTTTCTCGATTATCAGGAATATGTGCACAAATAATATAAAAGATTGATGTAATTTCTTCTAACATGACACCATGCAATCAGTCCATTAACATGTCAATATCTCTTGAAAGATATACCACTCCTTTTTCATGTAATGTCAGAGACAGCAAAGTGACACACTTATCACCTGCTTTCATTATTTAATATGCATGCAATATAGTTCAGGCATATTTCATAAGGAAAGCAGGTTATAAGTGTGTCAGCTGTCCGTCTTTGGCATGGAGAACATTGTGCATGTAGATTTCATCAGCATGCCCTTGGGGCAAAAACGAAAAATCATTGTGACATGCTTTTGTCGACACTCTGGTTCATCTGCAGTTGGAGCAATCACACATCTGTGCACTGAGAGAATGCTAAGACCAGGCTTCTATCTGTAGCCGCCTTGACTTTTCGAGGTCTTTCAGCAGTTCCTCCGCATCTCTGTCACTGTGAAAGTCCGATTTCAGCGCAGCTTTAATAGCATCACGCACACTGGGCACCATGTCCTTTGCATTGCCGGCGATGTACACGACTCCACCATCGCGCAGCAGTTTCATAACCTTGTCCTTATGCTCGGCAATACGATGCTGAACGTACCTAAAAAGAAGAATACAGACAAGAAATCGCACTTTAACAAACTGGCCATTTAATGTGAACTGAATTTCAATAAAAGTGTTCTAAAGATACAGTGCATTCAAACCCTTACAATCAGATACATGTTTTGTGCGTGAATACTCTATCAGTGAGTTTAATTTCTAGCTCTTAGAGAATCAGTTTAGAGCCTTCTTATGTATATCACTGCAAATGAAGTCTGCAATGCGACAAATAATAAAAATATTAAAAAACTTATGCACTTACATTTACAATAGCTTCACTAGCTACAATAGTATAACTAATTTAAATTAAAATATTATCCCTCCCTACCCTTGTTTTTTTTCTTTTTTTTTTTTTCAATTTTGAAGGCAACACGAGAACTTCCGTTAGTACAACGTGGTAAGCAGGCCTTTACTCAGGAATTTTTTTCTGTGGGTGTTTATGCGTAGAATGGCTAAGGGCATGTACACATTCTACACAAACAGCCGCACTGCACGTGGTGGGACAGCTACCACGTGCAAGTGGAGGGCGAATGAGTGTGACCAATTCGCTCTTAGGCCGACCGTTTAATTGCGGCAGGTGTCCTGCCATGTGCAAGGCGGCTGTGCGGGTAGCACATGCACAAGCCCCAGCTTTGGTAACTGGGTGTCCATGTGAAGCCGTGTAAATACTTAAAGAATCACCCAAAACGTTAACACCTGAAAAAATTTCTGGAGGTGTTAGAACCCCCTGAGTTACAGCCCTGGTGATAAGTGCCAGCTGAAATTAGTGCTCTGTCCCATCTACTTCTTTTGAAGTGCTGTCTGTTATTGCACTTAATTTCGCTTTGATGTGCATTGCTGACTTACACTTTGTGCTCCTGGTCACGAGAGAACGCTGTCACCAGGTCAAGCAGTCCTCCTTCCACGAGCTGGTTCCATTCCTTTCTAAAGAAGAAGTCCCCCTTCGCATTGCGTGAGCCAAAAAAGAGAAGATTCTCGCCAATTCCTCTATGGGCACGATCCTGGATCATTCCACGGAATGGGGCACAACCAGTGCCTGGTCCTACCATGATGGCAGGGGCATTGTCAGGAGGCATCCGAAGGCTGCCCTTCTTCGTGCCAATTATTACACTTGGCCGACTGCAGGGATGAAGGCTGGCTAGGAAAGTGGTGCAAAGGCCCCTGCACGATTACATTGCTGCTTCAACGCACAGTAAGACACGCATATAGTGGACCCACATATAACGAATCATTGTGTATATCGAACAGTTGCAAGATGCCATTAAATATATTCTTGATACCCTATATAAGATACTTCATATATAGAATTACCTGTACATAGAACTATTTTATGATCCCCTTGATATTCTACATATCAAGGTTTGACTGCATATTATTTCAGATCTGAAATGTAGTCAAGCTTGCAGGTGCCAAAGTCAAGGTCGTTGAGAGGAGAGTGAAAGAAAGGGCTTGATCATGTAATATGGGTGAAACAGCGCTTTGCTCAAAGAGGATAAAATGTAATGTGGTTAGTTTTTGGCTGATGTGAATGCTACGCTGCAGCATTGGTCAATTTATGTGACAGAGGGAAAATTACTGTAAGTGTTTTAAGAGATCTATGTTTATGCCGCATAGGATGAACGGAAACACAGTTATGGAAAACCGTACCCTCAAGTCAGTCGTGGGAGCAAAAATTTTGTACTTACTGTTTTTCATATTTGTACTTCAATCACAGCAGCCTGTCGCTAATATGAAAAGACTACTACACTTGTTGGTGTGTACCATCTCCTGAATGTAGGCGTCGCGCATGGCCAGCACTGGTAAAAAAATTCGCCACAGGAGTGCTCTTACACGTAGCACCAGTACACCAGGAAGTTGGAGCACCCTGGTAATGTGAGCAGTGACATCTACATCTAAAGGTATAACGCATATAGGACAGGACAAAGCAAGTGACACAGGTAAACACACTCTGCTTTGTATGTTTGTTTATGCGTTACTCAGTTTGTCCCATCTTGGACGTGCCATCCCTCTGGATGCTATGAATCATCAACAGGCCCACCCTGCAACTTTAGTGGCATATACACTTTTACAACAGCCCTTCTGCTGACATTGCTGCCACAAGTTCTCACCAAACTTAACAGGCAACTCCATTCTTAATTTGACGTACTTCAGAAGCAACAGAGTGCACGTTTCATTCAATCACACTAATATTGTGCATCAGATAACAAAGTTTGTTTGCTTATGCTCAATCCCTCCTACTGTTGCAGAAACAGCATCAAAATTTGAGTGAGCTTGTAAACTAGCATAACACAACAGCGAACAATAGAGGAAATGAGTAAGCACTTTTTCTCATCTTCTCTCTAGTTCTTTGTATGGCAGCAGATCGTACTGCTCTATTAAGACTTGTTTCATCACTAGTACATTTTTAGCATAGAAAACAGCCTTATAGTGATCATGCATTAGCTCCCTTCTGCATGTACTCCTAAATTACTTTTCGCAGATATATAGTAACCATACCTGCGAGGCCTCTTCAGCTTGGTGCGGAAGTTTACGATGGCCGCCAGAATGTGAATCTGCCCTGGGTGACAAAGCAGTGAATTGGCAATGGAAAACGAGCGTGGGCGAATGGGTGGAATCAAATCAAAGAGGTATGCCAGAGGCACATTTGCCGTGGTGTGAGGGAAGTCGGCGAACACCTCCAGTACAGTTCGCCGCGGCCGAATGACGTAGTCCACGAGGTCTTCTTGACCAGCAGTCGTGCTAAACTCCCGGAGACGCTCCTTCTCAAGTGTGTCTTCACCAAAGTGCCAAAAGAGTTCAAAGAAGGACCTGTGCAATGGAGCGAGATTCAGTAAACTTCGCAATGCAGTACCACATTTCTAGAGCTTCCGCAGAATCTTCACATGAGCAAAAATGACAGATACTGCCGCACGGTGAATACGACGACTAAATATCTGATGGTGCAAACCTTATCGTTTTATTTAGGCAGAGCAAATGACAAAATATTTTTGTGTTACATAGGTATTCTCAATGAAAAGAACAAAACGACTTAAGTTTCCTGGTTATTATGTACAGCTGCCAATGACTAACAGCTAAATAGAATGTCACTTCTTAGTGCTTTGCACTACATGCAATAAGATGGGATCTGTACATTCAAGTTCTCCCACATTTCCCACAGCAAAACCAAAATTACCTTGGCAAGGAATGGGATAATCTTTCTCTAGGTTTGCCTGGAGCAAAGCCTCAAGTGGTGGACAAATTGAGACAGTCGGCATCGACATTATCGCAACTGCTATCCTAGGGCACTATCATGTCTTAGGGTACTAGCATTTGAAAAGTTGATGCCAACAATTTATCTTGAAAATTACCTCTTTGGGATGCTTGTGAGGTCAAAATACTTCTGAACGCATTCACCGAGTGATACTTGTTTTGACAAACAATGCGGCAGTGATGTGCCCTCTTCAGTTGGTGCAAATGTCAAATATGAGGTGGGTTTGTAGTTGTTGAATAGTCTGAAAAACTCATCGGTATCCTCTTCACAATTCTCCGGGTAGACTACCACTACGTCACCGGGTTCGAATGTGATTTGAGAACCTGTTAACATGAAGGAAGGTAGGAATCAGGTTGACAGAGTATCAAAAGACCAGCACAGCACGCGATAGGTCAACTGCATGGAAAGTCTGTGAATGAATGGACACATATTCTGCGATATCGAGCTAAAACATCATACCACTATGTTTGCTTCATGTCAAAGTTTGGTGGTTGGTAGGCAATATATCATTTCCAGACACCAAATAGTGAGGTATAACTACTTTAAAGCCTTAGCTAAACCCTCGTATGCTACTTTAACATGGTCAATCACTTTTATTGCAAACTTTTGCAGCAACTTTTATTGCTGCTTTAGCATTTGGCATTATGTGTTCGAATGACCAAATGTTGATATTTGCTGTACGCTTTGTTGTTAAGTACGATTGAGTTCCTGGTAATTCCTGGTAAAATCCCCGGATATATGAACACCTGAGATACCTATGCATAGAAGTTCTCTAAGCTTACCTCAATGTTTACCTTTGGTGCTTAGAATATCAACAAACCATCTATGCCACTAAGGTTGACGAGCAATGAGAGAGGATTCACTTATTACAATGAGAAGACAACACGCTTTGCGTGAGAAACAGGAGAAAGTAGACACTCTCTCGAGGTCAAATATGCAGACCGTCACTGTCAGCGAAAATTGTCGAAGAGAAGCAACAAACCTTGAATGTCAAGTTTAATAAGACGCACATCCTGAAAGTGTTCGACATCGGTGACTCGCTGATTGGAGACCACAGTGGCATGAAACAGTTTCTCCCGAACAATGTCAGGCTGGCAGGTGGTGTACTGATCTGCACACGCCGTGTCACATACAACGCTGTACTTGGGCGCTGGCAAGAGCTCCTCGCTGAGAGGCAGGCAATCGGGAGGTAGGGGATACAAGGTCATAACGACCTTCCAGAATTCTTCCAGCCATGGATCTATCATTCCATCAGTTCCCAACTCGTGCTGCTCATCAGCATATAGGGGTTCGTGCAGGCAGTGAGAACCTAGCTGGACTAGGCGTCTATGCAGCCGTTTTGCGGCAAAGTTAAACTTCAAGTAAGACGAGTCTCCCAGGCCAACCACCGAATGACTAATTGCGTTGAGTGAGTTTGGAGGCAGGTTTTTTCGCAGAAGGAACGACCAAAAATGCTTCATATTATCGGGTTCCTCGCCTTGTCCCGTAGTAGCGCACACGAACAGAACTAATTTTTCCTTGATTAGCTCTGCTAGAGGATAATCGTCCATGGCCAGCACAGTCACACGAAACCTGTACCGCCTCGCTTTCCTGCCGATTCTTTCAGCCACGTCTTGAGCAGTGCCTGTCTGGCTGCCGAACAAAATCACGAAGCGCCGGTCTAACATGTCTGTACGACACCACTGATTATCTTTCAAGCGAAGTCTTTGATTTGTGTACGCAAGGCACAATGTGTACTTTTATCCCCTTGTTCAAAGCACAAATTTGTTTCCTCGCGACAGTTCCTCAGGCACGCAAGTTCAGGCTTCTGCGCTAAAGTCACCGCGTGTTTATCGCAGCAAACATGAATCTTCCATTTTCTGCCTTGTTTCGACGGTCTGGTCAAAAGTTAATACACTCATCACACGGCCAACTTGCTTGCTTGCGCTGTGAATAAAAACACCGCGTCGTGGCTACGTCACAGAAGACTTATACTACCAAAAGAGTTTTGAACTTTCTTGAAGCATTCTGTCATGAGGCGCCTCTGGCGGTGACATCTTCTACTGGGGGAAACGATTCAATATTTTGTTATGGTGGCACGAAACACCTGCAATCTCAGGCTGTACCAGCTGTACCGCTGTAGTACATACCTGCACTGCGATTTTCAGATCCTGCCTGTGTGTGCGACAGATGTGGAAGGTGTACAAGGACTTTCGCACCGTTCGCTGTGCTAGTCGTCATCAACCGCATTTGCCTCACAGCCAACGAGCTGTTTGTACGTATGCGTTTAAAGCTCGCAAAGAGCCAATCATCTCTCTAGATATGCGGTATTTTCTTTGCGTGTCGGCAGTGCAGTCGGCAGTACCAGCCACGTCAGGTTTTCATGTTTACATGGCAACTGTGTGCAGACGCGATCGCTGTCGCGTCTAGTTCCTTGTGCTAATTGACAATGCTTTTCCAGTAGATCACGCTTGGTCAAGTTTCAGGATCGTCAAATTCGAGGGTGTGAACGTCGATACACTCAGCTGCTTGTTATGGAGGGGCAGTACAATCTCCGCAGCCCAGGTGAGCTATCCTCTAAGCGTTTTTAAGCGGCATTATACACTACGACTCTTCGAGTGAATGCTCGCTGTGGCCCCGATTGTTTGCAGCTGTGAAGCGTCTTATGCGAGAGGCCCAGGAACTCCGTGAAGCGACGGAAGAATACTTTGCGCAACCATTGGATGTAAGGAAGTGCTTCCCTTTGCTGTATTCTAGGCATATCCTCATACTGAAATTTGTCTATGATCATCGCAGGATAATCTGTTTGAGTGGCACTTTACTGTGCGCGGGCCGCCGGACTCCGAGTTTGAAGGAGGTATCTACCATGGCCGCGTAATCCTTCCCCCAGACTATCCCATGAAGCCACCGAGCATCATTCTTTTGACGGTAACACCGTTATCATTGTCTGCCCACTGCCTTGACTGCGCCTAGTTAAGCAGCCTGAGAATACCTGATCGCCATGTGGCAACAACTAAATGAAATCTTAATGCGCGCCTTGCCAAAATGAAGGATGAACGTGTGCTCTCGTTGCGGAAGAAATATGACTAGAACAAGTTTATTAATTGGCTTAGTTTCTGTCACTGATTATCTGTCGCATTTTACACTTATGTAAAAACTAGGGATTTTATGTGTTCACTAACCGTATGATAAATAACCTGGTGTAGGTATGGTCTGGCTGCACATTTATGGTTTGCCCGGTCTTTAACATTGATTTGAATACGCCATTTCTGCTGTTGTAGAAGACTTACCCATAGAGAACTTGAATGCTGGCTTTGCTTTGTGTTGCCAATTTTGAGCTAATGGTTCCGTAGTATGGTGCTGCCCGTCCAAAGTCTCTTCTCTTTTCATGCTAGCCTAACGGACGCTTTGAGATCAACAAGAAGATTTGCCTAAGCATCTCAGGTCACCATCCCGAATCATGGCAGCCGTCATGGTCTTGTGAGTACACCCTTGTTTTTACGCTTTTTCTTCTCATGTTGTATGTAGTGTGTTTGGGGAAGTGCAAATTTGCCTGCTGTATTGCCAGTCATCAGCCATTTCGTTTAAACGCCTTACTGCTTAGTTGTTCATGTCAGTAGCACTGATCATTCTTTCTGCATGCAGAATAGCTTTACAGGTATTGAACGATGGGGCAGTGCATAGTATCTTAAGTTCCGTAAAAAGAAATTTTGACAACACTTTCTTGTGGTAGCGCGAGGAGTCGCTTCGATCTGGGAAACCATGCACTGCTTGTCGGAATTCACTGTATTAAATGTGTGCTGAGGGTCAACATAAAAAAAAAAAAATAATAGAGAACGCAATCATCATCATCATCAGCCTGACTACGCCCACTCCCAAAGGCCTCTCCCTTGACCGTCAATCCTGGTCTTGTGCTGTATGCTGCCACGTTGTACCTGCGAATTGCATCGGCCCGCCTAATTTTCTGTCTTCCCCACTTCCCCTCAACTGAACAAGTGTATTCATGACTGAATCCAGTCAATTACCCTTAATGAGCTTTAAAGTGCGCTAGAGTCTGCAACATTCCTCAGTGAAACACTGATCGCTCCCAAGTCTATCTTCCTAGTTATCGATGTCTACTTATTTTTCCTGTGACATTACAGTGCGAACGGCCCTGCTGGCCATCATCGGTTTCATGCCAACTCATGGAAGTGGTGCGATCGGTTCTCTGGACTATAGTTCCATAGAACGGAAGCTGCTCGCAAAAAAGTAAGACCTAGCTGAATTTACTCTCCTTGTTCTGTAAATGTTATACGTTGTCCACTGAAATTGTCACTTCAGCACGTCGTGTTGCAAACGAAGATAACTAAAGAGTGAAACACAAGCAACAGCTAGGGGCACTTATTCGACCAGTTCTGATAATGCCAGTGATTGACCAGATGTTTGGGTCTGATCCCCGGTCCCTCTTCAAAACCTTGAGATTCTATTCAAAACCTGAGGTTGGGCTAGGGTCCTTTCATCACATGGCCTCTCTGTTTAACAGATGCAACAGCTGTTACTGTTGTCAGTGTGGCGTTTGTGCTTGGAAGTAGCTCGATAAGCTGAGTAATACGCAAGCAGGCCCCAGAATAAGCAGTGTCAGGCATAACTTGTTACAGATGTGACAGCACTAGTGAGAGAGCAAACGGGGATGGCAAACATTATGTTCGTGTGAAGAGGATGAGATTTTCAGGCCATGTAATGCACAGAGCAGATAACTGTTGGACCACCGTAGTTTTACAATTGGTCGAGAGAAAACAAATACAGCCGGGAACACGAAAGAACTTAGTCATAGAGTGAAATTGGAAAGTTGTGAGCATATTATTTCACCCTCTTGTGGATATCAAACAGATTAATAATGGTGGTGATGACAGTGCCGGTCGTGACATGGTGTGGATAAGAGTTTGATGACCAGATTTTTTTTCTTTCCAAGTATGACAGTTTTGACACCATAGAAAAATTGTCGGCATGAGCTCGCATTAAATCATTACCCTGCAGGGCATAGCGAGCTGGCTTAGGGAGTAATGTACGAGTGAAAATAGTAGCTTAGTCTGCACGAGCTAGGTTCAGCCAGGAACTCAACCAGTGGCTTGTGTGACATCCTCATACTTCTTCCAGATCACAAACATGGAGCTGCCCCAACTGTGGCCCAATAGCCAAGCTGCTCAAGGAACACTCACAAGAACCACATGACACTGCCGCCGACAAGGAGGCAAGGGAGCAGGCGGCGCAGATCATGTTCAAGGTCAGGTGCACAGTGTATTTGACCTCTTACTGCTGCAGAATGAAATATCCTTAAAATTTTATCAGTTGTGACAATCTTTGCAATTACTGACAAGACTTCTTCCTTTTATCGTAAACCTGCTCTCTCTCAGTGCCATAGTTTACTTATAAACTGTTACCTATTGTAAAACTACGCCGAAAGAGCATTCTCTCTGTCTCCCTTTGCCATAAATCTTTCTCAAAATGCAACAGGTGCTGTAGATGCTCTTTTCCAATTGTGACGGTGGATTGCCATAGAATCTGTAGGGGCTACTGACCTCACACACGGCAACAAGCAAAGTTTGAATGTGCAAATGCCTCCAACGCCCTAGGTGTACAGCTGCCTTGAGTCTAACGCAATTGTACTTCAATAGAAAGCTGTCACTATAAGCCACATCAGATACCGGTGTGCAGAGCTATTTTTGAAACTGCAAAAACAAAGAAAAACAGCATCAGAAGTAAATTAAACCGACAGTCAAATACACTCTGAATGGTTTTGAAGTGTTGCATGGCCATGTCTATATTTAACATAATGTTACGTGCACATCCTAGTACTTGCACTTTCAGTGTTAAAAAGCATGTATAAATCATCAGGAACCAATGGGCAGATGGTTCTTACCTGCAAAGCTCATTTGAGAGCACCAATGATAATCGGCCTTTTCCATGGTGCTATGGCGCATGCACCCTTCCCCGAGCGGAAGTCTCAGAAACGCTTCCTGGTCTCGAAGCCCTTCATATTAGCAAAACCAATTCTCTCGGCCTATACTAAAACCCTAGCAAAATGCCAGAGGACAGCGCAGAAAAATGGAAAATTGTGTTGTAGCCGGATTGTATACAGTAGTACCCAATGAATTGATTGATTGATTTGTGGGGTTTAACGTCCCAAAACCACCATTTGATTATGAGAGACGCCGTAGTGGAGGGCTATGGAAATTTTGACCACCTGGGGTTCTTTAACGTGCACCCAAATCTGAGTACACGGGCCTACAACATTTCCGCCTTCATTGGAAATGCTAGTACCCAATGAAGTCAGGCTACTTGAGCCTAGTGGCGTGCTGCATTATCTATTGTGGCTAACAGCACGAAGACCTAGACATGGAATGAAAGTGGACACGTGTCCACTTCCGCTATGTTAGCCACAATGAATCTGCACCGACTCGCCCAATTTTCTATCTTACTTAATGCTGCATTATATGTAACCTTTCACGTATTATGCCTATAATATACCGATGGGAATTGATTTTGTCGTACTTTTTGCACCAATCTTGTACTTGTTTGGTACGGTTGGCATTCTAAAATTATTTCGTCATTGTTAAAAAGTATTTGTATTGACAAATGGCTGCTATTTGGTCAAGAAACCAAATCAAACAGAACGTTATTCAATCCAGTTACCGAAATTTTGAAACATTCGCAAGCCCCTAACAACAGGCAGCGTCGCAAAAGTAGGTGTATGACTTGTCAAAGATGCCTTCTTACTATGCTGAAGTCTTTATGTTGCCCCTTTCAGCTCGCAAACCACAAATGATCGTGTCTTCTGTGTATTACTTACTTAGCGAGGATCAAAAAGCTCACAGAGAAAATTAAGCACAAGGTCATTTTTGTCAACATTCTGGTTTCCATTTTTTGTGATAAGTACACTGTATTCTAGCTGGAGCGTGAAATAATGTCAAAACTACCATTTATGAAAGAGTGTCCCCACAGCAGCAGATGGGCATGCATTGTTTTGTAGTAAGTACTTTTCTATTTCATTTATGCGAGGAAATTAAGATAAACTGAGAGAGGTTGGGTTGTAGTGGCCAAAGGCATGTCTGCCTTAACTCGAGAAAAGTACCTCCAGCAAATCTTGTGCCACATGCATGCTAATATTTTCATCCCTGTTTTTTAGGATGCCAGTGAGAAGCCCAGCACAGCCAGGACTAGCGAAAGCAATTCCATTGAGCAGACAACAACATCGGTGACTCTACCACAGCCAAATGACTCCAACAGCAAAGGGCAGACATCAGCTAATGCAGACAAGAAAGCGACAAACGCTAGCAGCAGTGTCACTAGTGACACATCCACTACAGTTCGGGCCACCCAGTCGGATTCGGTGATCGGAGGCACTACCGAGGACACACCAGACATGGTGAAGCGGCGACTTGCAGCGGCACGAATCCTGGCGCAGCGTGCCGAGCGCCTCGCCCAGCAACAACAGCCACTCGCTGCACTGGCCGAGGAGACAGGCACGGGAAATCGTACGGCAAGAGTGAGCTCGGGAGACAATCTGCGCATGGCATACAATGCGGCGATCTGGCTCATTGGCAGTGCCTTCGTGGGCCTGCTCATACGGCGAGTCTTTTTCTTGTGATCGGCTAGAGCGCGGTTAAATGGCACAAACCTGACGAACTGCTTGTGCTCTCGTATGTGCCTCGTGCATCGGGATCATCGAAGTGTGCGTTAGGTGCTAGGTCAATGTCTGAACCACCTGCTTTGAGTGGGTGCCGATGGAACGATCCGCCTGCCTTGCGTAGCGAAATTGACTTAAGTACTGCTGCAAGTATGACAGCTGTCGATCTTATGAAAAAAGTGTTGGTGATATATCCAGTGCTGCATCTCTCAGGTGGTGTGAGACTTACAAAAAGCCCGGTGAGTCGCATGTAGGGCCTATCCTTCTTGGGGGTAAAAATTCCATGTCGCTGTCTTACGGTTGGCTGGTTTGCAACGTGGTGCAGTTGTGAAAATAAAAAAGAAGCGGCTTCTCTTAGAGAGTGAGCTTCCCAAGTGGGATTTTAGTTCAATAGGGAATGTTTCGATTGATTTATGTGTGTCGTGTAACGTTCCGAAACCACCATATGAGTACGAGAAACAGAGAGGAAATGTAACGAATGCGAGAGTGCTGCTGCGTGGTATCCAAGTTTTGTTGCACCTTACATGTCTTTCTAAGCTGCGTGGAACTTATCTAGAATCAACTATAGTGTGCGTATATATTGTAGAAAACTAGTGATTAGCTGCCTGACAAACACGCACAACTTTCCAGGAAGCTATGCTCAAAATAATGCAAGCCAGCTCAAGTGAATCTATTGCAATATATGCAACCAGCTGCTTTTCTGTGCCATAGATCTGCCAGTCATCAAAACATGCAACAAATTGATGTGTAAAAGACTATATGGCTAGGGTATTCAGCTGTACTGTTGCCAGCTAGGGTTTTAAGTAACCTGGAAAATGCAAACATTCGTAAACCTGCTAAACATAGCCGCAACCAATGATGATAGGAAGCATCTGTGCCACTTGGCTCATTGGCAGTATTTTGTCGCCCACACAGTGGGTTTGGAAGCTACGATGAAGTCAGTTCTATGCAGAGTTAACGCTGTAAAACACAGATGAGCCGCCCCCTCTCAAAACAACACTATCAATGCCGCTCCTTCATGTGTAGGTCACTTGTAAAGTATACGTATGAAGAAAAAGGGCTTGAAAAAAATACATTCCTACACTTGTGCAATGCCCAGATTGATGCACATAAATTATGCATGGTGCCTCCTTCCTCTATCACTGTGAATAAATGGATTTTTACACATCTTCGTGACCACGTGACATCTTTTCAAGCTATGCTTACAGCCTCGATTGCAGTTGGACACTGTATGCCTTTCAGGTGCACATGCAAAGTGCAGTGAAATTGCGGTTGACCAAAACAGTTCACAAGAGACGGGATCTGTGAAAACACGAGTTTCCTCAAAGCCTGGGCAGGGGTCCTCGAATTTAAAGCTGCATAAGAACAAAGAGACCAACAACGAATTTTTTTTCTTGGTCTAATTCTTTTTACAGCACAACAGAAAGTTCACCATTCGTAGTGTTTGTAGTTGCAGTAGTTCCCAAAAGCATGTATTTATCTTACAAGCAGTATTTTTTTTTTCTTGTTACCTGAAAGGCTGCAAGACAGATGTACCTTTCCTACACCAACTTTGAGAATTGATAGCGATGTCACCCAGCCCTTTTCAAGATTTTTTAAAGGTGTCATCGTTCTGATTTTGCAGGAGTTCCTGTAACTATCCACTTTCATTTCTAGATGTTCAACTATTTTTGAAAATAAACTGTTACAATGACATGATGTGGCATTTTACGCCTCTGTATTTGAACCATGTTGCAAGCACCCACACCCAAAGTTGCCTGTGTCATGGGTCGCTTGTCCTGGTCTCGTTACTCTTTCAATACACGAGCCCAGCCAAGCCATCGAAAATACCAGTTCACATGCGCATGGCCGTGCCAAGTAGCAGTGCACGTCATTTCTGCAATGAAGCATAGGTAGCAAGGCACAGTTGCACGAGCACGCTTAAATGTTGCTCCAGGCACGCTGACGAGCATGCAATCATTACGTCATGCGAAGGCAGGACCACTCCAATGCTTACTACTATGCAGGCCTATATGTACATTTTTATGGGGTAATATCTTTCAATATAAAGAAACGAACAATAATTTAATACCAACAAAAAATTGTCAGTGTAAAACAATCATTGATAATGCGACATAGTACATTGTATCTACCCGAGATGCCACAGGTCATTTTTTCAGACTTTGAACGAAGAAATAAAAATGTAAATCTACCTCTCATCAAAAAAATATGGTTGGTTTGAGCCAATGCGACATACAATCTTTCAATTAGTGAAGTTGTGTCGTGTTCTGGGCGGTTTTCAGTCCTTTCAAGAGGCAATGTGCCAGAACTCCCATGCCATATACCGAGCATTAAATGCACTGAACTTGCATTTAAAGACAATTAATATGAAAATTAAACAGCTCAATGGCTTTACATCGATTATTGCAATAGGTATGTAGTACATTAATCATTTATGCAACGACTGTCAAAGAAGGTTCAATCGTTTACCTGCATGGAGAAGGTATGCACATTTACCATGCAAGCCACGTCCTAAATGTGCACATAAAGCGATAACATTTAATTTATGTTAACATTATTTTATCAAAGCCCACTCAATTGTTCAGTAAGCTCTTATTCTTCCTGCACATGAAAATAATTTATTTTGTGGAAGGAGTTGGAAGTACAAAAAAAAAAGGAAAAAAAATCATGCCAACCCCATCTACTGTTTGCCGTATTAGAGAATTGGTTCGGGCGAAGTTTTGCACTACAGAGAAGAGCAGTAAGATAGTGATGTACTGCACACTCACATTTATTTATTTAAATGTGTCACACAAGAGATTATATATTGAATTATAAACTCTCATGGTATAACTGCGTGGATTGCATTCATTGAGAACTCCGTATGGCTTTGTGCGTATAACTCTGTGAAGATTGTGTTAACTGGAAAAAGCAGCATAGCAGATAATATATTGTGCTGAAGGTTGGATTGCACAGAAGCGAAGGTGCTCCCAAGGTAGTGGTCAGTCATTAAAGCAATCCTTCTACCGTTGTTCCATCTTGGTCTCTCCATCTTTCACACACATATTATTATAACTATTAATGATAATAATATCTGGATTTAAACGGACATTAGTGTCAAATAATTTATGTCACAGTGAAAGCTCATTGCATGACATCTATAACGACACTATTAACTGCAGTGCCCTACTTACCGAGAAATTAAGGTAAATGCACAAGAAAACGTGCGCTATGAGTAGGACATTCGCAAAGTGACCGCAATGACGTGAAAGGTACCGCCTACAATTAAACTATCTGCACTAAATAACCTTCCGTGCATCAAGAGACGTAATAAAATGCTACTTGTTCGTTTCGGTTTTATTAATAAAAAAAGACGACAGTCACAGCAAAAGCTTCTTCATTCTTGCTAATTTGTTTTATATTGATACATAACAGCCACTAAACACGGCTGCATGAAAGAGGAGGACAAAGCGAGTTTTCGTTTGATGCTGGACTAGTGCGATCTTGCTCGCCAAGTTCTGCGCGTTACTCGTAGCGTTAAGAAGTTACTCGTAACATTATTGGTGGAGCTGGACGACCCCCATACCTCGATGAAGACGCGCAGCGGTCGCACCATCGGCGGCCTTTTGACTGCTGGTACTTCCTCTACCCGCACCTCCACCAATATCGTTATGAGTAACTTCTTTAACAATCTATTTACAACGCACAGAACAAGCAAGATGGCACCAGTCTAGCATCAAACAAAAACTCACTTTGTCCTCCTCTTTCATGCAGCAGTGTTTAGAGGTTGTTAAGTATCAATATATTCTGGTTTATTGAATTATTCTGCACTTCATGTTTTTTTCAAAGGAACATTATTATTGTTCTTATCTAATTTCTCTCTTTTTTTAGCATCCGTTCTAGAAAAAATTCTTATAAGGTACAGTGTGGTCTATCCCCCTTGTGGGTATGAGCCAAGATCTTCTAGGAGATAAGACAAGACAAGCTAGAAGAGCGGCCTTTCAGAGACTTTTAAAACACTCACTGAGTAACTACTGCAAGCACACTTGCTTGGTACCCACTAGGGCATTAATAATAAATTTTTGGGTAGTAGGCCGGCATTTCCAATGCTATTTTTCACTATTCTTCTGAGAAGCATGGTATCCGCTAAACACTTGCAAAAAATTTTGTGCCAATTGTCCATGCAGTGGCTGACGACGATGAGGAATTATGGCTGAAGTGGTTATGCGCCACAGTTAATAGGGAAACAAAAACAAGCTTTTTTTTGTGATAGTATGGAGCATTGAATGGCCCACTCATTATGCTATTCGCATTGCGCAATGACCGGTTGTTCCTTTGCTGTTGTAAAACGCTTTATAAGTGGTATTAACGCGATTGCTTTCCTGACATTAAGCCTGCCTAAGGCAAGTCTGGCAACAAGTCACAAGCACCGGTGTAGCTCGGTGGTAGAATACTGGGCTGGCACCCAGCGGACCCGGGTTCGAGCCCCACTGTGCCATTGGTGCTAGGATATGCCTGCCTAAGGTAAGTTTCACAACAAGTTGCAAGCACCGGCGTAACTCAGTGGTAGAATATTGGGCTGGCACCCAGCGGACCCGGGTTCAAGCCCCACCGTGTCATTGGTGCAAGGTTTTTTTTCTAATTTCACGATGTGGCTAATCGTCTGCTGACCACAAGTAATTTAGTTTCACCTTTATTGTAGCATTGCATTTTTCCTGTAAAGAAAAAACACAGGCACAGCTTTAGTAGGAACAGTTCAGGGCTAATTTAATTCATTTTAAATCATATTTATGCTCTTGCTCACCGTCCAGTGGGGCGACCAGAATATGCTTTACACATGTGCACTGCTAGCCATTATAGTGCAGTGTGGGACAATTTGGGAATGTAGTCATTGTTTCATGCATATTATGGACAGCCACTGCACCAATGTGGTACAAAGACTTGTTAGGGCATGAAAGCACCCTTGCCCGAGTGTAACGGGACAGATATACACATGTAATAGCTGCTTGGGAAAGTTAGTGCATATTACTCAAGGTCAACTTAATCACAGTTAGTGGGAATCGATTCTGACTGTGGTCACACAGTCACTTAGGAACCCTTTCCTAAAACAAGGCCATTCACAGAAGCACAATAATGCAATTTAGATATGCCTATTATATGGTACTGAAACGCAAGTACAATTTCTTCAGTCAACTCTTTCCCACATACACGGTCTAAGAGATAACTGCTTTTTGTGATCATTTGTAAAGGCAGCTTTCATAGAACTGCTGTTCACAATGAATACACCTGTGGGAGAGTCACAATAGGGAGTTTTAGAATCGGAGACCCATGGAGCACGAGATCCTACGAAATGCGCAGCTGCCAGGGCGGCGCATGCACAAAATCCAAGCTACTCTTGTGCTGTTTTGCTCGCGCTGTCCCAAGACATTGGGAAATTGAAAGGAGTCTTGCATAATTTAAATTTTGCAACGTATGGTGTCCCATGTGTTTGACGAAGTGCCACCTATGCTTGACCCGACTCTGAAACTCTGCTCATCCCCCAAACATAAGGGTAGCCTACCCAATGCAGCTTGGAGACCCAGTGTGAGGGCCCAGTGTCTTGGGTCCAAAGTTCTAAAACAGGCTAATGAAAAATGTAGCACCCCAATCCTTTTCCTTTACAGCTGTGCTGTCATGCCTGTCGTTCATCTGTTTCATGATGTAGACGAAACATGAAACCGTTGTCATGCTGGCACACGCTCCTCGACGTCTTCTGCTTCACTCCCTAAGCATGTGCGCTTGGCGCACACTCTTCTACTGCACTCATTCGTTCGGTGTGGGATGCAATAGCTTGGATGGGTGAGAATAGGTACAGTGAGAGAGAGAAAGGGATATACAAATAGAAAGGGAAGAGAAAAAAGAAAAAGACGTAGAAACAGGCAGGAACAAAAAGTGGGAAAGAGAGGGAAAGAAAAGGAATACATAGAAAAAAAAAGATGTAAACAGTGAGAAAGAGAATGATATAGAGGGCAAAAGAAATGTGGTGAAACAGACACAAAAGGGATTTTAATTCCACTATTTGGTCTTATAATTGCCAGGCAATACCTAATCAAACCAAATCGATACTTAGCCAATGCTCATGATGTACGTGATCATGGAAACACTTGTCACATCAACATGTGAATGCACCGAATCAAGTCGGGACCAGCCGACTGCCCACGAGTTTTGCTATAACCCACGTTGGCACAATATTTCTTCTTATTTGAAATACAGGATATCTAGCTTTCCCAAATGAAGCAAATTTTTCAATGTTTAAGGGCCAGTCAACAGGCTCCAACTTATTTTTTTACACCCCCCAACAAGCTTGGCAAATCGTACAGTAGGCCGCAGCGATCACGTTTTTTGAATATTACAGCGCTGCACGCTGGGCAAAGCCTCCATTTCAAACAACGATTCCCGCGCATCCTTTCTGCGCTTGACCAACCTCCTTCCATGCGCACCGATGTCAACTCGGCGACCGGCGACGTGACACAGCACGTAGCTCGTCGATTGGTCTAGACCACGTCTCAACAAACAGTAGTGAAGTCAACGATAGTTCTTGTTCCTACGGCATCCTCACACGGACAAGACAGAGTTATTCAATCATACGATTTGCGAAACTACCCTTATGATCCATATATGGAAACCCAGATACTTCGCTGGCCCAGTTTTTGGGAGTGAGCAGATTGTCGTGCCACCTGAAGATCAGCACACCAACCATTAACCACATTATTTGTGTTCTTTGTTATTGCTCTCAGATGGTGCGACAGTCTGCTAACTCCCGAAAAATCAGGTCAACTGCATGTCCAGTCACTGCAAGTCATTATCAGCTGTAAATCGAGCGAGTAGGCATCAGCGAACCGTCGGCTCCGATAGCCAGGCATCTCAGCAAGCGAAGTACATTGCGACTGATCGAGTTCGCCGATGACGTCAATTGCTGACATGTCACATAGCCGAAGAGAGCGGAGTCACGACGACAGGCTATGCCTTCCACTCCCTCCGAGGAACAAGAGTGGCGAGACCGCACGAAAATTTGAAAGCAGCTGAAAGCGATGTTTTAACCTTGGTAACTTCAATATAGAATGTATTCAACAAACTCTTGAGGCAGCATGTTCATGAAGTAAAAGTGCACATTTTTCTCTTGAAATCAATTTACTAACATTGGGGTTGTTTACTAGCCTTTTAGTTTGCAGGGCCCTGGCCAGATGCAATTGCAAGCACCTCACTGGCTGCCTTGGCCTTCAGTACTATGATGCTCATCAATCATGCTGCGGCATGAGCACAGACAACTCAGTGGAGAAATGCAAGGCTCGAAGTCTGCTGTAATGCAAGAAGACTGAACTATTGTCTTCTATACAGGTCTCAAAAATGGGAATAAAGATGCTGACAATATAACATTTTGCTGCCTTCAGAACTGTCTGTGAAGGCAGAATCTACAAGTCACTGAATTTCTAGTGATTGAATAGTAAAAGTAAAAAAAAAAGACCCTTTGCAATTAATTGCCAAGCAGTGCTTCCCACATTAAATGCTTTAGCGAGTTTCAAAAGGACTACTGGGCCACTCTTTGATGAATACACCTTAGTGGTATGTTAATTGAACATTAGAGAAATTCATATCAATTCAATATCATTTGCTATGGCCTGGCAATGGGCTCTGTCAGCAAATGCTTGATTTAAACAAAACAAAAAAGCACCATGTGCTTCAGCAGAATGTTAGGATCACTTGCCGAGAACACCCGGTAATAAAAATCAATTTAGTGCAGAAGATGTATCTACATAGAACCAGTCTAGTAGTGTGCGCTCCAGTTCAGTATTATTAACACTCTATACTCTCATGCTGTATTAAACTGACAATGCCACAGTTAGTCACTGATGGACAATACAGACACACACACACAAAGTGGGTTGAGTAGCAAAATCTTTATCACACCTGATTATCCAAAAAAAGCAATGAAAAGCCAGGCTGCCTTCGAAATGGCATCTGGCCCCCTTCTTTCTTTTTCAATTCAGAAACTTTTTTTTTTCCTTCGGGGCGGGAGATAAGGCTGTACAAGGGGGGTGAGATAGTTGATGTGTAAAAAAGCAGCAGAGAGTCCAAAAAGGCAGTTTCGGCACACACACACACCTTCAGGCTGCCACTGCCATGGCTGGTTCAGGGAGAAACCCTGAGTATTTCAGACGCCCAACAGGTCCTCCGGCAAGTCATTTTTGGGATGCTTGTTTTCGAAGTGCTGCTTGTACGTTTTCGGATCTGGCATCTGAGCCTAATGAGCAAGACCAAAAAATGTACTTCATTAGGCACAGACAAAACTTTCACTTTGCTTGATTCACAAACTGGTAAGATTTACAACAATTCAGCAAGTATGATCGAAGTTAGACAAGATTACAGAGAACGGTTCTAAAAGGCAAGGTTTGGTTGTGTTCGGTTTAATCGCAGTAGCGCAATTACAGGTTTCAGTGAAATGCTGGCAATCTTCACCTGCATGCCACGGTTCCTCGATTTTACAGCCCCGTTGCTTTCGTCTGTCAGGCACAGCATACCACGACTTTCTAACGGCAAATACCCGCTGTCGCAACGATAAAGCGATTTCTCAGCACTCTAACCTGTCCCTAAACGCCACATCAGTGAATGGGTGCGTTACAAGGTCGAGGAAGCACCTCGCGCGCATCCTAGAGGATCTTCGCGGAAGCGGTCACTTACTGCCGCGTAACCGGCCAACAGCGTCGCTCAGTGGCTCATCTGGTCGTGACCCGCTAACCCACATGACTCGAAGCGAGAGGCCAACGACCTTTTCCTTTGTCACATACCTTGCACACAGTGCATGTGTGGGTTAGAGCCTTGGCAGCAGCCCCCTTCTGGTCACGATTCTGCTGCTTCTTCAGCTGCTCCTGCTTCTTCTGCGCCTTCTGCTGAGACTGAATTTTCTGCTGTCCGCGTGCCATACTCGCAATACCTACGTCACCCAAGACAAAGGAAGAGAGACGACAAACATCACGTAAGAGACAGCGTGGCAGAGGGAGCGGGCAAGTTACACAGGCACGTTGCACATCGGAAAGACCCGACGTATGGCGTTGCCGACTCCATTATAACGCTACGAACGCTCCACGGTACGCAGTGCGGGCGTTTACTTCTCGAAAGCAACATCATTGGTACTCCAAAGATCGCCAGCAAGGCATCGAGGAGGCCTAGCGCTTACCTTTACGTCACTGACGGCAAAGGAAAAAGGAGTTGACGAAACCTGCGCGGTACTTTTCTTCGACGCCGCTGCCGCCTCGGTGCGTGCTATTTTTTACCCACTTGCTACTCGTGTTGCTGACCGCTGCCGCAACGAGGACAACGAGCGCCCAGATCGCTTCTCGCGAGACCACGCGAGACTTGTCTCGAATCAAGGTTTCTTGCCAGTAGCCAAGCCACATTGAGCCGAAATAAACGGCGCGACTTCCGCAATCTTGAGAAGCAAAAGCACAGCGCGTGTTCTGTCGCACGAGAAATTTTTATCAGCTAACGCTTATAAAAAGTATCTGTCACTCATAAAATCAAAGCCTCGTGGCCAACCTTGATACGGCTAGCAGGCCAGTAAAGACAAACATCGCGCCAAAGCACAGGTCTCTTGCTTCGTGCGAGTGGGAGATCAATGGACAGCAGCGTAATCAGGGGGATAAAGTTGATTATCAAATGCGCAGAGGGTGATATGATCATCGCTTTCGTTCAGGGGATGCTTAGCAGGCCTACTTACAGCATTGGCAATCAAGCGCGAAGTTGCTTGGGCTTGCCTCACTCGTCTAAGGTTTTGCTGTGTCAACATGCGACATCAAATTCATTTGAAGCCTTTTGCTTTTCCTGTTGGAGAACTTGGAAGAAAATGTGCAACACATCTGCTTGAGTATTACTGTAATGGTTTGAAGAAAGATAAGCACCCACAACACCGACCGCAGTACCTCTCTTCCCGTAGAAAACCCGGCGGGTACATTGCTGCCATCTGCGCCAGAGGCAGACACTAACCATTTGAACACCGCTGCTGTTCCTGAGCCCCCTGTACTAAATCAACCTGTAGAGGTTTCAGGCATGGAACTTAAGAATCGGGTGTAGGCACGAAATTGAAGCCTATACGTTAGAAGATACATAGCATTCTTGGCTCTTGTAAAACTGTTGCATAACCTTTTGTTAGACTATTGATACAACTTTTGCACATACAAGTACTGTGGCACTATGTCATAGCATCCTTTCAGGCGTCTGGACCATTACAAGTCAATTGCAGTACAATGATGAAATGACATTTTAATAATAGCACACATTTATTACTCCTTTCAAAACACACCACAATAAAAAACAAACATCTTTGTTTTGTTAGGCTGGTCTTCCAACATGCAAAAGAATTGACAGGTTGGCGATTCACAAACGTCCAGCAAACTAAGCGCTGTCTGTTCCTGCGCTCTCAGTTTGATGAATGTATATAGTCTCGCAACACCAATTACACATGGCAGCACTAACTGTCACCAATGTCAATGTACAAACACTATTTTCCATGTCTAGGAACCACAATGGTCTTGTCAGCACAGGGATTGGCTCAGCACGGCCGTGTGGTCCACACCACAGCTGACCTTCAGAATCTTCGCTGTGAGGCTGACCTGCAATAGAACAGCACCTCCTTTAAAATACAATCACTGAGATGCATGCAATTTTGCATGCATATATACAAACACACACACAAACATGCACAGACATACCTAAAAAATGGTTTATACCATATCCTTGAACCCTCCCCCTCCCCCTCAGAAAAATATTTCTGGCTGCACATCTGGTAACAACATATGATGATTACTGCAATCTTTGTTGTAATTAACAGCAGTTACCCTGAACGGAAAATGTTGATCCATAGAGTGACCGAGGCCAAGGCAGCCATTCCTGTTTTTTCCCCAAGTGTACAGCTCTCCTCTGCCTGGAATAAAGAAACAAATAGTAGAACAAGTAGCATATATGAAATTCGGTTTGCAAGAAAGTGCTATGTTAGGAATTGATGTTAAAAACTCGGCATTTTGTGGCAGTTACATGATTATTGAGAATAGTCACATGTGTTGTGAAACGTGAGGCATTTTTATAAAATTAAATAAAATTTACTGTTTCACACCCCAGAATAGACCATTTTAAAGATCTGCAAGTGCACTTCCCTACATTGCGTACTTGTATGACTAGTGGCAGCATCTGTGGTGCTTCAAATAAAGACGAGCTTTTTGTCTATTATGTGAATATATATTGAGATAATGAATTCTATGTTTCCCATGTCCTAGCACAAGTAAACTATCTTTGAACATACTATTCACAGAAGTTACTATATAGTCGGTTACATCTTTAAAAGTTAGTGGCATATTTAATTGGCGTGTAGCAATGGGCGTGTACTCCAGACTGACGTCCAGATATGTGTGCACGTTAAAGAACCCTAGGTGGTCAAAATTTTCGGAGCCCTCCACTATGGCGTCTCTCAAAATCATATGGTATGGTGGTTTTGGGACGTTAAACCTCACATATCAATCAATCAATCCAGACTGACGTCATGAGCCGCACGGCCGTTGACCCCGCCTGCAGAGAATGTTGCTGAGAACAAGAGCGGGACTATTTCTTTAGTCGCTGAGGTGATCGGCTGCCACGCTTCGGTCGTCTGAATGTGGCATCTTCCCCTGACTCCTTAAGTTGTGCCCGACTACCAATAATTAGGCAAACTGCATAGCAGGAAAGCCGGCTTGACAATTATGAAAAGGGTCAAATGCGATTATATTATATAAGACGAGGCTAAGTGGCGAGTGAACATAGTGATGTATTTCGCACAATGTGGTTTGATTAATGGTAACTTGTGTGCAAGTGCACCTAACCACATTGAATATGGAAGAGCAACACATTGCCCTTTACTAGGCCAAGCAATATATTGGATTGTATCCAAGTCTGACAACAGAACGAACTGATAGAAGCTATATAAATCTTAAAAAGACTGAGCCAGGTTATTTATTCTGTAGTCAACAAAATGAATGCAATATCTTTGAAGATCTTGTGTGTGTTAAAACGGTATGCTGTGTAAACCTATGCGTCATGTGCCAGTGCACCAATGTTGTTTTTATTAGCCCATAATCTTCCAGCAAATCACTTGGTCTTGAAGATTCCAATTTTACAAGTTGTCACTGTACCCGAGCGTTTGGTTTTCAATAACAGAATCCCCCTTAGAACAATGCTCCTTATGTTGCTCCAAAGAGGGGCCTGGGAAGCAGGGTTGGGATGGTCTTGACAGACACTTCGGGTCCTAGGCCGAGCAAGCCATATCCCCACACGTAGACATCCCCGCTTTCTGCAAATTCAATCGTCACTACTATTTAACAATACTGTATATGGTATTTGTCCCATGTTCAGTGGGCATGACCATAAAAACATTATTTATTATTATTATTTGATTTGCATACACAGATACACAAGGACACAGGGGAAAGAGGGAGAGAGCAAGCTGACAACTGCCACCTGGAGGGGCACAACGCCTGCTCACTCTTTCGGGAGGAGGGAAGAAACAGAGGAAACAAAGATAAGAGGGGAGAAAAAGGAAGAAGAAAAGGAAGCAAAGAAATAATGATGACGGATTAGACGAGTATAAGTTAAAAAATAATAAAAAACCATCTATAAACAAAATGTAAGGAGAGCTCGGTGGGCCTGGTTGCGTCGGGAAGCACAATCTCTCAGAAAGAGGTAGTCATACAACTTTGAAAGTAAGCAGAATTTCCACCTTGGAGGTGGATTAATACAATCCTGCAAGAATGAGTTCAAGATCTAGAATGACATCCTGAGCTGGATGATCGGTGACACCGCTATCAGAGAACATGAGCAGGACAATTTCTTTAGTTGCAGAGGCGATTGGCTGTCACGCTTCCTTAATTTCTCTAAACTGATCATGTTGCACCTAACTATAACCTGTATTCTCAAACTAAGCCTGTTTTTTTGCACTACCAAAAAAATTATGGACCATCTCCCCGAAGATAACTATGATGGGATACGAAGCAGTAGCGGTGCACACGTCATTGACTTCGATGAAACAGGCGTCGACGCAGCTGCTGGAAGAACGGTTTGAACCGAAACTCGGTGTAGCCTTTACTCGAGTTAACATTTCTGTGGAATGCAAAAACACCGGAGGCCGGTTGGGTTTCGTGTAAGTTTCATCATAGATAAACGAGCCGAAAGGGTGTTTCCACTTGATGTGCGGTTGAGCGCTGCGGGCGGTAGGAAAGGGTGAAACAAGAGAGAAGTGGGTTGCGAGCAGGCGCAGGAGCAACACTACCTAGATGTGTTGGGAGGAGCCAGCAGCTGCTGCGGGTGAAGGAGAGAGTCACGTCAACGCGCAGCTGCGACTTGAGCTACTTGACATCGTTCCAATAACTGTGGTGGGGGAAAAATGGTGCAGCGCGTTGGGCCAGAGACACGAACAGACAGCGTTACAAGGGCTAGTCAAAGAGCTCATTCGCAACTAAAAACTAATACCAAAAAGAAAACCTACTGCTAAGCTGAAGCCTTTCCAATGTCTTATGGGTTGTGCCTGTCATTAGTTGCATGCGTGTACAGTACACGTGAATTGAAACTGGACAATTTAGAACCAAGTAATGCACATTACTTTTCCTTCTACCTCCTTCAGCTCAGGTCGCGGTGTTGTAATTCGACTCAAATGCATAGATCGCAGCCGACATGGTTTTTAGATACTTCAATAGTCGTGACATGACGCGGTTATCTCAGGCTATTGCTTATACCAGTCATTATACTAAAAATTTCAATGTAGTGCTGCACTGCTATTCTATAACATTAATTACTTGGCACGGACATAAAGATATACAAAAAGATTAAATGAGCGGAAACATTGCTGGTTGATGCACACAGCCTTTATCCAAGCACAAAATTGAAACATTAACAATTACAGATGGCAGCACTAAAACACATCCATTAAACAGTCATCTTCAACGTGTCTTATACAAGAAGGTCTGTTGATCATCAGCATTATCAGACAGCAAGCAAACCGACCTTACCCGTAACTACTCCACACATTGTACCTCCACTGGCAACAGCCTTAACTTTTCCATGTGGGAAGTTCAGATTCCTTGCAAAGCACAT
Source organism: Rhipicephalus microplus (assembly GCF_013339725.1). Lineage (NCBI taxonomy): Eukaryota > Metazoa > Arthropoda > Arachnida > Ixodida > Ixodidae > Rhipicephalus > Rhipicephalus microplus. The sequence continues at coordinate 150,551,374 of NC_051171.1, read as the reverse complement.
CTGCAAACACATATTTGAGAACTTGACTTGAACAACAACATGAATATGAACACTACCACATCCTTTGAGCCAGCTTTAAATATTCTTTGGATAACAAACAGGAAAACCAACATACTAACACACCTTCAATCTAAGAGACACTTTTGATTATTGATAATGGAGTTTTCTTTGAACTAGATGGGCAACAATTAATTGTCCTAACCTATGGTGCGTGTTACTATACTTTATAATTTGATCTTTTACCTGCCTGTGGTTTGTCTAGTAAAGTTACTTATGTCTGCAGTTTTTCCTTTGCTAGCCTTTTGAAATTCTGCAATCTCTCTTGCCAGGAGTCCTTTAGTGCCACCTCTCAAGAGACATCTCACTGTCCACTGGTGATTCTAGAGACAAGGAATTGAAAGAGGAACACCACTATGTTCTGGAGGCATTTGAGTAGTCCCAGAAACACGAAATTATGACATCAAAACTTGGGAATCGCTGAGACACGTGACCAAAAGGCAGCAGTTCTTGCATCTGTACAAAAGTTGCATTGCCTGCCTTCTCATGAAGCTTGATTGATTGATATGTGGGGTTTTCTGTTTACGAGTATTACCCCTGGAAACAACTATGGGCCGCATTTATGATACTTAGGCAGCTCATTACGACAGATACAAAGTACGAAGTAGCGAAATACGATTTTAAACTTGATTGATTGATTTGTGGGGTTTAGTGTCCCAAAACCACCACATGATTAAGAAGACGCCGTAGTGGAGGGCTCCGGAAATTTCGACCATCTGAGGTTCTTTAAAGTGCATCCAGAACATAAGCACATGGCCCTACAGCATTTTTGCCTGCACCGAAAATGCAGCCACCGCAGCTGAGATTCGATCCTGCGACCTGCGGGTCAGCAGCCGAGTACCTTAGCCACTAAACCATTGCGGTGGGGTTCCTCATTAAGCTTGAAGGGAGCTCTGAATTGAGGCACATCTGTGACTGCATCTGTGATGGCTGTGCACTGGCACAACCAACAAATTCCTGCATTTTGCTGCAAGAACTGTAGGTTACATGCGTAACCTATAGTTCTTGCACAATGCCAATACTTTCAACAATGTCCTAATCAGTAAAAAAATCTCAGCAAAATGTCAGATAAATTACATAAATTCCAAACCTAATGTATGCCATTGCTAAATGCTGTGCAGCATTTATTCCAGAGCTACTGTGTCGTGAATTATGTCATGCAGTGATCCATTGTTACTACACAGTAGTTTGAAACTTGCTTTGCAGAAAAAAAGCAATGAACACGTCTTTAGTGATGGAACAAGAGCTGCCATCAACCACAGATAACAATCCAAGCTGGAACACGCACCTGCTTGTCATCTGTTTGCCTTCCAAACTGGCCATACTCGGAATTCCCCCATCCAAACAGGTCACCAGAGTCTGAAAGACATTCATGTACATGAGCTTCGCCTGATCTTCATTATTCACAGTTCAAAGGACCTGATGAGGACGGATAATGCTGTTATGAACCACCAGAAGTCAAAAATAGAAAAAAACTTGTATGAAGCTGCTTGGTACATAGCACTGGCAGGGCTGCCTTCACAAGCGTTTTGGATGTGATAAAGATTGACTGTATGTACTTTAAAAGGTTGTTTGATGGCATTATATCATCTTATAGCATGCTCTACTGCTAAAAAAAACACTAGGTTAGAAAAGTTTGCAATGATCATTAAACGAAAGTTGTTTACCTTATAAATTTTATCATCTAATCATCCTTATGATTTCCTCAATAGAGGAAAGGCTTCTCAAGTATACTTGAGATCAAATTTGTTAATTAGACAAAGACTGAACTATTACACCTGCTTGACAGAAAAAATCTGTTTCACTTGGTATAGAAGGAATGGGCAATTATATTACAGCAATGAAAACGACCTAGTCTCTTCAACCGCTTCAATGAATCTCTGAGCAAGGGACAAAACTGGTCCAAGTACATCAAGCCTATTTTAAACTTTGGTTGGTGCCAGTTTAGTCTCTGTATCATACTGCAAGGTTGGCATCAAAAGTTTAGGGATCACATGGTCTCAGAAAACATTGAATATTTCAGCGATTTGTAACTGCAGTAAGTTGACGTGCGCAGTACGCATTGTTAGCACGTTTTAGAACAGTCTGACAATCCAAATTGATGGCTGCCTGCTGACGCAGCGAGAATATTCAGCTTTCTTTTTGTGTCTCGTGGTTTCTAACCATTAGATGCTGACTGCTTCAGCTTTTTCTTGCATCTCAGTGGTCTCTAAACATGTGGTGCTGACTGTAGATGTAAAACAGACACAGCTCACCAGACACAGCCAGGATACAGTCTACAGTGCCAGCTATTCGGACGATACGGACTCCACTCAGGTCTCCATTGACACGTTTTGGTATGCCCTGGCTGCCATAGATGCCGAGTCCAGTTTGCCCATCGGCGCTCCATCCACAACTGTACACGGCCCCTTCATCCGTGAGAAAGAGAGTGTGGTCCTGCCCACAAACCACCTTCAGGGAAGAGAAAAATGCGCTGCAATTGAGCTGCTGCTGCATCAACCTAAGCTTCGTCACGTGGAGCCCAAATGTGTTTGCGTAGAGATAAAAACAATGAAATCTGGCATCTTACATACAAAAATGAGAATTTGATTAAGTGGCAAACCATAGCAATTTCAGATTAATTTAAGTAATCTATCAGCTTTACGGTCGAAATAAAAATTAAGCTGAGAGACACAAGTTCGTTTCCTGCCTGCCTATTATTTGTATTCTGTTGCTAGCACTATTGTGGGTCTTCACAAATGCACACAGTGTATATTTGAAGTGCATTCATTGGTATCTACACTGAATGTACCCACATTAAACCTGGCTCTCGACTTTTATACTACCAAACGTAAGGCAAGTATCCTACAGACACATGCATCAGCAAGGGGGCGCAAAAGGGGCACTTGGCCCCCTATCCAAACCATAGCAGCCCTCCCCTACACTTTTCTGTATGAAATAATACACTTACACATAAAGAAAACATTGTAACTCCTTGCATATCTCCCACAAACTCAAGCTCCCATTCTGGGATGTTGTAGGGTTTTGTTTTCCTGATCATAGGATAATGCTACGTCTACAGAGTGGTTCCATTAGAATAAAATTAAGCACTGTATTATTATGTGGGAAGAGACTCATAATGATTATAATTACTCTGGTAATAACGAGTAAAACCAATCAGGAAACATATTACGTTTTCTCTTGAAGCACAGATTGATAATCAGTATTTTTCATTATGCACAGCTGTATAACATATAGCTCCAGTTATTCTTTTTATAAACTGTCTCAAAAACTTTATCAAGCGAATGTTATAAAAATTGCACCATCTTTGTTGCACTAAGCATTTTTGAGAAGCATGTAAGACAAAAATAAAAAGCCTCTCTAACTACAACAGGAAACTTTTACTACAGGTACTCAAAAATCAAGAACCTACATCCACAATTTTCCCACGAATGCCTTGAATCTGACGAGGAGTGGCACAGCTCTCGGGGCTCTCATCCGTGACAACCGGTCTGCCGCACTGCCCAAACGAATTGTTCCCAAATGAAAACGCTGTAAAAGCAAAGGAGATAATTTACGACTTCAGGTGAATATTATGTCCCGCAATGCAGTTTGGAATTGCTTCCACATTTCCTTGAAACAGTTTACATTGCTGCAAACAATATTTAACAAGAAAAAAAAACAGGCAGTGTGAAATCTTACAACTTTTTATAACTCAAGACTACAATGCGTATGTCCATTAAATGTGTGCAGTCCAGGATTGGAAACAAGAACATAAGAATAATGCCCCTTAATTGCAGAATACACAGCAGGAATACATAACTGTCAGTAAAGCAGAAGCAAGTGCAGGAAGAATCACGAGATCCCATGTGACGTCATCGACACACTGATAAGAAAACAAACTCGTATGATTTAGTGCACCTAAAGTTAGGTATGGAGGCAATGAATGACGGTACGTTTATACCTTTTTTTAAGTACTGAACATGCCAGTCTACTGAATAATTTCGTCGATGAGACTCACCTCCTTCCTTGTCCGTAAGCACTACACTGTGCGAGCGGCCACAAGCGACTCGCAAGATGCGCGTCGACTCGCTCTTTAACGGCAGTGGGATACCCACTGGCTCAGTCAGTACTTTCAAGGGATGCCCTAAGGAAAATACGAAGACAACGTAAGTACCGAAGCACTAAAACTACTGCACACGTGTCTTAATGCTCCTTATTCGGAAAACACTGCTACTTCTGCCAGACAAGCTTCATCAGTCAGATTACCTAATTAAACTAAATCATCGGCATTCTAGGAGTCCGAAACAATGACATTGTAAGACATACCACAACGGAGGGACACAGGATTGATGTTGTTTACCTGGAGTCCTTTAACATGCACCTGAATCTTAGTATACATAATTTACCCAATCAAAACACGACTGCTGTGGTGGTGATTAAATTCGCTACCTTGAGGTCAGCAGCACAATGCCATGGCTGCTAGTCTACTGTGGAGAGTGTTCTGTGCGCCTGCATTTAGTTTATGTGACAAAAGCATTATGTCACCAGTTCAAAACTTTGAAGTTTCCATGGCGATTCACTGGTATTCTGCTGATATGTACCAGGTTTAATTTTTAATTTGAAGGTGTTAAGGGTACATTAAATAGAGATAGGGCATAAATATTTACATGTATTTAAAGTTAAGAATCATGTCAGAAATATTAGACGGTCCCATCCAATCCAGAGAACTGATTCTAGTGCAGAATATAAATGTGAAATTTTGTCTGTTAATTAATAAAATCAGTGCTATGGCTCATTAGGTAACAAGTGGAAGCAGCTGTTCACACAGTCCCTATTCCCTATATTTACCAACGAGAAGAAAGGTATGTCCAAATTATAGCAAATTGACTAGTACCATATCACGGAAAACAAATGAGGGCAAAAGAAGCAATAACAGATCAACATTGCACTTTTTCTCGTCTGTTATCTCATATATTTTCCTCATTTGTTTTCTGTGCTATTTCTCAAAATGATCTGCAATGAACTAACAAGCCCATTGTGTTATCATTGTTGGCATGTTCAAGGGTGGGTGAACACACCTTGCTGGTATGCAATAAATAACTGCTATAAAGCTGCCTAAAGAAATCCTTGCCTCTGCGCACGCACTGATAGCCGATCTGGAAGTCTGTGTTGATGCCAGTGCCATAAACTTTGGCGGGATTCTTAATTTTGTCTTCATGCTGCTGACAGCAAAGTGAATCCGTAGCCACAGGCCACATCGTTGACCTATAAAGCAATAAAAGTGAGGTTGACAAAGCATAAAACACATTAGTAGAAAGAACATCAAAGCGTGGAAACTGTACACGCTACAATTATGGTATGCAGAGAGAGGGAGTACATTGTTTAAGTGAGGACAATGGTGAAATGAAGAAGCATATGCTTAGACCCCGCGTTGTCGACATTGCTATATCTTACTGTGTCAAGTGAGCAAGATGATAAAATCACAAAGGCCTTACATAGTTTAGCACATAATTGCATAGCTTCTATCTGGAGCAGCGAACACTGCAACGATTACAGCAGATCTGTAAATCTCGTATGATCTTTCCTACACAGATGAAGTTAGTGACCACACCTAAACGTATAAATTTGACCAGTTCAAATGACTTAGCCTCATTAACGAGTGACACCAGCTGGCTGTTGCAAGTTTGTAGAGGTTACTGGCGGTTTAAAATGAGTGTAATATAACCGATGGGGCCTTACGTACCAAAACGAGGGACACCGTAGTGGGGGGGGGGGGGGGGGGGGCTTCGGAAATTTCGACCACCTAGGGTTCTTTAACTGGCACATAAATCTAAGCACACGGGCCTAAAGCATTTCGCCTCTATTCAAAACGCGGCCGGGATTCGATCTCGCCGCAAGTTGCGCTGCCAGGTTGCAGAGAATCAAGCCGGCGCAGAAGCCGGTGCCGCTGTACGGAGAAACGTAATGAGGTCACGGAATCGTAACTACGACGCCTCTTACGGAGGGTACCGACACGAAAGTTTACAAGATCGATTACCGTGTAGAACTCGGAGAAAGGTAGCTTGTACGGCTTGTGGTGTCCGGAACGGGGTGCATGTCCGAGTTTCGGTCGCACAAGTTTGTCGTGGCCCAAGGCTCCCGTCAGGCAGCTGCCCCAGGCGTAGACCCGTTTCCGGCGCTTGGTCTTTTCACCCGTGTACTGAAACACGGGCAGCTGGTCTTCGGAGGTCAGTGCTTTTGTGCGGTTCCCGCGACGGACATGCAACACGCCTGTGCCGCATGGGCACAGGAGCGACCGCAGCTGCCTGATCGTCGCGGCTCGCGTCAAAGCAGTCGTTCCGACCATGACAACTCAGGTTTAGAGGCACCGGGAAGTAAACAGACTCCTAACTATAGCAGGCACAGGACTTGGGATGCTAAGAGGTTAACCAAATGGTTAAATATTGCGACTAAAGCGGCACTTACTGGATACACTCAAGGATAAAGCCATGTTACAGCAGACAGCCTGACGATCGCGCCAACTATTTCAACGGCGTTAGTCATTTCAAACACTTGAAATAAGATTTAAAGTTGAGTTGCTATTATAACTTGTGTCACAGTGTAATTCCAAATAAATTGAAGCTTTTATTTCTACAAATGTGAAAATAACACAATAATAAAAAAAATTTGTTAGTTTTGTTATGGCTATATAGATGCCGCCACTAAAGCAATCTTTTTGGCGAGTGCTGTTGTAGCGCGATATTCAATTCGGCGCGGGCAACGCCGATACAACGGGCACGCAAAATTTGACATTCAGACCATGGTCGTTCTGGTGCACACAGTTGGTACGAGCTACGGGCGCGATTTCACATTAAATATAAACTTCGCAGATGCAATACCAGAAGCGAAGAAATACGCACGCAAGTAGACACCATGATGAGCCTGGGTCGTACAGCGGCCCACGTAAAGCTAATTGTTAATTAAGCGGGAACGACGCTTGCTACAAGGCCAGTTGTATTAGCGCGAAGAAAGTTTATGCAGAACCACCGCAGTAGCCAAATTATCCGGACCGCGTCGCACTTGCGTAAGTTTGCAGGAACGCTCATAACATGCGGACATCCTCTTGTCCGTAACGAAGATGGTGAAGTAAAGTTTGGATACTTTTGGCATGCATCGGGTGGGTAGACAGGCAGGGTAGGGGTGACGCGTGGATTTTCAACAGTGAGACTGTTTAGCAAACCGTTCCATGTGCGACGAACTAAAAAAAAAAAACTGTTTTCAGAAATGAGTATGCGCCACAGAAATTAGGTAAGTCTACTCACCGCAGGTCCGCTAAGGATGAAGAAGGCAAGAGCTGTCCCAAAGACAAACTGCTGTGAAGTGATGGTGGCTGCACCGTGTTTCAGGGCGAGCTTCTGTATCTGTCTGTGACGATCTCTGTGTGTCTGTGATTGTTCGTGCTTTAGCTCGACGATCCATGTGCTGAAACTCAACGTAGAAACAACCTAGAATCTCTTACCTAAAGTAGCTAAAGCCTAGAAACATTCTAGAAGCAATGTCTTCAGAATCTTAAGCATCGCCAGTTTGTACTAGAGGGGCACCCCGACGAGCGAGTTCTAGAGTTACCGTATATGCCACCTTTAGGTTCCGTAGGCAGCATATACAGTAACTCTAGCGAGTTTCTTCCGCGAGCTGCCTTTCTCTGTGGCAACGACGGGGCAGAATCCATAGGCGTGCGCACAAGAGAGCCAAGGGGTACACCCCCTTTCAATTTACTAAGGGGGGGGGGCGCCAAGTCAGCCCCACTCAGACAGATCTTTCCCCTGTGCAGGTCCTTCTTTATTCGTTATGAATGCACACCCACCCCCTCAGCCAAAGGCGATACAGCAGGGGGCTACAAACTAAAAAAAAAAAAGTTTCATTCGCAATGCACACTTGCTCACTTGTGAGAATAATGGCCTACACGGCTCGTCACACCTTTCCCAACTCGGCGGATCTACTTCTCCCGGTCTTCTCGGCGGCCTTGCTGAATGGTTGTGTGTTGTGATCGTTTGGACGCGTGCTGGTGAAGACGGATAGAATGCGAATTTTTTTTTTTTTCTTCTCCTCTGCATCTTTTGCTTTTCCCTACCTATCCACTCTAGTTCCCAATACCCTATCCCTTGAGCCGACCTGTTGAGGTGTCATCCAAGTGATAGACAGTTACGGGCGGCACTTTTCTCTTCCTTTCACTTACACAATCACTTGGAGACAGAGACTAATGATTAACAGTTCTAACCGATAAAAGCATTGCGCACAGAATTTCAGTTTCGAATTCAGACCCATGATGTCACAAAATATAAGAAATGCTTGCTTGCAACTTTTTACCCCCGGGAAGCGAAAAGCCAAAGGCATGCTATCGTGATCAGCAAGTCATCTATTGTGAAGCTTGTCTTCCGGACTCATACAAGGTAATGGGCTGGGTAGATAGGAAACAGGGAAGGCGCTTCGAAAAAAAAAAAAAAAAACAGCCCCCCTTCTTCTTCATTATCTATCAGCTAGCGCAGAACGTGCGCCATTGAACTTGAGCGGCACGCTGACATGTCTGCGAGCGGCCTTCGTCCGTTCGACCATGAGGTCAAATATCGACGAGGTAAACACGAGAAAGAACACGAGGCTGTTGTGTGTACGTATACGACCATTCGTCACGTGACAAGAGAGAGAGATAAAGATGCAAGGAAAGGCAGGGAGGTTAACCAGACGCACATCCGGTTTGCTACCCTGCACTGGGGAAGGGATGAAGGGGAGAAAAGAGGTTGCAGAGAGATTAGAAGGTACACACAATCACGAGCACACTCGGGGAGCACACACAGTCTACACAGGCGGTCGCTCGGGTTTGTTGACTTTAGGTAAAGTAGCAGTGCTTTAGTTCGCTTTCTGCGCAACTGAGGCAGATGCCCAAGGTCCTAGTATCTTCTGCACACAAAATGGTCCGGGGTCAAGTTGAATCAAAACCATCCGGAGCCTGGCATCGCTGTGGGTCGTAGCAAGCGCAACTGCACAGGACGTGTCACGTGTACAAAGTCAAGGACAACTATACCCGTCTGCGGTGTTGCAGCCGTTTCGGTTTTCCCCCGCTTTATAACTATCTCACTCTTAGTCTGACTGCTACAGCAACAACGCAAAACGCCGTTGCCGCCCTTGAGACATATTCCCAGAAGCTCCTAGGTCTTTAACTTTGGTAGTCAGACGTTGTCTTATGAATCGATCGTGCAGCCCCTGAAGCGAGTCGGACGCAGCTGGCAAGTACCTTCGCTCGAAGCGTGGCGAACCAAAATAGCAGTGCGCCGCTGTTTTGAATAATGCGATGACGACTGCGAGACGATGACCAGTTTTCTTTTTTCGGTGTTTTTTTATACGGCTTCCGGGTTCTTAGATGGAGAACGCAAGGGAGTAGAAAGCTGAACCATTTCTGCTGTGATGATGGCATCTTAGTAATGCAGAACGTGTATGGCTGGTTACTGTAGCTCATTCCAAATTCTGAAGTAAGTGCATCTATAGATCAAGGACACAAAAAAATTAAGAACGAGACACTTATCGCCCCTCAACAATCTATCGCCCCTCAGCCCTCTTGTGGCTAAGGTACTCGGCTGCTGACCCGCAGGTCACGGGATCCAATCTCGGCTGCGGCGGCTGCATTTTCGATGGAGGCGAAAATGCTGTAGGCCCGTGTGCTCAGATTTGGGTGCACGTTAAAGAACCCCGCGGGTGGTCAAAATTTCCGGAGTGCTCCACTACAGCGTCTCTTATAATCATATGGTGGTTTTGGGTCGTTAAACCCCACAAATCAATCTATCACGTTTGATGAAAGCACCCATTTTTTTAGCAATTAACACACCACCACCCCTCAAAATTTCGGTGGGGGGAGAGGAGGGAGGGAATGAGGGACCCCCAGGCCTGAACCCTACCAGACTGCGGGCCTGCTCTCTACACCCGGGCCGCGTATCTTGCTGCCCTTAGTGGTTGCATTTTGTCATGGACGCGTGTTCTAACGCTGTAAATAAACATTGCTCAAACAGACTGCAGACTTTTCGTCCCAGTAATGCTGGATGTACGATTTTGTGGCGCACTTTCAGTGTAGTACATATACTTGCAGTTAGTCTAGCTTGACCTCCCCCTCCCCCACGGGCCTTACCCCAGAACAATGGGACACTTACCTTCCTGCGCACGAACGAGACTGATAGGCAGCACAAGTAATGATTTGCGAATGAAGGTCTTTATTCTGCGCTGTGAATACTTAGTGGGCCGAGAATCAACGCAACGGAACATAGCCGAAAAGGCTGTACTATTTAAGTTCTAGTTTACCTAATGTTTGTTGTTTACTTTCTGGCGACTATATATGCGCACTGTTTGTTGAGAAATAAAAAGCGAGTAAAGAGTGGCTACTCCCATAGACCTGACCTTATCGATTCTAGCGTACCTGGTGGTTGGTGAGAGCAACTATAGCCTGCGCTTGCCATTTTGGTTTTACTGGCGCGAATTTTGGATAATTTTGCACAACCGACGTTTGGTTGTGGTGAAATTTAATGATTTCAGACCACTTTTCCGCACGGCAAGTGGCAAAGCTATTGTTTATAGTTTCGATTTAGCGATTACATATCTTGTCTAACTCAAAAAAGATAGTGCGAATGGAGGTCAAGGCGTAATTTTTATTTCGACTAAGTTGTAATTGAAAGAGATGCAGGTAATTATAATTCGCTACGGCTTTATTCATCACGCTTGTTTTTCTTTTGCTAGTGCCTCAGGTATACTCGGCCGCTGAGCCGCAGGTCACGGGATCAAATCACGGCTGCGGCAGCTGCATTTTCGATGGAGGCGAAAATGCTGTAGGCCCATGTGCTCAGATTTGGGTGCACTTAAAATAACCCCAAGTGGTCGAAACTTCCAGAGTCTCCCACTACGGCGTCTCTCATAATCGTATGGTGGTTTTGGGACGTTAAACAGCACATATAAATAAATGTTTTTCTTTTGAAGGTCAATCTATATATCAATCAAAGAGGCAGGAGGCAGAGTATCCACATTGTTTTTATTCTAAGGCAAGGTAGAGGCTGACCAAATAGAAAGCAAGAATTGAGAAGAGCATCGCACAGAAAGGCTTTGCTATACTGCCTACGTTGCACAACGTTCACATCTTGCCGCCGCATGCAGCCCCAAACTGTTTTTAGCAAAACCTCGCTGTCGCCACAAGCTTCAGAAGAAGGTTACAACTGCGCGAATAAGACACCACGTAAGAAACCTACAAACACGCCCCACACGAAGTGCAACTTCTGTTGGCGTGATTGTGTTTCTTACATGGTGTTTTATTCGCGCATTCAGTTGTACCTTTTTTTTTTAGAATGAATGACCCAACTAGCCCAACAACATGTCTATGAGGTCGCTGTGTGTGAAGGAAGAAGAAGAAGTTGTCACAGAGAACAGCCTCTGCTTCGAGCTCTGTGAGTTTCCTAATTCTTTTGCCAAGATTTTTCAATAATCGACACACCTCGAAGGGGCGTTCCCCCTTAGAATGGAGGATCAAAACCCCATCCAGCAACCGGGACCGGGCCGACCACATCATAGTGCGTCTGACGCAAGTTCTCACCCCGGCCCAAGCGGGGCCCACGATGACAATTCTGATGACTCCTCCGTTGAAGATATGGCTTCGGACAGCGACTACGTGGTCGTACCAAGCCGACGCCTGAAGAGAAAAATCAGCCGCACATCGCCCACTAGCCGGCAAGCACAGACAAAGGCGAGTAGCATGCGGTCGTACACCATTTCGTATGTGCCGACATCGAAGACAGACATCTTGAACTCTCTAAATAGGCAGCGCCTGACAGAGTACTTTGAGCTCATCGCTCCAGGGAAAGTCGTAGAACTACGCATAAATACCCGAAAGAACATACTGTCCGTGGAGGTCACTACGAAGGCCTTAATGGACACGCTGAAAGCGATTGTTCGATTAGGAAATATTTCGGTTCGCGCATTCTCTGCGTACGACGAAGAAACGACAACAGGAGTCATATACGATGTGGATGAGGAGATAACAGACTCGAGTCTCGAGAAACTGCTGTCATCGTCGGCTCCCGTGCTTGGCTTCCACCACTTTGGACGCACGCGATGTGTTAAAGTAGTGTTTCAGTCGAAGACGTTACCCACACATGTAAAAGTTGAGTACGTGAGGCACTCGGTACGTCCTTACGTACCAAAACCTCTGCAATGTGATGAATGCATGAAATTTGGGCACGTTAGTGCAGTTTGCAAGGGTGCAGTAACCTGCAAGCATTGCGGTGGCCCTCATGATGGTGATAACTGCAATGCTGTGGCCAAATGCCCAAACTGCTCAGGCGCCCACGACGCAACATCAAAGGAATGTCTCAAAATGAGGAATGAAATTAGTATCCTGAAGAAAATGGTTCGAGACCACTCCACTCACAGAGAAGCTGCAAGGGCTGTACGGCGCCGTAAACATCGTTCGCGACATCGACGCAAACGAAGCAGCAGTGCTCATAGCTTATCGAATTCGACACACAAAACCGTGCCCTCACCACCTCCTAGCCTACTTTTGTCGGCCAGAAAGGAGGATACAGATGCTCAAATGCCAATACAGTCCACACAAGTACAATGTAACCAGTCATTGGCTCTCCACACGTCGGAGACTCAGTGGCCTTCACTACCGTCAAGAGCTACGGTAGCGCCATCATCACATAGTGCCCCTACCTCCAATGAAGAAAACAAGAAGATGGACAACACAGATGTCAAGGCTATGCTTAAAAATTTGATGGGTTCGATGCGTAAGATTCTCAGCAGCCTAAACACTCCCGCTGCTAAGGCGGCTGGGCAGCTACTTGAGGTTTTGGAGCCTCTTCTACTGGTTCTTCAGTAAGTGAACATGGCACTGATGTTCGAAGAACGCATGCGCCAGTCGCTTGTTATGCAATGGAATGCTCGTGGCCTACGTGGCCGTCTGTCAGACTTCAGACAATGGGTTTTTAAATATCAATTTCCTTTTATCGTTATATGTGAACCGAATATGGTTTCACCTTTTCGTATATCTGGATAGATCCAGATTTGGTCCCGCAGTGATCAACGTACGAGCAAAGTTCTCGTTTGTATACGCCGTGATTTGACATTCTTGAGACATGAAGTCGCGTCGCATACCAGCAATGATTACGTGAGCCTGACTATAACACATAAAAAGCGAACATTTTCCGTAATAGGAGGATACATACACACACCCAAGCGCACAGATGGACTGCTTCCACCTGGGGACCATTCTTCAAGCAGCACAAAGGCCACAGATTGTGATCGGCGATTTTAATGCAAATCATCCTCTCTGGGGTAGCACTACAACGAATTATCGCGGAAAGGATTTAGCCAATTTTATATACAACTATGGACTAAGCATACTCAACGACGGATCACCTACATTTGTTCGTGGCACGTCCTACAGCAGCTGCCTCGACCTCTGTTTCGTTTCCAGAAACCTTCTGTCTTCCGCATGTTGGTGCACAGATTTGGACACTCGCGGCAGTGACCACCTTCCAACCTATGTTCAGTTCAGGTGGTTTCGCCGCACGCACATACGCTACATCCGTCAAACCGACTGGACACTGTTCAAGGCATCTGTCAAGTCTGGCTGTGAGCACACGACTTATCCATCCGAGGTAGAAAACATCATTGCTTCTTCACTGCGTGACACAACCAAACAGGTTAACCTACCGATGCAAAGATCAGCAGTTGACTCCCAATACGAGGCCCTTCGTGCAATCCGTCGCCGTGCCGAACGCCGATACAGACGAACGAAGTCATCTTCAGACCTTTCCGCCTGTCGTCGAGCTCAACGACATGTTCTTCGGCATCTTGACAAGATTGACAGGCAACGTTGGAGAAATTTCTGTGGATCTCTGGACCCCAGGCAACCTCTATCTAAGATCTGGCGGGTGGTACGAAGTTTGCAGACAACTCCCCAACAACATCAACCATTTCAAGTGGTTGCTCTACATCAGGGACGGACAGAAGTTGAGATAGCCAGTGACTACTGTAGCCTCATCGTGGACACCACTGATGATCTTGCCACTAATGAGCTTTTTACTACCATTGCGCCTCCATCGTCTGACGAGCGCCTTGATGTACATTTTACAACACATGAGCTTGACGCTGCGATTTCTGCCTCCCGCCGATCATCGGCACCAGGACCTGACGGAATCACGTATGCTGCACTCAACCATCTTGATACAGAAGCACGACGTATCCTGTTATCTCATTATAACACCTCATGGGAGTCAGGAGAAGTCCCAGCTAACTGAAAATGCAGTCGCATTATTGCATTGCTCAAGCCGGGGAAGTGTCCTTATGCACTTTCCTCCTACAGACCAATCGCGTTAGCCAGCTGCGTCGGAAAAGTGATGGAAAGAATGGTACTGGCACGATTAGAGGGGCTTCTAGAGAGCAACAACTCCTTTCCTGCATTTATGAATGGTTTCAGAAGAGGCCGATCTGCCATTGATGGTGTGGTCGACTTGATCACCAGCGTTGAAGAGGAAAGAAGCCGACGCAGACTAGTGGCGGCGGTCTTCTTAAACATTAAGGGTGCCTACGATAATGTGCTGCATTATGCGATCCTTGACGCACTAGAAGATTTCGACATCGGTGGACGACTGTACGCTTGGATTTTTAGCTACCTTAGGGACCGCACCATTTACATGACGACAAGTAACGGAGACACCGATCGATATAAGGTTCATCGTGGTGTTCCCCAAGGAGGAGTTCTCAGCCCGATCCTATTCAATGTCACAATGATCGGCCTAGCAGCAGAACTTCCCAGCACGGTGAAGATCACTGCATACACTGATGACATATGCATATGGGCATCCGGAACTACTCGTCCGCAATTGCGAGCTCGACTACAGCGTGCAGTGACGATCACATACAAATATCTACGACGTCAGGGGCTCACTCTTTCAATCGACAAATGCGCAGTGCTTGCGTTCATGCGCAAGCATATGTCGCAATACCCGATATTTATTAATGGGACAGCGATACTGCTGTAACGCACCACAAGTTCCTTGGGGTTGTCGTACACAGAGATATATCGTGGACGAGGCATGTCGCCGTACTTAAATCTAAATTGAAGAGCTTTGCTCTCATTCTTCGCCACGTAGCAGGAGCAAGATGGGGCCCATCAGAATCATCGCTACTTCAATTATACAATGCTCTATTTGTGGGATACATTCGATACAGCATGCCGGTGCTTTCCAATATTAGACCTAGTTGTGTGAAGACACTCGAGAGTGTTCAAGCTCAATGCTTACGAAGATGCTAGGGTCTACCACGCTGCACTTCAACAAATGGGACAATCGCAGAGGCTCGGGCTTGTCCCATCGGTGTATACATGCTCTGCGAGCCACTTATAGTTCACCTACGATTACTGAGCAGACACAGACAGCACCCACTGTCAGTACTACCCGCCACTCACCCAGATTGCAGTTTCTCAAAAGTAATATTGCGGCATGAAAATATTATACCATCAGGGTCTTCTCCGCCAAATGCCCCTGCAGTGCCACCATGGGTTCTGCCTAAACCACCTATCTCTTTTACGATACCTGTAATTACGAAGAAGTCGCTCATTTCTTCTGTTGGCCTCAGACAACTGACCCTATATCACATTTATACAACGTACAGTGATTCTCTGCACATGTACACCGACGGATCCACCACGCTAAATACCTCCGCCGCAGCCTTTGTCATCCCAGACATGGATATCGCTCGACGATTCAAAGTGGACCATAAAACCACATCAACTGCCGCAGAGCTTGTCGCTATCCGAGAGGCAATAAGGTTTATTTCCGGAGAGCAACCTCGAGCCTGGACGATTTTCTGTGATGCCAAACCCGCTTTGCAAACCATTAATTGCATCATGAAGCAAGGTCCATATTACAGCTTGGCAATAGAAATCACAGAACTTATTCAGGTTGCTTCAACAAATGGCCATCTTATAACTTTCCAGTGGATTCCCGCTCATTGCGGCGTGATGGGAAACGAAGAGGCAGACGCTCAAGCTAAAAATGCCTTAAGCAGTGCCCCTGAAGTACGCATTGCGTTTTCATGAACTGACACGAACGCCCTGCTTCGCTGCGTGATGCGCAGCTACACAATTCAGCACTGGACCAAACCGGAACGGCGACACCAGCGACTTCACAAGTGGGACCCGGAAATGAGGCTCCGCATGCCTCCTAAATTGAAACGGCAACTCACAAGTATGATCCACCGCATTAGTCTTGGTGTAGCGTACACTAGATGTTACGCACATATCATCGGTCGCAGTGACACCGGTCCTAATTGTGAACACTGTGATGTGCCAGAAACACTTGAGCACATATTTTGTGTCTGCCCAGCATACGCACGTGAACGACAAACACTGATTTCTTCTACTGAACAATATCACAGTAGGTCATTAACTGATGAGACCATGTTGGGCCCTTGGCCAGACACCAACAGTGCAACTGCGGTCACAAGAGCAGTTATTACCTTTTTAGAAACAACTGGACTATATGCGCGGCTATAAAATGTGTCTCAGCTAGAAAGAACACTACATACTCACCTCTCTATCTCACCATCATCATCCATTAATCTTTCTTTTCCCCTTTCCCTTCCCCCAGTGTAGAGTAGCAGGCTAGAGCAAACTATCGCTCAGGCCGACCTCTCTGCCTTTCTGTAAATAAACATACTTCCTTCCTTCCTTCAACATGTCTATGAACCGAAGCTTCACTTGAAAACGTGCCTCACCGGCTGTCTCGCAGACGAAAACTCAGAAGCAGCCGCCGTTGATGAAACCTGCCCGCTGTTATGCCTGGGCTTGTCGCATGCTGTATACACCATGAAGGGTGCGAATCGTAGATGCTGTTTATGACAGTCACGCAAATAGCCACGTAAAGTGTGCTGAATAAATTGCTTTTGTATAAAAAACATGCTAAATATGGGCGTATAATTATTATTTTGTCAAAAAAAAAAAACATTCCGCCTACGAAGCAACACTTAAGGCCGTTTCACATTACACAAAAAGTAGCGATTTTCAGGCTGCAAATCCGCTCGCAGCGAAAAAAAAAAAAGGGCAGTTCGCTGCCACCGCAGCGGTCCGCGGCGAGCTTTCAACATGTTGGAAATTTTCGCTTTGATCGCAGCGGTGGAAGCGATTTTTAGTCGGGACCCGTCAAAATAGGGCTGGTCTGGCAAAGCCGTCGAAACAGAGTCGACGTGTTTGTTTTGGTAATGGTCGATGCTGTGCATTTTAAAATGAATTTAGACTGGAATGACGAAATAAGCAAGCCCTTCGTTACCGTTCACGGTAACTTCACGATATCGTAATGCACATATTATAACATTACATTTGTGTCTGTCACAATAAGCGGTGGGAAGAACTCGCCGCTCCTGTCGTAGAGCGAAAATCGCGGACCGTTCGCGGTGCATGTGAAACGAAACCGCCATTAGCAGCGGTTGCGAACAGCGCGAATGGAGTGAACGGAACGATTTTTTTTTTCGCTGCGATCGCGGCATGTGAAACAGCCTTTACATGCGTGGCATATTAATGCACCGCCTCTACCCAACGCCACATGGCTACATGTGCCCGCTCTGCAGCGTACCAGACACCCTGGCACACTTGCTCCTGGAATGCCAGTGCCATGCAAAACCACGATGTGCAACTGGAGTGGGACCATGCCCCGAGAATAAACGACGCTAATGGAAACGTGGGAGGCCAATTAAGATCGTCCTCAAGGGCCTGGAAGACCAGTGACAACTCGTCGCCAGGGCCAAGAGGGCAATCGAAGCCAGAGGGTTTCTGGACTAGGGAACCCTCCCACCTTAGGGTGACACCGGGCCTCGCTCGGTATGCTGTTTTCTCAATAAACGTTTATTTCTCTCTCCGTTGGATTGGTGATAACTTGTTTTTTGTTTTTTGCACTTGCGTCTTTTGGAGTTTGGTGAGAGCACTATAGTTGGTTATGTAGTACTTCCCGAGGCCAGGTTTCGTGGAGTGTCTTTTCGACTTTTTTTTTCTCAGTGCACATGTCCACAACTTCGACTAGATATTTCAGCAACATTCTCTCCATCGGTGGCTATACGAGTGAGCTCTCAGTTTTGTACGACAGGTTTCGACAATGGTGGAATCGACGAAGCCATGTGCGCGCCGCGGGCATGCAAGCGATAGGTTGGCGGCCCGCGGGCTGCGTGTTTGAAACGCCTACCTACCTACCTACCTACCTACCTACCTACCTACCTACCTACCTACCTACCTACCTACCTACCTACCTACCTACCTACCTACCTACCTACCTACCTACCTACCTACCTACCTACCTACCTATTTACCTACCTACCTACCTACCTACCTACCGACCTACCTACCGACCTACCTACCCACTCTAACTAACTAACTAACTAACTAACTAACTAACTAACTAACTAACTAACTAACTAACTAACTAACTAACTAACTAACTAACTAACTAACTAACTAACTAACTAACTAACTAACTAACTAACTAACTAACTAATTAACTAACTAACTAACTAACTAACTAACTAACCAACTTATTAACTAACTAATTAACTTACTTAATAACTAACTAACTAACTAACTAACCAACTTATTAACTAACTAATTAACTTACTTAATAACTAACTAACTAACTAACTAACTATACTTACTATCTATCTAGCTAAATAATAGTGTTACTAAATATTATAGTAATTAATGAATCTACCTATAAAGCAGCTTGGCTGTACTGCTACCAGACGTGACCTTATAACGCTAGAGTGGCTTCATGGTAGAACAGCCAAACTTGGAAGCTTGTGATGTAATCTCAAAGAAAATAAATGAACGGCAAACGCTTCGAAGGAAGCGTTCGCCGTACACTCATTTCCTGGCAACGTTCGTGCTCTTCGAGCCCACGCTTTCTCAACATTTTACTTCCGCTTGTCGGCAAGAGTAAGTGCACAAAGCAAACATTTCACGGGTCGGGCGTCCATGCATGGTTGGTGTGCGTATCGTACTTTTCCTGTTAGCTGCCATTCAGGGCTGAGCCCTGCAGTCTTGCCATAGCTCTTTGCATCTTGAAGAATGGGCTAATATTATTTCAATACCTCGCCGAAGCCCTTTCAATCCCCACAAAGACGTGCGGGTTATGCGGACACGCTTGCGAAGCCTTAGCACACGCACTGACCCACGCGAAGATATATATATATATATATATATATATATATATATATATATATATATATTGTAACGACGAGAAATAAGAGACAACGCCTTTGCTGCAGGCCGGCTGTTCTTATTCTGCTTCGTCTTCCTCGGCTTCCGTCACCCTGCCTGCGCCCTTGCCTGAGCCCCACTATTTATTATCATTACACTCGGCCCCGACTGCGAGCCTCGTGGGCTACCGACAATGTCTCCGGTGGGCGGCATTGACTATTCCGGGGTGGCCGGGCTCGGCCAAGCTGATATTTCACATGGAAGTTTGTTGAAGGAGATTCCGGAGGACGACACTGGCTGTGACGTGATGGTCGGTGCAGGCGTCGTCCACGATGGGGCCAACGCTGTTGACTTGGACAAGATGCCGCTAGCAGGAGATACAGACTCCTGCAAAGTGGCCGCGTTGGTTTAATCTCGTCGGTTTGAGCATCCTGTCGCAGTCGTGTTACAAATGCTGGAAATAGTCCACGCTGCACCGTCACCTGCTGCACTGAGCGTCGACGCCTGCGTTGCTTGCGGTGTGGCAAGGGGCGTCGGGGTGTCTTTGTAGTCATCTGAGAGCCGAGTTCAGGTTGCAGCTTGAGAGGCAACGCGTGCTCTTGCAGCACTGCCTTTGTCGGACTCATGCCCAAGCTGTTTATTCCTATAGTTTCACGTGCAGTAGAGCCTTCATTGTGAGATGACCTGTCACTAACCGGAAGTATTACCTTCTCTGGTAGGTCTTTGTTGACAGTGACTTTGAAGGAGGCGGCGCTTAGCGTGTGGCAGACGTCCGCACACTCGGCCACAGACTGACGTGATATCAGGAGATGTCGCTTCGAAGTGAGGGTCAACACTGTAGGGTTGTTCGTCCCAGGGTAGGTGGTTAAATTGGCTGTCGGGAAGCTGCAAAATACAGCTGAAGCCGCGAGGGTGGTCTCCTTCTGGGATCTATTCTCGGTAGCGGTCGCGTAAGACTGGGTGGTCGTGGAGAGGTGATGGTGACTCCGTCCAAAAGCAGCTATGAGCTTGTCACTCCAGTCCACCCAGGACGTCTGCCGCACGCCTTCGTATCGATGCCAAGCCGCGGCAGCATTCCGAAGGCGGTCTATGGCCATGCCCCACTTCTTTTGGTCCGTCCACGCTGCGTGATCTCCGACAGCGTTGACGGTTGCCACCCATTCCTTGGCATCGTCCTGGAAGCCGCGAAACTCCGGTAGCTCGAAGGAAATCGGCGATGGCGGGACTGCGGGCAAAACTCCGAAATGTGCCCACGCCAAGCAGTTCACTTGCTCTGATACCTCCGTGAGAGAACGCCCGAGATTGCGACGGTTCTCGGGCGAGCTTACCTCGAAGTTTTGTGGGGTTTAACGTCCCAAAAACCACCATAGATTATGATAGTCGCCGTAGTGGAGGGCTCCGGAAATTTCGGCCACCTGGGGTACTTAACGTGCACCCAAATCTGAGCACACGGTCCTACATCATTTCCGCCTCCATCGGAAATTCGGAAATGCAGCCGACCTGCGGGTCAGCAGCCGACCTCTGAGCTATCATAGCGGCGCATATATATTATATATATATATATATATATATATATATATATATATATATATATATAGTAGTAGTATATATAAAGTACTGAATTTGCGATGGTCCGCAGCTTGCAAAAAGGTTCACTGTATGGGCACCGGGCAATTTATGGTGCCATTTCTCCCGAAGGGCCCACGGCAACGGGAAGGAGTGTGCAACAATTTTTAGATTGTGTTCCCGAGATACACTGGGCTGTCCAACATATATATGGTGACATACATCTCCGGAGATACTCAGGCGGAACAAATACCGGGCGCGTAGGCCAGGCTAACCCCACTTGCGGCTACATGGTCGAGTGTTATTCCATTTCCATTTGGAATAACTGGAAATCAGCATTTCCACTTGAGCACGTTCGCGTTTCCAAATGGTTTCAGCAGTTTGCTTCTTTCTTTTTCTGTTCAATGAGAGGTATACGGCACCGGAACAAGAAATTGTAAAGGTGAAAGCGCTTACGCTACATACGCTATCCCAATTTGTGCAGCAGGGCAACGCGTATACAGGACATAACTACGCGTGAAACTCGTGCACATGTACGCTCGTTCCGGGTTGTAATCGTCGAAGATTGAGGTCGGGCGAACAGACCGTATAAAAGGTGGCGCGTACCTTACCCGCTGTATGTCGACCTCTATACGGCCATTCTCAGACCTCGCGTGCCACGGAGCCCCGTTTTGAGAAGCGCAAATCCAACAGAACTGCCACGATAAGGCTATAAACCGGGCAAACTGTGTGCGAGATTAGCCCACCGTTCACGCGATGTGCCCGCGTTTACGTTCGCAAAGCCATCCGGAAGTCCCCTTCCACGAATTAGGCAAATCAGCGCGCGCTTTTGGACCGGAAATTGTGTAGAAAACGATCGGCGGTCGTATAATGGGCGACATGCATGCCATTGGAACCTATTACGTATGTGCGTTCGATGTTTGCCTAACGTTGCTTCATTTTGCGGAGGACATTGGAGCAACTTAGTTTGAGGCTACAGTTCAGCATATATCTGAATGATGCGGTCTTATCGCATTAAATTATGAAGCGAATGAACACATAAGCACGCCTCAGTGTATACGCGGCACCAAATGACTAAGCGAATTTTCATAATCGCAGCGACATTTCAGAGGGCGGCACGACTCGATTGCTGAATGTGCTGGGACTGGTATATAATCCGTTAGTACAAGTATTTTCGACCGCTGCCCAGACAACACAGAGCCATCCTTTGGATTTCCCTAGGATGCACTGCTTAGGATGTGTGGGAACTTCTAAGGATGTCCCAAATATTTCCCGGAAACCTCCATGAAGGCTCCAAAATGAGACAAAAACGAGATCCTTAGGACATCCCGCACGTAGGACACCTTGGGATTATAATGGGATTATATTTGGATGTTGCACACTCCACTTTATCCAGAAATTACCAGTACATGCAGCATTTGAAGGACGCGTGCTAGTTAGTAGAAATAACTGTCTTTTTGAAAGTCTTGCATTTATTTTCATGTTTTTAATACCCCTTAATGTACTCTTCCAGCGATGCAATGCACTCCTGATTTTCCACGTGACTGTAGGCTTATAACACGTTCAGTGGTTCTTTGCTTGCTGTTTTGCAAATCTTGAAAACACTGCTCCATTATGTGTTTTCATCTGTTTATTTAATATGTGTATATTTATGAAGGGTTGCGCAAGTTCTATATATATGTACAGGTGCGTTAAAATGATAGCTGGAAATGTACACTAATTCATGAAGGAATGTGCATATATGAGAATATCAGTAAGTAGAATAATTGAAACTGCGTGGGATGATATATACCATGTCCATTAAACATCCCATAAGAGGACATGAATGGGTGGATGCATGCAGATCTCACACATGCATCCACCCATTCACGTCCTCTTCTGGGATATTTAATGGACATACGTTCGCTGAAGTCTACAAGACATCCATACGACTTCCTTTATTGGATGTGGGACTTAGGTACTTGTTTGGGGCATCCTTAGGACTTTTTGTGTTGTCTGGGTGTTGAGTTCCGCCGTGTTGAATTCCGCTTTATTGGCACCTTTGAACTACTCACAGACGCTTTAGCATCCTGATGGTTCAATAAAACCGGTGGCAATGGTGGAATTTTATTCAAATCCTGGACAAAGCATCCGCGGCCCAAAGAGGAACGTCGATGCACTTTCCGTCAGCCAACTGTCCAAGGCAGTGACGCATCTAACTGGTTTCAACTGGTATCAGCTGGCCCATGTTGGGAACTAACTGGTCCCAGGCGATTTCAGTTGCAACTGGTTCCAGTGAGCAACTGGCACCAGTTACAACTCCATTGGTTCCAGTAGGGCACTGACTGGTCCCAGCTGATCTCAGTTGCAACTGGTTCCATTTAGCAGCTGGTATAGTGACATTGTCTTAGTTGGAAAAGTACATAGCGCAATAACAATAACACTACGGCCTGTTCTACCACTGTTTTAGCCACGCAGGACTACCACAATAATGTTATGTGTCGCTGGTGTTGCATTCCAGAAATCGCCACTACCGGAAAGCAAGATACCATATGTCATCTCGCTTCATCTTAATTTTTTTTTTCATTCATCGTGACCTATGTTGTAATTTATCCTTTGGACACAACCAACTGGGGGAGGAGGGAGGACGCTGCAGGGAAACTTTTACTCCCCCTCCTCCATAAAGGGATACCCTGCGCACGCGTATGGGTGCGCGCGATGTGCGTTTTGGAACAAGTCAAGTGTAACAAGAACTCCAAAGAAACGTCAGAGTGTTCGTTTGATTGCGCATGACTTTTTAATAAGGTGTTTCCAGCACCATAGTGAGAATTATTAAATTAAAATATCTTCACAGAGAGTAGTATGTATACACCCATTCTGATGTGAATGTATTCAGTAGGTTTGACGTCATTCGTCAAACACGCAGAGTTGGCGACCAGGACTCGGGGAAGAAGAAGCCGCTAGACAGCAGCCAAGAGAAGAACAGCACAGCTATGGTGATGAGCAGCAAGAACTCGACGCTGGGCTTGGTAAGCAGCGTCCCCTTGCCGTCGCTCGAGGCGGTAAAATCAGGACCCGTGCAGAGCGCGCTGCGCACGCGCTGTTCGTAGCCCAAGATGGCGTCCCGCGCCCCGGGCCAAGTGTGCGGTCCTTGTAGACGGTACTGGTACGACAGGCTGGGACCGACCAGCAGCCGGTATGCGAGCTGCGGGTCTTTGAGGGCGAGGCGTGCCAGGTTGGGCTTGACGCCGATCTCGTTGGCCAGCTGCGAACAGATGGGAAATAAGGCTAAACAGATAGTTTGACTAGTTGGTTGGGATTCGTCGCAGATGAAGGTTGACGCGCAAAAAGAGGCGCAATAGAAAAAAAATAGACAGCACAAACGCGACCTATCAAGCGAAATGTTCATACATTGTGTGGGAAAGAAGGTAGAGCAAAAAACGCATTTTCGCTTGCTGTGAAATGACGGCTTCATCCTTCAATCTGCGGAAGTTCTCTTGAAACCCTTTTCAACGGTTACGTTTTTTTTTGTCTGCTCATATAGGCATAGTTTAAGAAGTATAATTTAAGGTACTCACAAATCAACGATAAAGTCAGCTATCGCACTGACTGTGTCGTCATCACCATCGTCGTCATTTATGCATTTACCTTAGGGACATTTAACCGGGCATTATACACAAGGTGAGGGAATCTAACAGCGTTGATGCTGTATATAATAGAGCGAATGATGGAGCAAAGGAGCCAACTACGTAAGAAAAAGTATAGAGCACACAGGAGAAAGTAAGGCTTCAGCATCCATCTTCGCCAAAAAGAAAAAAAAAAGAAAGCTTCCATCTTTTGCTACGGAAACGTATACACTTATTGACAGGACATAACTAACACGTACGCATCTGAAACAACTTAACTCATAATGAGATAACAACGATCAAATATATATAAGGCGCAGCATTTGGTGACAAACCGGAAGTTTTTGCCTATCGCGAGACTGTATTGATTTGTAATGAGGGCACAATAATAACTGATAATGCATTGTCAACACACAAAGGTTTCCTATGAATTATCGGAACTCAATGATAAACTGCATTATTTGGGGCATATTCACACCACACGTCAGATTTACAAGACACAATTGTAAGCGTGTGCGTGTACACTCGGCGCTTCTCAGAGCGCAGATGGTTTCGCTTCGTGACACAAAGAACGGCGGATGAGAATCATTTGTAAAATTTTAACGGATATTACGCTGTTCGCTACTTCCGATCACATTCGCGCAAGGTTACTTTTCTTTCCCGCACGAGTTGCAGTGAGACAAAAAACAAAAACCAAAAAGAATGTAAGAGGATCGCCGCGCGATTTCCGCCGCGAAGCCCTCTCGGTTCACGTTTTCCGCCGTCCTTGTCGGTCGTTTTTCGCTTCGGTGGAACGTGACCTAGAAAAAATATATATCACTCGCATCTTTTTTCTTGATTTTCGCAGGAAGCAGACTCACCACCGTATTCACAAACGCTCCTCGACTCGACTTCACCCTTCACTTGACAGAGTTGAGCACTGCGCCCCCGCTCGGCTGACAATGACACTGCGCTACTTAATAATTGCAGCAGATTATTGCCGATATGCAGTGACTTGCCGTGCCTAGAGACGGCGCTCCCGTCGGCTTTTCAAGTGAAGGTGAAGCGTTGAGTGAAGAAACGTTCTAGAACACGGGGGTCAGCGTCTGCGTAAGGTAGAAAGAACGTGGCGCCGGCGTTTCTTCCATGCGCGTTTGCCAGTTGAACACGCGCGAGTTCGTTATTGCGAGAGGATGCGAAATGGCTGCGCCCGACGAGCAGTGGCGAGCAATACCGGTCTCGAGTCGCGCCTTGTTGCGGGCGTTGTCCGTGAGTCGTGTCGGCGCGCGAGATCGTCGGCTTCACTTGTTTCAATATGCTACCCGTGTTCTCGTGACAGCGTTGGTATCGCGATTGAATACTGAAGAGCACGTCCACTCCAGGCCACCCCATGGAATTTCCAGTAACGCTTTTGTGGCGTGCAAAGCTCCGGAGCTGCTTTGCCATGGGACCTGAATATCTGCCAACTCCAAGTTTGAGTCGCGTTGTAGTTCTAAGGCCGTCTTCAGGGACTGCCTGTCTAGTGCGTATTTCGCGCGTTCGCAGAAAATGTGATTATAGGAGAATATATTGGACACAGAATGGCGAGCCTGACAGTCCAATTTCGTTCCCGAAGCCTTCCGCTAGTGCAAAATGAAATAGATCACAATAACATCTAGTTCAGCGATGTATTCATTATTCGTAAATATATTTATATTTCAAAAACAAACACACATTATATATATATATATATATATATATATATATATATATATATATATATATATATATATATATATATATATATATATATATATATCTTTTCACCCACTTTTCTTCATATTTACATTACGATTTGGTTTAATATCTTCCCCTATACTTTCCCTGGCATTATTGTCTGTTAGATCTCATTAATATTGTGTAAAAACACAGAAAAACGAGCCCTTAGGTATGCACTTCTTTCCTTATTCATTAACGAGGGTCTGGTACTGGTAGACCTAGTGCCTTTAGGTTGCACACGAGGGACTATTGGTCAGCTGCCCACTCGTAACTAAGTCACGTGCTACGTGACGCCAAACAGGCTCAAAAGAGTGAGCCACACTCGCCGCCATGGCTACTGGTGGCGCTGACTGACACTCCCACGTTTAATTCACATATAAACCCTATTAAGTGGCTGGGGGGATAGCTGTCGTGGTAGCTCAGTGGTAGAGCATCGAACGCGTCATTCGAAGGTCGCAGGTTCGGATCCTGCCCACGGCAAGTTATCTTTTCACCCACTTTTCTTCATGTTTACATTACAATTTGGTCTAATATCTTCCCCTATACTTTCCTTGGCATTATTGTCTGTTAGATCTTACATATATAAAGAGTGAAAGAGAGAGCACTGATATGTCAACAGTCTCGAGCGTAGATGTGAAATCATTTTTAATGCTGATCACGAAGCTACAAGAAGCCTTGAAAGTACAAATTCCCAACATTGATGAAACGTTCTTGAAGGCCAGCCAACCACGTCACTGGTTGACGTGAAGGTCACTTTTGATAGTCTGATATTTTTACTCGAGTTTCCTGTACGTCACTGGTGCATGCTTTGCTTACTTGTGCGAAGTAATTATTTGTTACGTCTCACTGCGCGATCTAATTATTTGTACTGCACTGATTGTTGAGGAAATAGCTGTTCTTATTGCTTAGCCACTGACGTACGGGTAATTACCGGTTGGTATATGCCTGCTGTGATGTTTCTGCTGCTCGTATTACATGAATAACACTGATTACCTCTGTTTTATTGTTTCAGTACATGTGATTACCTCTCGCTGCGACGAGATATAGCAAAGATCCGAGTGTTTTGTTGTCTCGTAAGCTTTCCAGAAGGATCAACGCGTGCTGATGCGGAAACATGATAGGCCGGACCAAATGTTATGTTGATAGCCTGCCGTCTGGACTATGGTCATTGTATAGATTTTCGATCTTTTCGTCCACGATTAATTTTGAGTTGAGGACTATCAGGCGCCGAACAAGTGCAAAAGCCTTGTAGTTTTGAAGTTTAGACGAGGATGATGACGACGATGCCGACAACAACGACAAAAACGACAGCATGCAACGACAATAAGAAGCTATAATTCACTAATTCATAAACACTAGTCTTACGACACACAATACACACATGCTTATAAAATTTAAGGTCAATTGTCTATGTACCAAAAAGAAAAAAAAAGAGAGGGAGAAAGAAAAAGCAATTTGTAAATCAGTGTTATGTGGAATATTTCTAAATTTGCTGGTATCCAGTATCTGTTGACATTCTGCAATGAGCGTATGGCGCGAACGAGGCCGACTGCACACATGTATTGCACATGGCACGTTTCTGCACAACTTTAAAGCTGTAATCGCACTAACGCTCAGATTGACGTTAGCACGAGATAGTTCTATTGAACTGACGTTTAAAAGAGACGCCAATCAAGGCTAGACGAAAAAATTGGGGGACCCTTAAGCTTCGCCTTTAAGAGTTGAACGCGATAGTGAAATCCAGACCCTAGTGCACCCTTCAACCGCTAAGTGCATACTTATTAATACGTTTTGTTACATACACATGGAGGCACACAAACACGCACACAGTAGGTTAGACCAGTGCACGCTATTATCGCCGAATGGGCTCGTTTTCGTCGTGACACCTGTCGAACAAATGCGTTAAAGGGGTCCTGAAACACTGTTTCAAGTAACCGTGAAATGAGTTCTCTAGAAGAGCTTATTGCCTCACGAATTCAAAGCCGCAAAAATTTTAAAAATCCATCCACTGCGAGTGGAGTTACAAAGGTTTGTCGCATGCTGCAATTGCATTATATCTTCTCTCGCACCGACAAAACCGCTGGAAGCTAAGTAGGGAGGGGTGGCAGGGCAAAGAAACTACCGCGCCTCGTGACCTTGAGCATTTTTTCTTCTTCGAAAGCGCGGCTTTTTCAGTGTGATCATGCGCGCACGCGTGGACAAGTAGCGGCCTCCCGTGGCAATCTCGGTAACTTGATTTTTCGGTCACAGATGCACAGACGATTTTTCTCTCACAACCAACGGGGCCAACGTCGGCGGCGGGTTTTCTGCGACACGAGCTTTCTAACGTTATCGCGTTAAAACGTGCCTATACACCGACCAACATGTGCGAAGATGGCTCGCAGTAATGGGCAGTGACGCACGAGTACCTCGCATGGGGACAGAGGTTCGTCGAGTCTGCAATGAAAGCCGAAATCCAAGATGCAATCGCAAAACTTCGAGAGTCCCCGAGGGAGTCGTAGTCTGATGTTATCTGCTGTACATTACCGTCGCTGGAGCACATAGGCGTGAACACTGAAGAGGCAGCGGAGGGAGGGGGGGGGGGGCGCTCTTGCCTTTCCTTTTTGCATGAAGTCTAACACTGAGTCGTTAAGTCGTAAATTGACTTGTGCCGTTACACAACATACCCTTGAACAAGAGTGTACCCCCAAACTCTCTCATCGCCAGAAGTCTGTTCCGAGGTGTGTGTGTAGAAGTGGGTGATGAAACCTTAAGCCACCTGCCTGACTCAACGCCACTGCTGCCACCCAGGCTTTGTTCTATTTAAAGTTCACGAGGATGGCATGGGGGTCAGTTGATTTTGGTATATATATATCTAGAAAGTTAGGTTACAGCGCACATGGACGGGGACAAAATTTCCAGCGTGTGTCTTGCTTCTTCTTCATTCTGTGCCCGTATTTGTGTATTCGAAGTTACTTCACAAGATACTGGAAACTGAGCATATCGTTTGGTTCAATGAGTGCTTGACCCTGTCTTCTTTTTCGGTGTCCTTGTTTTTAGCGTTGTTTTACAGTCGTGAAGACTACAAACTAGCTGTACGTACACATGCACATCAAAACATATCTATAAGATACATCCTTCGGAACGGCCACCATTTCTTCAAGAGCCAACTACCCACTGATTGTTCGTATGTTTTTCTTTCTATTTGCGGCCACGCCTAGCGCATGCAGCCTTACCGCTTAACTCTTCAAGCACGGTCACCATCGTTGCCAGAAGAAAATACGACAAACTCAAGACCAGCAAAATTACATAGTACAGGCGCACAATGCGCGTGGCACGTGTCTCTTAATAGCCGACCACCACAACAGAGGGAAAATGCTCAATAATTTATGGAAAGTGGGGAGCATCACGCTATGCGAGATTAATTGACATTTAAACTCTGCGCTCATCCAGACGAATGCCAAGTTCAGTTGGTAGTCAGCGCTCGTGTTGTCCTCTTTGCCTTCCGTGCCTCGCCTTTCGTCTGTTTCTTCTAGCACCTTCGTGCTCGTGCTGCAGCCCTTATTACCATGAATGCCAAGAAACTTTCCTTCGCACGACAGGCCTTTTGCACGGCTTCTGGTATTCCGGTAACGGCGATATTCAAATATTCATGCTCGCTAAATGTTTCATCGTTTGTCAAGTGACGGAGGTTACCGTTTATAGCTGCCAGAATTAGACAGCAGTCATGCGGGCTGTGTTAGTGGTTACTAATGACTCTCAGTGGCGTCCGTGTTATAGGTTCACGTCGTGTTCCTTAATAGTGGCCGTAGCCATCAAATGTACTTCAATAGGACGAGTGGTAAACAACTGTCAGCCGCGGTGCATCTTCAGCGGCCTACTTAAATAAGTTGCATCTTCGGGTTGACTGTAACAAGCTGGACAAGTGCTCATAGAAGACGTACCTCGTGAACGCCTTGCAAAGCCTTGCTGAGGTGGTTCAGCCCTTGCGTGAATAATAAATTTAACGAGGCAGTGGACACGCACGAAGAAAGCACGCTTCTTCGACCGTACACTGAGTGGTGTCAAGCATGTCAATTCCTTCACCAAATGTCGATCTAATGTCGTTTATTGTATCCCACTGTCTTGCGGCAGGTTATACATTGGGCAGACTGGGCGCTGCTTGAATATTCGCCTGCGAGAACACTACAATGCGCTGAAATCAGCCCCGGGTTTACATTTGCCCGCCCATTCCAAAAAAGTGTGGCTGCGTACCTGATTTTTCGCGCACATCTGTCTTACACAGCCATCATGACATGAAAACCATAGAGAGATTGCGGAAGCCTTTTTTATTAAAAAGAATATTGATAATTGCGTTAGTTCACCGTCTATATCACTGTTACATTGCGAAATATCGTGGCTGATGGGGAATGAGAGACAGGAGCATTCGGCTTTTAGTTAACGCGCACGCTGCGATCCTCATTAGCAGCCATTGGCATGTACATTGAGCACTATCTGACAGGAAAAGGTTGCTGCGTTATACTCGCTGGGCGTAACCTCCTTGGTTTTAGAAAGGTTTAGCTTCTCTTCCTCCCTTTCCCCTTTTTTTTTGTCTCCCCTTACCCCTTCCCCAGTGCAGGGTAGCAAACCGGATATGTTTTCTGGTTAACCTCCCTGCCTTTCCGCATTAAATTTTCTCTCTCTCTCTCTCTCTAGCGAGCGTTGGGCCGCAGTGCCATGAGTACAGTGAACTAGTATATACCATGAACTCGAGGTGGTTAAAGGTGGGAAGTAGACCCAAAGCGCAAGCCGTAAGAAAGTGTGCGTGTGCCACCTCTCGTTTAGTCCTTGGAATGTCCGCTGGATGGCGGTGCTTCTATATGGGGAATATATGATGAAAAGATGCGAGATGGTGGTACTTGGAGTGTTGAATAGATGGACGAACGGACACACAGACAGATGCATGGATGGACGCATGAATGGACGCATGAACGGACGCAGGGGCGGATGTATGGACGAACGCAGGGACGGACGCACGAACAGACGCACGCACGGACGGGCGGATGGACGCATGGATGGTCACACAGATGGACGCATGGACGGACGGAAGCAAGAACGAATGGACGGACGAATACTTCGCCCCACTCTCCATCATTCACTACGTGGATATGCTGCCAATTTTTTGGCTAAGTCGCCAGGACGTTTCGAAAAGTCGCTAAACGATGATGATAACTTTTCCCGATTCTTTAGTTTTGGAATTTATGAAAAGCGTGAAGAGAATGTTTTTCATTTAAACAATATTTTAAATCAATTTCTGTTGTGGCGAATGCAGTTGGGCTGCGCTGCTTCCTCCTGGCTACGCACTGTGAACCTGTGAGCAGCTTTAGTACAGTATAGGGTTGACAGGCGGGCTAGTTGGTACAAATTCATAATGGAATAATTGGAAGCGCAAACCGACGGGACAACAAGAGAAGAGACAAACAAGCGCCGACTGAAACTCAGTTTATTCAGAGAAGAAATTATATACCAGAAAGATGAAAAAGGGAAACAACTGGGGAGAAGGTTCCACCTAGATCAGGTGTCGTCCAGAAACGATATTTCACAATCTAACAGTGATATAGACAGTGAACTAACACAACTATCAATATTCTTTTTAATAAAAAAGGCTTCCGCAATATCTCTAGTTTTCATGTCATGATGGCTGTATAAGACAGATGTGCGCGAAAAATCAGGTATGCAGCCACACTTTTTGCAATGGGTGGGCCCGGGGCTAATTTCAGCGCATTGTAGTGTTCTCGCAGGCGAATATTCAAGCAGTGCCCAGTCTGCCCAATGTATAACCTGCCGCAAGACAGTGGGATACAATAAACTGAGTGGTGTCAAGCATGTCAACTCCTTCACCAAATGTCGATCTAATGTCGTTTATTGTATCCCACTGTCTTGCGGCAGGTTATACATTGGGCAGACTGGGCGCTGCTTGAATATTCGCCTGCGAGAAGACTACAATGCGCTGAAATCAGCCCCGGGTTTACATTTGCCCGCCCATTCCAAAAAGTGTGGCTGCGTACCTGATTTTTCGCGCACATCTGTTTTATACAGCCATAATGACATTAAAACTAGAGAGATTGTGGAAGCCTCTTTTATTAAAAAGAATATTGATAGTTGTGTTAGTTCACCGTCTATATCACTGTTAGATTGTGAAATATCGTTTCTGGACGACGCCTGATCTAGGTGGAACCTTCTCCCCAGTTGTTTCGCTTTCTCATCTTTCTGGTATATAATTTCTTCTCTGAATAAACTGAGTTTCAGTCTGCGCTTGTTTGTCTCTTCTCTTGTTGTCCCGTTGGTTTGCGCTTCCAATTATTCAGCTTTAGTACGTTCGTTCGCGGTGAACCGTGACTCCATGAGCCGTTCAATTGAGTCGGTTTAGTTAACTAACTGTAACAGAAGAAGCGCACTCGGAACGGCCACATTGCCCGCTGGAGACCACAGCACCACAATCATATTGATCCTGTATTCATTGTTATCATTTATTGAAGCTCGTTGCAAGCATTTCACTATTCTCACAGTTTCCTAATTTTTCATGTCCGTTTTTTAGAACACTGTAGGTGAAATTGTCGCTAGCACGACTGAGAAGACGTTAAATTTAGCGAATTGTTCGCCAAGTTATCACCACTGACACACACACACACATTGAGGCTCATTCAGTTGTGATATTCGTATGTGACGTCAACGTAAGGCCGTATTTCGATTTGATTATCTTTTCAAATACCACCAGAGACAGAACATTAACTCTGATTAGTTTAACAGAGCGCAGAGGCTAATGAAGCGTACCAGTCGTGACGTGCATCGTCAATAATGTAACTAGCTGAGGTCATTCATTCCGTTTCATTACACGTACCTATCCATCCAATCCATATATCTTAGTCATCACACCCAATATATTCAATAGATTCCATGCCATTCCATCGCATTCTACCTACACATTCTATTGCATTGATCAGTCCTATATATCCTAAGGGAAAGCGACGGAGAGATTGCACAACGCTGTAGTTACCTCATCCAGGTAGTCGATCCAGTCGACCTGCAGCGTGTGTCGGGGTTCCTGGTAGTATCGTTGCCTGCAACGCTCCTGGTACTCATTCACCTGCGCAACAAGGTGAGACAGCGCAGGACGTCAGGCGGCGGCTCGAACATAAAATACCTGTCAGTTGCCGAGACGCGCTAGCCCCGTAACGTTTTTTTTTTCTTTTCTGGCTGTATACCTGGCGCGTGTCTTCCTTCCGGGAAACAGGTATTTCTGAAGCTGTCAGCCTGCAACCATACATTGATATCTCGTATATGCGGTCTGACACATGCTCTATTGCGATGACCTCGATACGCCACAGTAATAACCTCGGCAGGGTTTTTTGCATATGGAGAGCGGCAATGTTTCGCAAAGGATAAAAAAAAAAAGAAATAAAGTTATGGCCAGTTTAACCACAGTGATTTGCTTTTGGTGTCTGGCTTTGAGGAAGTAGCAATGGAAAACAAACAGTTCTTTGGACGCAACACCGGGGTCTTTTCACTGCCTTCATCGCCACAAATCTGCGTAGCCATGAGACAAAACAATGACGCGACAGTTCATACTGAGTATCTGTGTTACACAAAACAAGATAACGTTTATCAGTACGTATACAGTCGTTCACGAAGGTTAGCTGCCCGCAAAGACCACAATAGCGCATACGCATCACCTGATTGATTGATATGTGGGGTTTAACGTCCCAAAACCACCATATGATTACGAGAGACGCCGTAGTGGAGGGCTCCGGAAATTTTGACCATTTGGGGTTCTTTAACGTGCACCCAAATCTGAGCACACGGGCCTACAACATTTCCGCCTCCATCGAAAATGCAGCCGCCGCAGCCGGGATTTGAACCCGCGATCTTCGGGTCAGCAGCCGAGTACCTTAGCCACTAGACCACCGCGGCGGGGCTACGCATCACCTGTATCGAACACGATTTGCGAGACTGTCCTTTTCAAAGGCGAACTCTTGTCGTCGCGCTAGCAGATATTGACGACAGATCAACACCAGCAGTCCTTTTGAAATTACGACATTCTAAAATGACTTCAGACATTGGTGGGTTGTCAAGGGGCGCTATGTTTGCTGATTTCGGGGGTCATAAACTAGCACCCCCCCCCCCCCCCCGATGTACTTTAATAATTGGTAGGTGTATGTGTACAAGTACTGAAAGGCGAATCCTCCCCCCCGCCCCCCACCACATTAACTTTTTTTTCAGTTTTCCTTACAAGCGCACATACAAACACAGGCGCGAACATATATGAAGGGTGGTTGATTAGCCTTTCCTTGACGCACACACAAACATACATAAAATTATGAAAAAAGCAACGGAATTACAGCCATATCAGCACTTGTTCGGATGGTTAAGTATGAAATACTTTATTGAGGTCCCGATTGCGTGTCGCGACGCGAAGCAAGCCGTTTACAAGTATTTAGAGACCGAAAACGCGTGACATAAAAATGTCCACGTGGAGAGGGCACGCGTTTGGCACAAAGTCACAGCTTTTCGCGACAGAGTGAAGTAAAAAAGGCTTACACAACAAGAAGACCTTGGAAATGTCTATTACCTCGAAAGATAGTTGGTGCCTAAGATGACTTCCGCTCTTCAATGCCTCGGTAAGTCACGTGGTCTCTACTGGCTGCTGCGCAGTTCGATTGTTTACAAGCGTTTAAGCGTGTTTATTTCGAGCACTACCGATACGACGTGCCCATAGATAGCTGCTAAGTGCAGGCGTGGGAAATTCTCAAGAGCTGAACGACGCACGAATAGCCGGTCAGTTGCTATTATTGCCGCTCGTATACAAACGTTGTGGTTGTTGTTGTTCGGCGGCTGTCAAAGCGTTCCGCATGCAGATCGATATTACAGTATACAAACAATCGTGCATACTTACGCAACCAACGCCTAAGCGAAGGACGTATCAGACACGCCGGTTCCCAAGAAAGCGGAGCCAACTTCCCATGCGGGCCTCGGCTTTCAAGGCAATCGAGCTTTGCGTATTATACTCGCGATGCGATAAAATGTAACGATGCGCGTGAAAAAAAAGAAAGAAAGAAAAGAAGTAGAAGTTTGTTCTGCTACGACTCTTCGCCAGGTGAAGGTTTTTAATTTTTTTTTTCATCTTTCGCGCAGGCTGTAAATGAGAGTATTAGAACAAGAGGAAGTCGGGAATCAAATGTCGCGACGTATCGAAAGCAAGGTCTGCCTGTGCGCGCGCGTGCTTGCATGATTTGAGATTTCGAAATGAACGTGATTACCGAGACATTTGCTTACGAAGATTAACTAGCTCCACGTCAGCGACTTTGCATGTACGACGGTTCCTCCCACAGAAAACGCAAGAAGCTGGGACGTACGTTACTTTCACACGAGAAAGCTTTTCTTTGTTATAGGCGCGATATTTCATGCAGCACGCGTGGGGTGTCGCGACAACAGCAACAGCAGTCACCATGCCTGCACTTAAACCGCTGTTAATGACAAAACATTGCGTTAGACGTTTCAACATGGCGAGTTTTTGGGGTGGTCATTGGAAGCATTCGACTTTCGCATTCAGGCTCCGCTGATTCCCATTATCGGGAGATATAAGCACATTCCTCCCATTCCTCCATTATTAAAATCGCAATTTAGCTGTAACAGAAATTCTGCATTGTCAATAATAATAATAATAATAATAATAATAATAATAATAATAATAATAATAATAATAATAATAATAATAATAATAATAATAATAATAATAATAATAATAATTTCATAATATCTTGGGTTACACGCCCTAAAACCACTATATGATTTTGAAAGATGCTGTCGTTGAGGGCTCAGGGAATTTTGATGATTTGGTGTCTGTTTTTGTTTTTAACCTGCGCTGGCATCACACAGAACACGGACCATGTCACCTCCATTGAAATGGGATCACCGCAGCTTGGATCGAACACGAAAACTTCGCGTGAGCAACCTAGGACCTTAAACCACTGCTTCGCCGCGGCGGAACCATGCAGTTTTCGCGTGCGTCTAAACATCGTCGTGAAGACCCTTCTTGTACTTTGCCCCTCACGCAGGTGACAATATCTCTCCGTTCCTTCTTCGCGCTCAGGATGCGATTCTACGCAGCCCCAGCCTCAATGAGCAGCTGAGCAATGAGATGAGGACTGTCCAATTGGCCCGCGACGCGATAGAAAGGTCTCCAGCCGTCCGTTGCGTGCTATACCGCGCGCAATAGAACCGAAATAAATTTTTTCATAAATTAATTTATCACGAGGCAATATGTGTTGTATAGTAGTGGTGGTAGTGGTAGTGGTTAGAAGAGGAAGAAGGCGCCTAATTTCTGCAGCCCCGTAGGGAGCACCATAGTGTTTACTAATATACACTAGAAGGAACTCTGGCGCTAGTGTCGATGGTAGCTGCAACGCACGGCGCTACAGTGAGCGTGGGAATGATGGGTAGTACACACATTTGTCTAACGTTTGTACTTCTGGCCTGATTTTGCCTCCGAGTGTGTTCGTGTGACTTGGAGCTGTTTTTTCACGAAAACAAAATAGCAAATGTTCAGCGTTGGCGTTTCACAACCTTATTTTTTCAGGCTTTACATTTTTAATCGGGTCACAAAGTTCAAAAGGGTTCTTTCTTTCCTTCAAAACAAAACCGTAACCAGCAATAAACGAAGCCGCAAGTACGATTCACCACCCGCAAGTAGGCAAATCGGTGTACTACCCAACATTCCCATGGTCGCTGAACGATCGCAGCGCCAGAGTTCCCTCTAGTTAATTTTAGGAAACTCTATGGGGAGCATGGTGCAGCGCCTATATAGTAATGGCGGCCGAGGACAGTAAAGGAGAAGTGGGACCACGAGCACCTGTCGCCACATGTCCTTCGCACTGGGCAGGGTCACTTTGCCTGCAAACACCCTGGCCGCCCATCGGCTCTGCAGCTCGGAGATGGGCAGCAGGGCGCCGATGGGCTGCGCCAGTCCGATGAGGGCGAGCCCCGGTCGCTCAGGGTGGGAACACCAGCCGGTAGACGGCCACCTGGTTGTCGTCGGACACGTCGAGCACGCCGGGCGCCATGTACGGGAACGAGACGCGGTAGCCGGTCGCCAGGATGACGTCGTCGACGCGAAGGGGCTCGCTACCCGGCGGGTCGTCCTCGAAGAGCACGCCGTCTTCTGTGAACTCCTTCACTTGTCCTGCACCGGGGAAGGCATGCGTATAAAAAGACCGATTAAGAATGCCGCCGAATCGCCACGCCGTTAACAAAACGATATGGATTTCTCCCGTACTGAGCAAACATATGGAGCATTTCGGATTTTCGTGAGCGGCTTACTTTTAATGCGAAAGTGTTAGATGCGTCATCAAACGCGGAAAATTGACCGTCGGCGACGGCAGGCGAAACAAGACTGATAAAAAAATTCGTCACCGACACGGTGACGTCACAGATCACGATGACGTCACCAGAGAGAACTGTCTTTTATAGTTTGGCTCACCAAAGATGTTCGAACTGCACGTAAGAAGAAGACAGCAAGTGAGAACGCAATATAGACCAGATTATTTTTACTCTCGCACCCAAGTGTAGAGCCAGCATGGACAATATTGACCTCAGTCGTGATCTGTCGGATTGATTGATCGATATGTGGGGTTTAACGTCTGAATACCACCATCTGATTATGAGAGACGCCGTAGTGGAGGGCTCGGGAAATTTTGACCACCTGGTGTTCTTTAACGTGCACCCAAATCTGAGCACACGGGCCTACAACATTTCCGCCTGCATCGGAAGTGCAGCCGCCGCAGCCGGGATTCGAACCCGCGACCTGAGGGTCAGCAGCCGTGTACCTTGGCCACTAGACCACAGCGGCGGGGCATGATCTGTCGGTGAGGCCAGCGTATACGGGCTGCGAAATGGTTACGTCTCAGTCAAGGCAAGCGAATACTGGTGATCACGACGCGATAAGAACAGGCTAGATGCCAACGTAGTCGTCCTATCTACGCAATCAGCAGCTCCATAGCAATGATGGCTGGCCCCTGCAGGTGATGAGAATCTCTCTTCTATGGAACACGCACACACGTGCTTCAGGCGTGTGCCTGTTGCTGTATACGTTGCTGTCCTTTTAGCGCCCCCGCTTAAACTTGATTGCTGAATCTATGAAGCCAGCCTAACAACATGCGACACGTCCATAGTGTATACGCAGGCCTCCCCTCCAGGGGGGGCGAAGGTTCGTCGCAGCACCTCCTCCCTATTGCGTCAATGTATGAGGCTTACTTTTGGTCCCCCCCCCCCCTCATTTATGTGACTAGGGGGGGGGGCGCCTCCCCCCTGTACACTCCCCGTGCGTTGCTTGAAAGGTTGACGTTAAAAACCTGGTGAGACGCGCCAAGATTTCGCAGGGCGGATGACTGAGAACTTCGGAAATAGAAGGTGGTTTTCGCCTTTGAGACCTCTTTACGAGAATGCATTAAAATGAGCCGGCGAGTTTCTGTACAGTGCAAACCACACGATATATTTGTTGTAATTAATTGCAAACAACATTCGCACCTTTCCTTATTAGCCATCGAAAAAATGCGATTTTCAACACACCATACGTATAATGAGCGCGACGCGACTCACAATCCAAGGAGCCCCGCCGCGGTGGTCTAGTGGCTAAGGTACTCGGCTGCTGACCCGCAGGTCGTAGGATCAAATCCCGGCTGCGGCGGCTGCATTTCCGATGGAGGCGAAAATTCTGTGGGCCCATGTGCTCAGATTTGGTTGCACGCTAAAGAACCCCAGGTTGTCGAAATTTCCGGAGCCCTCCACTACGGCGTCTCTCGTAATCTTATGCTGGTTTTGGGACGTTAAAGTCCACATATCAATCAATCAAATAAATCAATCAATCATGATCCAAGGAGCCAGGCGCCTCCTGAAATCATGCCACAGAGCGATGCGCCACACCGGAGATACCAGATCTGATTGGACAAATGTGAATGCTAATTTTAGCAGCCATTGGCAGATTGCAGGACAGCAAATACGGCACCAAATCAAATGAAGATGCTTTTATCTCGTGCGAAAGAGCAATGTTAGAGTGTGATATGTATTTTTTAACGGTTACTTCTTGAGTCTTTCATGTTTTCTTTTTTTTTGTCACTCGCGAATACAGAGTCGTAAACCAGAGCATTACTCCTGATTAACCTCCTTGCGCTCCTCCCCTCACACTTACCGCTAATGCTTGCAATGTACCCACGTCTGTACATTCCTGCCACACTAATTCTTTCTTTCTTTATTTATTTCTTTATTTATATTAGGAATTATTAGTAATAATTGTTGGGGTTGAACGTCCCAAAATCCCGTATGGTTATGAGAGACGCCGTATATAGTGGAAGACTCTGGAAATTTCGACCACCTGGAGGTCTTTAACGTGCACCTAACTCCAAGCACGCGAGCCTCATTATATCACGAATTGAGAAACGCAGATGCCGAGCTATCACCTATAAGTCGTAGAAAGACCTCGAAAAATTCGTCACGTCTTTTTACTATTGAACTGCGAGTTTACAGCATGTTTTCTTGCCCCAGCCGTGAGAACCACCAGGGCCCGTACTCACAGAAAACACTCGCGCCACAATCGTTCGTAAGTGAAAAGTTCGGCGAATTCCAATGCCTGACGTACTGTTACCTTACGTATAGCTATGGTCCAAGATGGTGAGCACTTGCGAAAGAAAGTCTTGTGAATACTGCAGTCACGTCAAATATATGCGACTGCTTGGCACGTACAAGTAGCATAATATGACCAAGGGTGTAATACCTTTTATGCACACGGTGCCAGACAGTATGCGGTTGGGCAGTGCGTCGTTCACCATCGGGTGCTGGCCGAAGATGCGGTGCTTGGGTTTCAGCCGGTAGGCGGCGTGGTCGAAGCGCTGGTTGATGGCGCTCTCGCAGATCAGGCAGATCAGCTCGTACGGCAGCAGGTGCATGAAGGTGTTGAGCAGCCGCGTCTGGTAGTACGCGTCGAACGGCCGGCCCCTCGGACCCACGCGGCCGATCACCCACGAGCCGCGACGGGTGCTCAGCCACACCTGCGATTGTCAACCAGCCATCGTCACGTGTGCTCATTCATTAAACACATAGGTGCGCTATCATTCGACAAAGCGGAAAGGGAAAACAGCGTCTGAAACATAATCATGGCTTCTGAAGAGGAGCTTTTCAAGTGATCTCTTGCTACCCATCGCTATGTCTTAAAGGCGAAAATCCAAGTTACTCGATTAGTTAGCGTAGGACGCCGAAAACATACAATCAAATGTACGACGAGGTCAAAGCAGGCTGCTTCTTCATATTTCTTGTACGTCACGAAAAATGCTTAATAACGCACAAAACTAGTGTGTCGTCATCCCAAAAATGACGCAATACAGGCTGGAATGTTGACGCCATATACGCAGCATGTTTCGAACTTCTGTAACAATGTAGTATTCGAACACATATACTTATACCAAGGTAAATTTTTTTCTATGGCAGAAATTTGACTCGTGCAATCTGATGCATGATCCATGTATCAAACTTTAATTGATAAGTGTCTTGCGTGATCGATTCCGAGGCAATCCTTACTAACTGGTTCAATTTTTTCTCGTTCTGAGAAATATCAGGAAAACCATCGTCATCACGTTTTGTGTATCACAGCCCATGACTATAGCATTAGACTCGAAATCACAGATCAGACACATCTCAGTTATGTCCGCGTTTTCAGCTGGTTCTGGTCGTCATACCATTCTCAGTGTTGCCAGCGTGAAGTGCGTCCAAACCTTGATAATGTGCTGGGGTTTCACGTTCCCAAACCTCAATGTGATTATGAACTAAGTCATAATGGACGACTCTGGGCAATTTCGAACGCCTAGGACTCACTAACGCGCACCTAAATCTATAGGCACACATACCTTCAGCATTTACCGGCCTCGAGATGCGGCCGGGTTTTGATTCCGACACCTTCGAATCAACAGTCGAGCACCACAGCCACTGAACCATCTGGCTGGTGCGTTTAGTCGGCGATGCCATTCACCAGCACTCATGCACTGGCTGATTATTTTAATTGCGCTTTCCGGTTCTCCCGTCGTCTTTGAGTCATCGTACGAAGATCATCGACCTCAACTCGTAACTCCACGCACGACACCGCAATTAGTCGAGACACGACAGGCGTAAGACTAATTGGCGCCGCCCAATGGTCACAACGTCGTGTGATGCGGGCAGGCATCCCTGCCATCTTGTTTTTTTTCTTCGACACCGTGTCCGCCTCTATAGATGCGTAGCTTCCGGGTGCAGTTACGTCCCGAAGTGTGTCACACATCTTTACGAAAAACGTACGGCGTCTTTTGGGGATGATCAAAGGCGACGAGGTCTCGACAACGTCGAAGTCTCGTGTGCGTTCACAGGTGCGACCTCAAGGGGGGCGCGTTCCCTCGAGCCCGAGTAGTGCGGGTTCTCATACCGCATACGTAAAGTCGAAACGTCTGAGCTTCCGGTGGTCAGTCGGAGTACCGGCCCGGCGCAACATGCGAAGGCCGTTCACCCGGTGTACACAGGGCGCGATGTAGGACGCCGGCTGAGAAGAGGGCCAACGGCAGCGTCTCTTCCGGTAATAAGTATTCACAGCACGGCTCCCGCGAGTGCGGCTGCTGTGGCTGACTTATCGAAGAATGCGATGTACGAGGCTATCGAACGAGCTGTCAGTAGCCGTGAGTATACGAGCCACAGCGGTATTCATCACGCGGTCAAAGCCAACGCACATTTGTGAAATGAGCGCACACACCGGTTTGTTATTAGCGAAGCAATTAAGTATACGCTCATGCACCCGCCACGCGAATCCGCCAATAGTGTGTTCCTTTTCTTCCAGGCCTGCTCCTATACAGTTCGCTTTCACGTACGAACGCGCTTTCAAGTGATTCAGAGGGCCAGATTCAGCAGAGCCCTTCGGCACTGACATTTTATAGCTTACAATTATACCGCTTCACTGTACTCGGATGACTCATTTCATATTGAAACACAGCGGGACTGTTTTTTTTTGTCGGATTTTGTGCGCGATTATGTTTGTTGCACACTGGAAACGTTTTTTGTGTACGGGCATAGGTTCTGCGTTTTTTGGTGCTTTTTCTATTGTATGTTCTGAAACTTATAAACAAAATTACGGCACGTTGTTGAGGTAAAGCCAGCTGGCTATCTTTGGTTGATGTCGCCTTCATATGCTATAATCACTGCATTCGGTTCCCACTGTCGTGTGTGCACTATGAAGTCGCCTTTTCTTTTTTCTTGTTATCGCCTGTTAACTTCAACTTATATTGCAAACCGCGTCATATTTTCATTGTGCTGATACGCTTTGTAACGCGTAAATTAATTTTGTGTGATCTGTAAAACTTCACCAATTACCCCCCTTACTCAATGCCCTGTAAAGGGCCTGTAAGGAATTTTAAATAAATAAATAAATAAATAAATAAATAAATAAATAAAAAACAACATCGAGTGCGCGGCTATCACACGTGTAATGCAATTTTAGAAGAGTAGAAGTTTTAGTCAGTTGGCGATGCATACTTGGTGAAACGAAGCACAATAAACGGAACAAAAGCAGAGAAAGGCAGGACGAACCGCTTCGTCCTGTCCATCTCACCTTTTTGGTCCCGTTTATTGCACCTAATGTCACCAAGTACGCTTAATACAGCGGCAAGCGCCGTTGTAATAGTGTTGGCCAACGCAAAGCAGAATATCCATACGTGCAGCCAGGGACGTAGGCAGAAATGTTTTTCGGGGTGGAGAGCACATCCTTGATCTGAAGCGGGGACTGGGCATGCAGATATGGTCGTGTGTCATGTCGGACTCTGTTTATGTCATGGAAAAGAATTGGGGAGGTGTGTGGGGTGGCACGGGACTATTATGCCATGGATTTCCCGGCTGCGCGCACGGCGCTGACTTCCAAGGGTGGCTTATACTTTCAGTATATAGACAAGACGCAAATGTTCCTCCCGCCACAGCCGTCACAATCAAGAGCCCAACTGCGCGAAAAATTACACCAAATACATGACAAATATTTTATGCAATACTTAGGAACATCTGAGCGTGCTTACGGATGAGTTAGTACTGTGCGTGTATGCTATCACCGTATTCACGTTAGCGCTATGGCATAGAACGCCTCACGATGCCACGCCTATCTTCAAGTCCAACAAGCTCACATTGCAACTCTCATATATTTTATGCACGCCGGTGCGCTACACAAGCGGACGTTCGAATGTTTCGGCGCAGTGACCCCTTTCGATAACGCCCATCTCACATATCATGCGCACGCGCTATCAGTAATAGCTTCATCCGTGTTTACGGTTACGCGCGTCTGCGCATGAGGGCCTAAAGCGTTTATTTCTCAAGTCTTGAAGGGCACTTGCTTGGGATTTACTACAGGCACTTTGTGCTTTCAGCAAAGAAACCAGCATCCGGGCTGGATATCAGCTGGGATGCGTCTTCATCGACGCGAGGCTCATATTCATAAGAGTGATTCGTCATAAGGATAGCGATGCACGCGAGAGTCGTGATTGGTCACCTTTGTAGCGTTGGGAGTGATGGTTGCGCGTTTCTTCCTAGATATGACGCAACGCTAGCAATCGGAGGCCGCTCACAGC
Organism: Rhipicephalus microplus; assembly: GCF_013339725.1. Lineage (NCBI taxonomy): Eukaryota > Metazoa > Arthropoda > Arachnida > Ixodida > Ixodidae > Rhipicephalus > Rhipicephalus microplus. The sequence goes on along the minus strand of NC_051171.1, from coordinate 150,507,548 downwards.
TTTCGTATACCCTGCATGCTATAGTGCTCAAGGGGTGGCTACGAGAGGGCCCATAGCGTGAAGTCGTTAGGCATTTTGGGTGTGGCCGGACCGGAAGTAATCGATCCTGTCGCCGCCAGCCGGACAGTTGCGCGTGATCCCATTCTACGAAGCAGTATGCAGATGCCGTATACGGCCACTTTCTAATTACTTGCGAGTACGTTAGGTTTCTGTTAACGTTAGTAGGTCAGGGCGATGTCCGCTCTGCATTGCTTCAAACTAGCATCTAGGTGGTGCTACGGCTGTGTCGTTCTTCCGCATGCGAGGTGTCACTTCGTTACCAGCCTTTAAATAAAACTATCACATAAGAATTACGAGACCGCGCGTGCAGTTCTTAGTGAAACCTAACGCATAAGAATTAGACAATGTCGAACCAAACACCGGGCATGCCTCTTTTAACAAAACAAATAAACCATGTTGTCACATCACGGCTTCAGCACTGAATGCTCGTAAGTATGATTGCTGAAATATACTGCATATTAAAAAGCAGTTTACATCAACAGTTCGCTTGCGTGTGTAGTTGGTCATATGAACGTGTACAAAAATAGCACTTCTGTGTCCAACTGCGGCCGTAGTTAACACTGTCCATTTTCAATCTCGTGATGATGATATTATGACGGTGGACTGGTGGCACGTTCGCTTCAGCGACGCAGCAATATTGAGCAAGAAAGCCTCTATACACGATGATAAATATATAGCGTCGGTAGTCCCTTAAAAGCCGGGCCTGTGTGCATTCTGGCAATTCAATAGTCGAAATAAGTGAAAACTACTACCCTTAGTTGTTCCGAAATTTCGCTAGTTCAAGGTTTTCCCCCTCGGTGCTGATTATTCGAACGATATTTGCAAAAATATTCGCCATTCGGAATATACATTGTTCAACTCGAATGCTGAATCGAATAGAATTCGTTATTGAAAAGTTTCGAATATTCACACACCCTTCTTACCTCCTTGCTCGCATGGCTGGCCCGGTGGTGTGGCAGTTGAGGTGCTCGAATGCTGACTTGAAGGTCGCCGGTTCAATCTTTGACCGCGGTGGTCGCATTTTGTTGGGGGTCAAATGATACAATCCCGCGTATACAGCGCAATATCAGTGCACGTTAAATAACATCAGATGGTAAAATCTTCCCGAGCCCTTTACTACGACGCGCCTCGCAATAATATCGTGGTTTTAGCACCAAAACCACCCGCCCGGACATTATCATTACTTCCTTGACACTCGAACGCAGGCACCTTATGTCACCGCCGCCCTGTAGAGCCACACGCACTGACACTGTAGGTGACCTTGTTTTTTTCGCCGGGCAAGGAAGCTTAAAGAATAGAGGCTGCAAGGTCGTCCGATAAATGTAGAGATTGTGGTCACTGCTTCAATAGCTGGCGGAAGGTGGGATGAGTGCATCGACCATGCTTCTTTTAGCGCGACTAATCAGCCTCCCTTCCTCCTCCCCAAACCCCAGGGCGCCAATCTTATCGGGTAATCTCCAGGAAAGAACGCGCATCCACCCCGAATATGATTCGGTGGTCTCACCGGGTAGTATCCTTGTTTCGTTGATCCTTTTAGTAAGCGTGGAACCCGGCCAGAATTCGCAGGAAGCAGCAAAAAAAAAAAAGAAAAAGAAAATGGAAGTCAGTATAGAACATACCTACACGTAAGAAGCAAAACAGACCATCGTGGTGCCTTAGCTGTGCTCGTGTCCTTATGAGGCTTCACGAAAGCTTCTATCGATACACGGCGTATCAGCCAATGACATCACCGATCATGTAGATAACTTGGGGCGTCAACGTACATAAATAGAGCAATTTTGAACGTAATCGTGCACAAGCGTTGCGCGATCACGCCGAGGTCTTTGCTTACGTCACTGGCGCCCAGTCGTTTTCAAGGGGATCACCCGCTTGCATATCGCATGTTTCGCGAATCGCACACAGCTTCCCCCAGTAATTTAGCTGTTATCAGCGTTAATCTGCGTCGTGCGTGTTCGGGTGGCTTCGGATCACCGGGCCAGGGTTGATTCGAGGTGTTTATTCCTGTGTTGGAGGCTGGAATGTTGTTTCCTTTTTCTGTTTCCCCACATTAAACACTGGGTGACGCCTTCCTACCATGACCGCCTTTTTGTGCAAGTGAAAGCGATGTCCGATAGCCTCGAGACACTAAATCTCGCTATCACTTGCACTTCTGCGTGTCTGATTCATTATCCCTTTATTTTGTTGTCCGCGTTCTTGAAGACTAGGGCAATGAACATTCATACTAATATTGCTACACGGACTCTTCGCGCAAACAATACAGTAACTTCAAAACCCCGCCGCGGTGGTCTAGTGGCTAAGGAAAACAGTACGCATGCTTGCCTAAACTGGGTCCTTACGCTGTTCTAGGCGGCCTTGTGGCACTACAAGATGGATCATATTCAACAAAGCGCAGTCCCAGGAGTTCAATCATTTGCAATGATCGTGCATACGAGCACTGTTTTCTTTTTAGCAGAATATGTCTGCCGTTGATTGATTAATTGATGTGTGGGGTTTAATGTCCCAAAACCACCATATGATGATGAGAGACGCCGTAATAGAGGGCTCCGGAAATTTTCACCACCTGGGGCTCTTTAACGCGCACCCAAATCTGAGCACACGGGCCTGCAACATTTCCACCCCCATCGGAAATGCAGCCGCCGAAGCCGGGATTCGATCCCGCGACCTACGGGCCAGCAGCCGAGTACCTTAGCCACTAGACCACTGCCAATATGACTGCCGTACGCAATAAGGATAAGCAGAGGGTTTACTGCAGCAAAAAGCTAAAGGAACATCTGAAGCCATATCAGGATCAGAAAAATTTAAATAATAGCCGCCATTCCCGTGGACGAATAATTAAAGCCACCGATTTTTATTCAGTAAGTGAAGGAGACGTTGGAGAGAAGAAAGACAAAGGTGTCGGCTGGTTTACAATAATCGGTATGCTACCCTACAGTGGAGAAAGGGTTGTGGGAGTGCTACTATAGGAGACTATGTGGTTCAGCATACACATACTGTGGGTACTATCAAAATAATCCCTGCCCCAAGCCGAATATTTGTAGAAAGACACGCATAGGGCATCCTAAAAAGAGAGAGAGAGAGTCGTCATATCTCACGAACCTTGGGAATCGACGTATGAGAAGCATGCGGACGGAAGGTGACCGTGTTGTAATTTTTTAAATTTTTATTGAGTGATAGGTCACCCCGCCGCGGTGGCCTAAGTTACTCGGCTGCTGATTCGCATGTCGCGGGATCGAATCATGGCTGCGGCGGCTGCATTCACGATTGAGGCGAAAGTTATATAGGCCCGTGTGCTCAGATGTGGGTGCACGCTAAAGAACCCCAGCTGGTCGAAATTCCCGGAGCCCTCCACTATGGCGTCTCATAATCATATGGTGGTTTTGGGACGTTAAATTCAACATATCTAATCAAATATTTAGTGATAGGTGATGATGTGATGCTAAATATACGTGTAAATGTTGCACGCACAGACATATGTTGAAGAATTGCAGATCAATATATAACCAGTTGTTTGCGCTTGCGCAACAATGCCAACAGGAACGTCTTTATTAACAACACCAGAAGCGATAAGCTGATATAAAGCGCTGGTACTGGCGAGGATGGTATAGCCGTGCGCACTGCCACAAAAACTGCAGCGCACGGCACCCAACTACAATTGACGTTAACCCAACGTGATGGCTGCATTATAGGAACACATATGTTTATAGAATTGTACAGCCAGCCGTTATTCCACAACTGACGTTTTAAGAACATCAGATTCAATTTGAAAAGCACTTCTGATGGCGTGGCTCTGTGGTAAAGTGCTCGCTTGCCCCGCTGAATGCTTGTGTTGGATTCCTGCTGCGACCTTGACATCAATGTTTTGCATTCGTAGGATCAACGCGCCAATGTCATCTTTTTCTTAACGTTCATGCGTTGAAATTGCCCATACATGTTCACGTCGTTCCTGGGTAGATGCTAAGTTTCAACCACCGGTGGCACGTACCAGTATACCAGTGTCACGTACGCGCCCGCTGGCATGTGCCAGTAAGTATAAACGGCTACATAGATAGATACGCAGATAGACGTCAAAGGTGCTTACCTCACACAAAGAGATGCTTTGCATTTAAAAACGTTCCGGACCTGTTCACACTAGCGTCTGACGATCCGCCTGAATACAAACGCTCATTTAACGTCCACATCACGTGGTATTCGGACAAATACGCGTGGCAGAACATGACGACATAAGTGCGGTGACTTCGGGCTCTGAATTGATAAAGAGTAGCATGAAAAAAAAAAACCATTGGTGAAGACAAAGAAATCTTCATGACAAGCGCATACTGGCGCTAAACAAGGCAGAAATTAACTAGCTAGATGCGCACATCTGAAGGTTTTGGTATTGTTCGCCGTGAAAATGTGGATTTGATTCTTATATGTATTAATTTTTTTACAATAAAAATTCAGTTGTTAGTATGCGCTTGTCCTGCAGCTTTCTTCTGCATGTCCCATGTTATTTTTTTTTCACGCTATTTTTCCACCGACTCGCCCGACAGCCTATCCTTCTAACTCTGAAGTGAGATATAAAATGATGGCAGACCTGTTTTTCGCGCTGAATCGTTTGGGGTCACTCGCCCTCACAGGCAAATCGCTCCCATTAATACACGTTCCGCTATAACTCCGTCAATTATCCTACATTACAGGCAGTAATAAGCCTATGTATTGCCTATCTCGGACATATAAAAACGCGGCATTAAGCGGCAGACCTTTGTCCTAAAAGTAGACGGCTAATAGACCCTGAACACAAATGTTTTCCCTTACGACTGAACGACCTCGTTGTAAGCGATAGAGACACATAAAAGGGAACGCCCAGATTCTCTCTGAGAGGCCGTATTGGATAAACACGGATGGGATACTGGAAGACTGTCGCGCGTTTTTTCTATATATTATGCAGTAGCGTCATGATTCGAAACACGTAGATTTATGGCTACGTAACGTTCATAAGTCCGTTTCCAGCGTGTGCTCCTCGTGTGATAATGATGTAATCTTGACATGAATACCTATTGGCCGTGATACGACGACCTTAAAGCGAGCAACCGCTCATAGCAGTTCTTATACTAAACAAAAAATGCCCTGTTTCATTCTGTGAGTACTCTGCATACATCTGTGACCCGAACTTCGCGTATCGTTTCATTTTTTATCGTACACCAATCTTGAGCAGCATGTCACTTTTTCTTCATTCTATATCGGCTGCTTAAAAAGGCCGTTTGTGGAAGACGTTCGACTGCCGGGACGTTCTTCATAGTGTCGTGATCCCACCGCTGATCACCAGTTGTTGTGATCCCGGGGTGCTGTGGTAGCGTGGTGTAGCTTCGGGTTGAGGAAACGACCGCTTACAAGATGGGGATACGAAAAACAAACAAGGTTTATGGCACTATCTACAAATATTTACAGCATGAGGTTAAGAGTTCACAAACCACGAGCGTGGTGGTTAAACCGTTACATGGTCCAGAGCGACGTCCTGCACTCTGCGGCGCCGTTATAAGCCCTGTCGGGCTCCTCCTTCTTCAGTGGAACACCAATCACACACACACACACACAACAGGTGAGGGGTACGAGCATGCACGGCGCACGTGAACATCCAATTTCGAGTCAAGATCACTGCACTTAAAGGTGGCGCCAGAGAGGCTCTTGCTCGTCGTGTATGTCGCTGGTCGAGGGGTCCCAAGCTTCGGACAGCAGACATCAAACGGTCCGCCAATCTGTCCGCTCAATTAGCAGGGCACTTTGAGGCGGCGGTCGCCGTTTCTTCAAAGGAATACGCTGTCTTTGTTGTCCCCTCTGGAACGGCTTACAGCTTCGTGGCGACCTGACGTCTCATCCGCCGGCTAGCCGGGACAATACCTGGCGGGCATAGGCATTCGGCGAGTCGGCGACTTGTTTGAGGATTAAAAGAGCGCCGCTCCCCCGTCAGCTCTCGACGCTGTTTCCAAGAAAACTGCGGTTCCAGGTGTGGGAACGCTGCCCGGCTACGCTTCTCAGCGACAGCATGGCGCCTATCGATGGCGGTCATAACAATAGCGTGCCGGGCTCATTTGATCACCGTAAAACTCGTCTGTGGAAAGGACAGCCGTGAAACAGCTGTGGAAACTGCCAATTTGGCGCATTAGCGTCACAAACATTCCCAAATTTGCACGAGAAAACAGGGCACGCGTAATTAGCGAAGCAGTGAAAAGTGATACAACTGCACCGACTGAATACATTTAAGGACACCTGGATGTCTCCCCTAACCACTTGTAGCGCCTGGGCACGCGGCGCCTGTCAAAGAAGTTGACGTGCAGGGCGAGAATAAAAATATAAGTTCGAAACTCAATGCTGTCGGGACTGGTTCTTTCTCGTGTTAACCAAGACAGTTAATGGTGACACAATAAAGAACACGCAGCCCTAACCATTCCACATGGATCTCGCCGGCTCTTCCACCCTTTCTAACGGTTTTGACGCCCTATAATATGCCCGACCTGGTAGTGGCGGCGTTCCAGCATGTCAATCTGCCGCCATACTGGTCCAAAGTTGTGCCACCTTTTCTATATTTCTGATAAGATCACTGGCGCTTGCTTCCCAGTCGGCACCGCGCGGAACCCAGATTGGCATCATACCGGCCTCGTGTGCAGACCACCGTCGCGACGAAGAGACGTGCCCAGTCCAAGCGTTCGGCAATTCCGCCATCCGCACATACGGCCAACGGTCTCTTACACTTAGACTGCGCCATACGTTTCGCTGGATTTTCATCCCCTCTAACGTTTCGCAAGCTGTTCTTGGGGCCGACTTCCTGAGTTTTTTCAACCTTGCTGGGGACATGCATACGCATCGCCTCATCAATCTCTACAGGCACCTCTCCATCAACGGTATACACTCTGCACTTCTCCGTCAACGGGACTTCGAGCTCTCACACCCGCCTCGCCGTATGCGAAAGTACTCGCCGAGTTTCCCAACATCACGAAGCCGCACACAAGAGAGTCACCGGGGCAGTATTCCATCACTCACCACATTGTCACCACTGGACTTCCCGCGTTTACACGACCCCGTCGACTGCCTGGAGAACACCTCGCCATCGCCCGCCGTGAGTTTGAGCACATGCTTGAACTTGTGCGGCCTTTCTCAGGCAACTGCGAAATGGCTTCCTCAATCAGGAAAATTCTGCCGCTGATGCATTCTCCCGCATCGACACCTTGTCGATTCAGCCAGCAATAGACATGGAAGGTCTTGGCGCTGCCCAGTGCAATGATCGCGAGCTGCATCGTCTTCGTTTTTAATTCACGTCTTTGTCACTCACAGAGTGACAGCTTCCGTGTTCCACCTCATTAATAACGTGCGAAACGTCTATTGGAGTGCCTCGGCCCCTCGTACCGTCAGCTTTTCGTGGCGCAATTTTCGATCAACTGCACAGCATGAGCCATCCTGGTATTCGTGCGACTCAAAAGCTAGTCACATCTCGTTTCCTTTGGCCAAGCATGAATTCTGACGTGCGGCGCTGGGTGCGTACATGCCTTCAGTGTCAGCGTGTCAAAGTTCACCGTCACACTGTCACGGCAACATCCCCCTTTCGGCCTCCAGACGCCAGGTTTCCCCACGTTTATCTGGACATTGTCGGTCCTCTTCCGCCATGACAAGGGGCTTGTTACCTGCTGACATGTGTGGATCGCTTCACCAGGTGGCCTGAATCGTTTCCCACTTCCGACATCACAGCACCGACAGTTACTAAGACTTTCACAAACGGCTGAGTGTCGCGCTTCGGGTGCCTTTCTGTCGTCCCCACCGATCGTGGTCGCCAATTCCAATCCGACCTTTTCACCGCACTTGCCAATATTCCGGGCATTCGACACATTCACACGACTGCCTACTATCCTTCAGCCAATGACATGGTCGAACGGCTTCAACGATAACTTAAATCTGCCCTCACTGCTAACCTGCCAAAGGAACATTGGCTCGACCCCCCTCTCCCCCCCCTTCGTACTTCTGGGCATTCGATCAGCATTGAAGGTGGATCTCGGCTGCTCATCAGCCGAGCTATATAGTCTACGGCGTTTCCCTGCGTCTTGCAGGAGAATCATTGGAGCCGTCATTGCCAACTTCCACTCGTGATGCCTCCACTTACACGAGAGAGCTGCGCACCAGGTTTCGAGACTTTGCTCCAGCAATTCCTGCCGACCGAAACCCCCAGTCTGTCTTCGTCAGCCAGGATGTGCATGATTGCAGTCACTTCTTCGTTCGGCGTAATCAAATACGACCGCCCCTCACGCCGGCCGATGATGGCCCATTTCGCGTACTTCATCGTACGCCAGAGACGTTCACGCTTGACATCAACGGCCGCGAAGACGTTGTGACTACCTATTGTCTAAAACATGCATACGTCGCCGATCTCGCGTCTGCGGGACTTGCATCTGCATTCTGGATGCCCTCATTCGAGCACGTTCACTGGGCGACTCCTATGGCCCAGGATCTACAGGGGGAGCCCCGTATCACCCCGGCACGCGGCGCCTGTCCAAAAAAAAAAAAAAAGTTGGCATTCGGTCGAGCGGTGCGTGCAGGACGAGAATAAAAAAAAAACAGCTCGAAACTCAATGCTGTCGAAACTGGTTCTCTCTCGTGTTAGCCCCGACACACTTCTTTCGCACTTTTTTTTTGGTTTATCTCGCTCTAACGGTTGCCCTAGCTCTTTCTTCAGTCTAACTTTAGCTTCAATGTCAGATCTTACACCGCCGACGTATAATCTCGTTCAGTCTCGCTCGTTTGCAGCGGTTAGTCGTGCTCTGCAGCCCAGGGCGAATAATTTTGCGCATGGCTGCAGTGCAGACACGGTGGAACGCACCGTTACGGCGTCCTTACCCTTGGCAAAGTCGTCTCGCGTAATCTCCTCTGCAATCGGACACGGCTCGGAGAGATAACGCGACGTGTTCAGCCGCTGCATCGAGTTATATATTTTTCCTCAAGAGCAGCCCCTGTTGCGAGAATTACGTGCACCAGTTTGCGTGAGGCCCATGTTTGGATACGACCGCATAGGAGAGCTCAGGAAAACCCACTGAAAGGGCCGTGAAATGTCGGTAAATGTCGTCAAAGAGGTCGTGGCAACGTGAAACCACCAGCAGCTACACACACGAACTAAATGACGTCAACTTAAGAGGAGTGAACCTGCATGGACACTTATCAAGGCTTTGATAAGCTATTCGAGAATGAACGCTTTGCCACGATAACCGCTTATGCAGGTCTACCTTTCTTACCCCCGTATTCACAAACGCTCCTCGACTCGACTTTCACCCTTAACTTGACGATGTTGAGCACTGCGCCGCTGCTCGGCTGAAAATAACGCTGCGCCGCTCGAGAACGGCACCACATTATTGCTAATATGCAGTAACTTGCCGTGCCTATAGATGACGCTTCCATCGGCTTTCTCAAGCTAAGGTGAAGCGGTGAGTGAAGGGACGTTCTAGAATACGGGGGTTAGAATTACGTCACTTGAAACGTCCCCTAGAGGTAGCGTGTGGGGCTGACAGCGGTTTCGAATCGTCGTTTTCGACGCACCCTTTCCACGACCCCAGTAAGGCGGGCGATGTTTCGTTGCAACGCCTCCCCCCTTCTTCTCATTCCCTCCGTCCCTTTAATCGATACCAAAGGACAACATGCTTCAGAATGTATGAAAAAAAAAATGAAGCGATGATCAACGTGCTCCTCAGAGTGGACTACATTTGGTCTCTCACTTTCACGGTGTAACGATGGAAAATAAGATATTACTGAGATTTCTAAGGTGAAAAGCATTTGGGCGCCATTATCGTCATAAACTTGAGTAGCCATACAGACTTCGCGCTTACAGGCAACGCTAATTTTCTCTAGCAACCACTGATGACGACGCGTACACCGAAGTTTTAGAGAGAAGACCACTTTAACGCTACCTCGTTAAAGCTTAACGAAGTTGTCACATTAATAAAATTTTACAAAACCATCCAACTTTCGGCCAATAACCCACCGTGCGTGTGATCTGTGGTGACAAATTGAACAAGAACAAGTGGTAAGCTGCCTACAATCAATCAGATTGAAGTATACAGTGATTTCTTAGGAGCTATTAAGGAGCTCAAGAAAGTACGCAAAGCAATGGAGATCTGCGAGGCAATTCATAAGCTGAACCATAATACAGCTACTTGCGTAAACGTACAATGGATTCTTCTCTGTCCTTTTTGTCTCTGTGTCGTCGTTTTGTTCTCGCGCTATAACCATCGTCATGCCATACCAACTAGCCCAAGCTGCCACACTTCTAAGTTACATTGGATTCAAGGCCATGCTGCGTACCCACACAACATTGCTGCTGACCAGCAGGCGCACTGCCCTCCAGACATGTACCTTCCAGCCATTCCCTTTCCACTTCAGCCCCTAAACTTACTCCATACCCGTAAAAATGTTCTCCGGCAGAATACACGTGCTCTCATTCCACCATGTGTCTGCTCTCCCCCCCCCCCCCCCCCTCACTTTACTAGGGCGGAGAAAGTTGTGCTTAGGAGGCTTCGGGCAGGGGTGGCCCTTACACCAGCCGTTATATCATCATGGAACTGGTCGCATTTACGAGTTGGTGATACGTGTCCGAATTGTCCCACTCCAACGATGCAAGCAGATGCATACCCCCTTATACGGACATGTAAAGGGTTGCAGCCAGAACGCTTCCGTCACCTCCTTCAAGCCGGCCCTCGCTATACAGTGACATGGCCAGTTACAACCGCTGGATACACGACAACACATTCCACAAGACACTACTTCACTTCATACACAACACCGGCCTAACGGCGCACATTTAACAAACATACTCGCAAGAATATCATGCCTTAAAAGCAAGTCTTTGTCGCAATTAAAATAAAAAAAGTGGTAAGCAGGTGACACGCAGTTATCACAACACGCGGAAATAGTGACCGACGCTGGTGGCGCATGTGTGTTCCATCTTTCCATATTTCTTCACGTAACCTCCATTTTATGTATTCATTTTGTGTCATGCATCATTCAAAATTTAAACATGCACATCTTGAGTTTTACTGTTTGATATTGCTATCATCATCGTTGGTTGTTGTGCTCCCTTCGATAGACAAATGATAGTTGTAAAATGAGTGTCAGTACTTGTACGCATTCATCTGGTTGCGTATTTTTCACGGACAGGACTGCATGAATGCAGAGCAAAACCTCTTTCACTAATACAATCGTAAGTTCTCCTTTCAGTTTTATTGTGTTCAGACTGTATCAGTAACGGGAAAGAGAAGTGAAATAAATAAAAATAAACAAACAGAAATCATTCGTTGCATAGGATTATCATAACGCGGCTCAGGGACACTCGATAGATGACTCATCCAATGAGTAAATGCGACGAATTAAGACTCTCGGTTCATTCGAAACGCCGGCGTATTTATAGGCTATGCGATACCGTATCTGATTACGGTCTGCTAAAGAAGCTTTCAGTTCTTGACCAGTATCCAAGATATCACGTACTTTCGTTTACCTTTTGTAAACCCGAATTCTGAAACCTATTTCTACTTTACGCCGTCAACTATTCAGCCTTTTTTTATTGTTCACCACGTGACCAAAAAGTACGTTGGTATATATAGATGCGGATGCTTACACAAGTCTCCGCAAACGTGATCCATACGCGCTCATTCTGAATGAATTACGGCAGCCTTATAGCTTCCGTCTTACTGCACGGATTCAGTCTAGCTGAGCGACAAAGTTGTCAGCATCAAACTACGTCGAATGGCTAGAGTGTAATTAAACTACAATGTGAGCTCAGTCACACTAAAAATTTTTTTTTGGATAGCGGTAAACTGAAGAATTATATATAGTTACCTCCGCATGTGCCTGAACCCGTAAGTGTGTCGCGTGTGGTTGCGCTGAAAGCTATCGGGAAAAAAAAGTAGATAGTTATTCGATAATAACTAATCGCTAAACTGATCTAAAGATGCAAATTGAAGAATACGTTGAGCAACATCCTTCTTTCTTATAGTTAGTATGTATACACAGTAAGCAAACGCGAAATATGCGAGGTGCAAGGCTACCCCACCGACACACTTATCGTGTCTGTACGAACGGATATTCGCAGTTGCACGAATCCGCCGCCAGTTGGACATGGCGTTATTTATAGATACTGGGGTGAGCAGGTGGAAGCACGAGAACGATTTGGAAAGAACAAGGCTACTCCCCCGTTCAAGGGTGCCGCTCTCCGGTTACGCCGAGATTTTAGCGTTCAGATAACTCCGAGCACGTTTGGTTATCTCCCTGACTCCCGGGCGGCTTTCGAAGTTGCGCAGTGGGGTCTCCTTGCAGATAATCATCGCCGCGGGAGAAGTGAAGCTACGATTAATTCAGGAAGAGTTGTCGGGATTATGTAAGTAGATCGCCAATAAGATTCGCACTGCAAGCCGTAAGTTTTTATGGACCTTGGGCGGCGAAGGCGCGGTCGGCAGTGACATTATACCAGTCTGCCGAGTTGTGTGAGCGAATTGCCAAATATAGTCCGAGGAAAGTGAAGCGTTAACATCGCATACCGAAGGCACAAGACGACCCCTGTCGTTCAGGAATCTTCCTATTTTTTCGGCACTTCAGGTCATCGGGGCTAAATAACGATTGCAGCATTTGACTCACCTTGGTATAGCTTAGCAGATAAGGGGGTTCGACTGCTAAGGTTAAGAACGTGGTATCGACGCCCTGCTGCGGCACCCGCATATCGGTGGCGACGAAATGCGAAAAACAACCAACCATGTACCCACGTGCTCAAAGAACCTACGTGGTCAAAATTAATCTGGAGCCTGGCAATCGTATATGTGTGATGATCGTATCGCGGTTTCGGTACGCGAAACTCCATGGATTCTTACCATTATCTGCGCGCATTTGTTAACTTCAGACCGCGAGCATCTTATATAGGAAGATGTTCACGCGCGTCAATGCGGCTCGCTTTGAAGCTCGGGTTTATCAGAGCTAACTGTAACTAACTAAACTCAACCTTCTGGATTCGATGCCACCTGTTAAGTGCGGAGCAGGGAGCTGGCTGTCGTAATCGCTTGGCGTAACGCAGACAAAAGCACGTATAAATATAGAAAATAAAAGGAAGTAAGTGCGAAATAGAAAAAAAAACAAGAAAGGGAAAAATACATAAAGAGGGAGAACTGAATAAGTAGAAAGAAAGAGAGAAAAAGGGGAAACAAGACAAAAACAGGGAAGGAAAGGGAGAGGGGAGGGAAGGAAAAAAAACAGGAGATAAAGAAGGCTTCTCAGCTTGGCATCCCCAGTGCGAAGATCCTTTAGCTTTTGTTCTTGTGTTTTTCTAACAAGAAGAACATGTCCGTTTGAACGTTTCACTGGTTGCGCTGGAAGCCAGGAAGACCTACCTAATAGAACACCTTTTAGCTAAACACACACACACACACACACACACACACACACACACACACACACACACACACACACACACACACACACACACACACACACACACACACACACACACACACACGAATATGTTATCCAATAGAAGATTGTGATAAAAATGTATTGTACTGGCGAAAAAAAAAACATTGTACAAGACGGCCAATGCCGTACGCACTTATGTTGGCTCCTGCCATGAAAACGTTCGTAGATTGCAGCCTGCAATCTACGAACGTTTTCACTGTAACGTTTGATACTGTAATCATTTGAAACAATTACAGTGTCAAAACGTGTGGGTGTATATGCTGAATTAGTAGCTCAAACTAACCTGTAATAAAGGCCGTCGCATATACTAAAAGTTAATCTAATTGCTTGCCTGTTATTATATTTAAACTGCATCGTTGTTCTTTGATCTCCGAAATACTTTCGCGCACCTCAAAGTATACACCCAAATTGCACTGCAGTGTCGGGCATGACCATGATGGTAACAACGCTAATCAGCACGGTGTTCATAACATTGCTCCGTGAGGGAGTGCGACAGCTAGCGTGTACAGATCAGCCCTTTAGCACCGTGGCAAGTATTTATTTACACCATCGGCGCCACATCATGGCATTTGCACCTGCTTACAGCCAAGTGGGACGCACAACAACATCCAACGCTCCGACTGCGCATGCGCCACGTGCTGTAGAAGACACGTTTTGATGACGTCTTATTTTCATTCGCGCATTTTCAGCGTTACGGTCACTCGCCGGCGCCTGGGGATCAACAACCTTTCCTTCCGGTTGCATTCCTTGCGCGTCTTCTCATTCTGCTTATAAAACAACGCGAAAAATCAGTCAGTCAGCGTCATCACACGGAGAAATACGAAAACAAAAAAGAACAACACAAAAAAAACCGTGCGCCAACGAACGGCACCGTTCAGCTATACACCAACGTTACGACGGCTGGCCGCAGTCAGACGATAAACACAAACAAACGCGCGTGCAATACGAGACTACAGAAAACAGGTTTGTTGCCGCTTCCGGCTATTATTTTCTTCTCTACCAATTTATTTCTTCGTGTCTGTTCCTTGTACGCTCGCTCACTGCAGCTCTGGATAGACTAGAAGATCGGCCTTTGTCGGAACAAAGGATTCTGGGTCATTGGCCGAGCCCATCCTCAGCCCAGAAGGCTTTGAAAGCTTTGCTGCGCTTTTTGCGGACAACTGGCCTCAGAGACAGACTTTAGTGTCTTATACTCTTTGATGTTGCCTTTCCTCTATCGCAAATTTTTTTTTGTAATTTCTCCCTCTCTTCGCAACATTTCTTTTTAACATCTTTCATTCTTCTCACCCCTTTCCCCAGCACAGGGTAGCCAGCCGGTCTAAGAACTGGCTAACCTCCCTGTCTTTCCGCTTAAACGTTCTTCCTCCTCCTCCTTCCTCCAGTCTCGGCGCTAGAGAAGGGCACGATGACGGGAAATCGGGAACGGTCAGCCAAGTGTTTGAGCGTGTTCAGCGCGCTCTGCGAGATGTGTACGCAGCCAACGTAACGTTGCATGCGACGGTGTTCGCAAAGCGCGCTCGGGCTGCAGGAAAGCGACGCCGCGTGATGACATCGTGTGCCGTTACGCTGACGTCACTCGTGTGTACGCCACACTGTATTCATTTCATCTCGAAAAGGAAAGTTGCATGCAGAAAGACAAAGGAAGCACAGGAGGGAGCACCGCAGCAGCCTCCACCGACTGACTGTGTGTCAGTTTGACGCTCTTTGCGCCAGGGTCGTGGCCATTTTTTTTTTCGTGGGAAGGGATTCGAACATCCTCGATGAATGATCGTGCTTGTGTGCGGGCGTGTGTGCGTGCTTCTGTATGTTTAGTTGTGTGTGTATATATACATATACAAATGAAAAAAAAATCTTCTAGGAGTGCTACGATGTCCGACACTGTAGGGTGTCCGATATGGGTCAGTTGTAGTGCACGTGCTTATTAAGTCTGTCAATATCAAGTGATAGATATCTGACTGCATGATCCTGAAAGCTTGGCATTTGCGTGGATAAAGTTGCGAGTTCATTGGGCTGTGCAGATGAATGTTTCGTTATTAAAAGCCTCGATGAGATTTCGTGTTGGAAGAATTGTTTCAGCCAGTATTGCGGAGTTGCCACTCGGGAATTGGAATGATTCCGGAATCATTCCAAATTTTCGCGACATGGGAATGGAATGGGGAAGACGCTTGAAGGAATGGAATTAAGCGCATTTTGCACGGAATAGAATGAGAATGTAATTACGCCCTTTTCCGAAAAAGGTGCACATTTTCGTCCACAAGCCGTTTTTTCAAACTTCAATAATAAAGACAGAGTCTCAAACTTAACAGAGAAGCAGTATTTTTAAGACAGCTTGACTAATTATAAAATCATTGCCCATTTAAAAGCAACCCACCTACTGAAATTCTGTCCTTGTGTAGACTGTATTACGCCTTCGCAACTTGGGCAGTGATTGAAGGGGCACGGTGCATGGGAGGGGAGAGGGAGGGCACCCATTTCCCCATATCTCTCGCTTCCCTGCCCCCACCCCTCCTTTTTCCCCCCTTTGAGCGCAAACATAGCCAAAACTTCACGCTAACTTTTCCAGCCTCCACCAAGCACCGTAAAGAAATCCTGGTTCCGCCCTTGCTTCGCATTCGGTTTTGTTAGCGCTCAGTTCCCATTGCTCCGGTATTTGCGTTGCCGTTCGTTCAGAGTCACCGAACATCTCTTGATCCGCACTGCCACCATCTGCGTCGCCATGAGCGCTGTCTTTCAATAAAGGGTTTTGTTGCGCTGTTGAAAGAGACGTCAATGACATCACAGGGGGCTGGCTAGTTCTCCACTGTGAAAAACGTGGTAGCAAACCTGAATTTCGAAGCCCGCACAGTATACATGGAGGCGGAAATGCTGTAGGCGCGTGTGCTCAGACTTGGGTGCACGTTAAAAAACCCCAGGTGGTCGAAATTTCCGGAGCCCTCCACTACGGCGTCTCTCATAATCATATATGGTGGTTTTAGGACGTTAAACCCCACATATCAATCAAATCACTCAATCAATAACAAAAGTTAAACACGCCTGATCATTCAAACACACAATACCTCATGTCTCAAAGCAAAATTTATCAGCATGCTATCTATCTCTTTATCAGCCGAAGAAATTGCATATCTAACTAGTATACGACACGTGTGTGTTAGCTCTGCCTTTCCTTTGCTTCGTAATACGCAATGAGCGTTAGAAGCTAGTCACATTTCTCGCCAATACGCTGTTGTTATAGTTTGTGCTTCGCCTGTCTATCAAACTTCCTTCGTGTGTCCTTATCTTTTATGCACATTAGTCATTATCAAGATGAATCGCCAACAAGCCCAAGTTTAAACTTCCCTGACGTGACAGAGCAGGCACCATCGTACGGCGCAATGCTTGCCTATGCAGATAGAGCTTGTACATCGCTCATGGTGGCTCCTATATATGTACTTAAAATTAGCGCCACGAAAAGCGCCGGAAGCGGCCGGAAGTAGTCGTTTACAAATTAGGGGCGCATGCGCGATGCGGATAATGCGTATCCGGAAGAAGGGCTCTAAGGTCGGGATGACGCTTAGGAGAAACTGTGAACGCTTGACTATATATACTTAGGAAGTGCCTGCGAACACCTGGATTAAAAGCCACTCCATCAAACGCTCGGCAGTGCCTGCGGGTAGGTGTAGACATGTAATGATGAGATGCTAGCAGTGATACCCTTTAGCTGATCGGTTCTTCTTAAGAGGAATGCTATATCGGCAGGCACCGCTGTTCACTCAGTGGATTGAGGGATATGCGCGACAGTTATAAGAGAACACTTTTTCAATGATAACTCCGGATATGTCATTCTGGTTGATCGTCTGGCTTGCTACTCCAGGTGTCACGCGATGAATATATGGCATGCACAATGGTTGCATGCAGTCACACGAATTATACGCGTGCAGTTACACAAACAGATATATAGACAAGTATGATTCATTATTCATGAATTCATAATTTAAATAAAACAAAAAAACGGGTAAAGTCGGCGAAGAAAGCAACGGCATAAGGAAGCTCGCAATGGAAATCGCGACGATAAAAATGATGCCTATTCCTCGTCTTTCTCGTGCCCTACGGCAACGATGCGTGGCCACGATGCAATGAGAACTACATTACGACTGATTTATTTTCCACTCCGGCTGAATGAACGCTTCTATTCATGCCCTTACGACACGGACCGATACTGAAGGCCGCGTGTACAATGTATACAATACCTCCTAATGCGATAGTCAGCACGAGGGTAGTGGGTTGGCGGGAAATGAAGGTTTATTGATTTCATAGCAGATAGACAGATCGATCGATTGATCGAGATAGATAGATAGATAGATAGATAGATAGATAGATAGATAGATAGATAGATAGATAGATAGATAGATAGATAGATAGATAGATAGATAGATAGATAGATAGATAGATAGATAGATAGATAGATAGATAGATAGATAGATAGATAGATAGATAGCGTGGGAGTCGCGCCCATCGCGCGGCTGGCGTGACATGTGCTGTGGCTCGCGTGCAGTCAGCGACGGATTGCTGTGCGCCGTGGGTGGTGTGCCAAGGTGTCACTTTTGCTTAGTTCTGTTGGTGAAATGTTTATGGAACTCCAATAGGCCAGCATCACGTCCTTGGCAGCAAGACATCGCGAACCCATCAGTAGATATATAGCAATCTTAAATGATTATAGTCCCGGAAGCGTTAGCCTGGTTTTTCGCCTGACTCACTGCTCCAGGTGCTGGGTACGACTATGGTATATATAATGATCACGCAAACAATAGCACTACCAAAAACACACATGTGTAAACAAGAGTCATTAATTAAGTTTAGCTAAGGTGAGCTTTTGCATTGCGCATCGCACAAACGCTTCTTTTCCGCAGCCCAAGAAGGTGCCGCAGCTACAGGCGCGAAGTAAATGAAGTGTTGCCTCCAGAATGATTTCGTTGCGCTCACAATAAACCCCATTCGTGTTATCAGTCGCGTTAATTCGAAAACAATATGGCATCAAAGATTTGTTGACAGAAAGAAAGAAAGAAAGAAAGAAAGAAAGAAAGAAAGAAAGAAAGAAAGAAAGAAAGAAAGAAAGAAAGAAAGAAAGAAAGAAAGAAAGAAAGAAAAGAAAGAACATCGCTGTGGCGTTTTTCATCCATAGTCACATACCAAGTCATATACCTCGCATATAGTGGTTTCAAGGCTGCAAGCGTTGTACCCCAAAAAACTTGCCGTTACCTCATTTACCAGCTCCTGACGTCGAAACGGAAAGCACGTTTCCAAATTATTTTCAAAAGTACGGAATGTATATTTTTAGTTTTTCAGATTAAAAGAACGTGCGTAAAATTCAAATAATCTCTTGCAATTTCTATGTAGCTCAGAAGAACATTTATTTCAATATATTTCGTCAAATAAGGAAACGAAAATGTAGGAATAGAGCGGGCTCTATTCAAAAGCTCTTGTTGTCCACGGATGCTATAAAGGCACATCTTTGGACAAAACTGGATGTCATAAAGGGCCAGTGTTTGTAAACAGTGACAGGGTCTATACCTGGCAACTAGGGATCTAAGGTTAACGTTTAGGTACTCTTTTTTTTTTCCTTACAGCGCCACTAGGCTCTTCACAGAAACTCGCTAATCACTCGTCGGATCGTTTCGCTATATATATATATATATATATATATATATATATATATATATATATATATATATATATATATATATATATATATATATATATATATATATATATATATATATATATATATATATATATATATATATATAGTTTATGTTTAGTTTATAAACCTTTTTTGGGTTTATGTGTGAATTTAGAAGTAGAAGTGACAGTCAGCGCCATCTATAAGCCAAACGGCGAGTGTGAAAACACTCTTATGCGCATGTTTTGGCGTCACCCAAAAAAGTGGATGCAGGGAAGGCCGCTGTGGTAGCTCAGTGGTTAGAGCATCGAACGCGTTATTCGAAGGTCGTAGGTTCGATTCCTGCTCACGGCTGGTTATTTTCTCATCCACTTTTCTTTCTTCTTATTTACATTCCATTGGTTCTAATAACTTCCCCTGTACATTCCTTGGCATTACTGTCTGTTATATCTCAATAATATTGTGTTAAAACACGGAAAAACGAGCCCTTAGGTATACACTTCTTTCCCTTATATATATATATATATATATATATATATATATATATATATAGGTCGAACTGCAATGCGACCATTGTTTTTGAAAAGTGATTAATTAATGACATTAATCGATACTTCTTTTTCGGGCAACGTATCTGCTTTGCATGATAATAGACCAGAAACGGCGTTCATGGCTGGACGCCTAATGCAACGACGAAAAGCCGTAATCGTAACTCAATTACATGGGAGCATACGCGGAGCACTATACGGTGGCTCTCCTGCACTTCCGCCGCACCCAAGAAGAAAACGCGCCCCCCGGAAGTCTTGGTCACGCAACTTCCGAAGTCCTTTGTGTACAGTCTACGGCCACCAGCTGTCTATATAGCATCATTCGTTAAACAAAATAAAAACAAAAACAAAAATGACGGCAATGACGGGGAAATAACGGCCCTGAGACTTTTCTTCCACGAGAGAGGAAAAGGTCCCGTACGCTCACGACTGCGAGCGTATTCCGTGTTTTCGCGCACGTTACCCGCACGTATTGCTCATAATGTTTTCTGGGCAGAGAAGATGGAGACGAACAAAACAGACTCCGTGTGCTTCACCGATGAGCTTGATTAAGGAGTGGAAAGGTGCAGCCCTTCGTCAGCTGTCGTATTTATGTAGCGATATAAGCATGAGCAAGATTCCCCGTATTGGGGGGGGGGGGGGCAGTTGGCTCAGTCATTGTGACCATTCGCTTCGCTGGTAATATTCGACAGTAATTACCGCTTTTATAATTTTGAACCAAGGACTTTAAAGACTATAATTTTGAACCAAAGACTATAAATACAATAATTTTGAACCAAAGATTTTGAACCATTACTTCCTTGTTTCCAAACATTACGAAATAAGTTCGCGAAGTGTTCGTATCACAAAAAACAAACAAACAAACAAAAAGACAGTGAGAGAGAAAGAAAGAAATGCAATCTCAGCGTCTCCACTGGACTCTAAGAAAAGTTGTATTCTCACTCACTTTAGGAATATATATATGATGTATTTCTAGAATGACTGTCCTATCGAGCGAGTAGTCTTGTGAGTAATAACCAATTTATTTCAGTTGCCTAAACAGTAATAAAACAAAACAACTTGTTACCGCATGTACTGCGTGTTGGTTGAGGAAACCGAGTGTTGTATACGACAGTAAACGTGACTTTAAACAGATGTTATTGGGCTCAGATCAGGCAAATAAAAAAAGATATTTGAGCTAATCGAAGCAAAAGAAACTGTGAGGCATTATCGGTGGATCCCCGCTGAGAGCTATTGTGCGGGCTCTGACTGCTCCATATACGTTCGCCGAACAAGTGCTGCCTCTCTGGGGCATCAGATCTTTTCGAGGCAACAGGATCCATCAGAGCAGCCCTCGTTTGTGCCCCGGTATTTCTTCCCTGACAATCTCGTAATGGTTTTCGTAGCGTCTACCCTAACAGAAATGAATACTTGTCGAATCGAATACGGGTCGCCTAGCAAAGACTATACATCCCAGTTGTATTCATCGTACAGAACATTTGCACATTCCTACTTATAAGCAGGGATCTGCTTCAAGAAAGTCTCAAATCTTCATGGCGTTCTTTATTCTTCTACCTCTCTCTCTGTGCTTAAAGACAAAGTGATAGGATAAAAAAAATGAACAAGACTCGACAATCTCTATCAAAAGGTAAGAACAGAATATGCATTTGCTATCCCTGCTGCGGCGGCTGCATGTCCGATGGAGGCGAAAATTCTGTAGGCCCGTGTGATCACATTTGGGGTGCACGTTAAAGAACCCCAGGTGGTCGAAATTTCTGGAGCCCTCCACTACGGCTGTCTTTCATAATTATATAGTGGTTTTGGGACGTTAAACTCCACATATCAAACAATCAACATACAGTTGCTATCAAAGACGTTTGAATTGGAGGCGCAAAACGTAAAATAAAAATTGGAGCAGCGTAAAGGAGAGAGAGAGACAGAGATAATGCACACAAGAAAATGCTTGCAGTAGTCAACATGTGCACATGATAACATAAGTCAAAGTAAAACCATTTGCCTCCGGAAGTGTAACAGTGCCTTTATGACTATTTGCGCACACGCGCGATTGTATGGCAGAAGCTTACGTACAAGCTTGCTCTGGATACGTATAATATATTACCGGACGTTCTGCGCAGTTAAGATACATCTATCTTCCCCCACCATCATTTCTTTCGCACTCTTTTAGAAGCACTCCTTCATAAGGCTTCGCCGCAACATATGTCGTGTTTAGAAGGTGGATACTGCTGCCGCCATGTTTTCGTCGCTGAAGCATATTTAGCGCACACCAACCCACACTTTTTCAAAAAGGCCGCGTTTCTTCCCGTCGGATGCCCCCTGCCGTACATAAACGCACGCCTTTTAAGCGCGGGAGTAAAATCTGTGACGCACGCAATACGCCCGTAAATGCGGCATACAACGGGCTGACTTGCCGTCGGCGTCGTCCTGTTTCCTGTTTAATGCTACGAAGTGGGGCAATTGCACACGCTCGGAGCTTTCGCGAGCAAAACATCTTGTTTTTTTGTGTTTTTTTTCGAGAAAGAGATTCACGAATCAGGGAAAAAGACACGGTAGTCGAGAGGTCACAATTCTAAGGCAGCCGTGTTTTTAGATAGCGAAAGTAGCACCTTGATTATTACACTTCGCAAAAAGAAAAAAAAAGTGTCCTCAGACTCTCCCCATCCCCCTTTCTGCATGTGTTATCACGTATATGACTCTTTTAAAAAGAGACATATGAAGACTCTTACGAGTTGTATTGTAATGTAGTCGCACTGGAGCGAAATTCCCGATAAGACAGGTGGTTGCGCAAATCACCCCTTCTGTCATCTTGTCTCAAGTTGCCCGTTTCTAACATTTAGTTCACCACAACTACACAACAGTATAGTACCAGTTAGCACTAATTGAAGCTTTTTCTCTTTTAGAAGCCCATTATACTCTCGCGGGAAAGTCATGGGGGTCATAAGAGTGTTAACGCCATTTTTTAAAGAGATCTAGGCATGTATAGGTGGTAGCTCAGAAAACGCCGAGAAGAGCAACGTACATTCGCTTTCAGGGGCGAAGCTCCTTAAAGCAGCACCCGTTCGTTCCTCTTAGTAGTGCGTAACATGTCTTACGCTTCGGCCTGCAAGGTGGTACCGGTGGGAGATTTCTCCTGTGCGTTGTTGAACAATAAAAAATTCGCAGCGTGCGCGTTAACTAAAAGCCGAATTCTCCTGTCTCTCATTCCCCATTAGCAGCTATTGGCATGTACATTGAGCACTATCTGACAAGAAAGGGTTGATACGTTATACTCGCTGGGCGTAACCTCCTTGGTTTTAGAAAGATTTAGCGAGCGTTGGGCCGCATAGCCATGAATACAGTGAACTAGTATATATCATGAACGTGAGGTGGTTAAAGGTGGGAAGTAGACACGAAGCGCAAGCCGTAAGAAAGTGTGCGTGTGCCACCTCTCGTTTAGTCCTTGGAATGTACGCTCGATGGCGGGGCTTCTATATGCGGAATATATGATGAAAAGATGCGAGATGGTGGTACTTGGAGTGTTGACTAGATGGATGAACGGACACACAGACAGATGCATGGACGGATGCATGGACGAACGCAGGAATGGACGCACGGATGGACACACGCATGACCGGGCGGATGGACGCATTGATGGTCACACAGACGAACGCATGGACAGACGGAAGCAAGAACGAATGGACGGACGGATGCTTCGCCCCACTCTCCATGATTCACCCCGTGGATATGCTGCCATTTTTTTTTCTTAGAGTGGACAGAGCGCTTTCAGTGTTACTGTTGTCTACTCTCGAGTAGAGTAAGCAAGAGTAAGCAGCCCCCCCCCCTTTTTTTTTTAAATTTTGCTAGACATGACAGCGACTGTATTGGTTCTCTATAGAACTGTCCATAAGTTCGTCCTCTGATTTTAAGATGGCCTCTGAGACGTGTGCGCGAACAAATTTTTGTTAGAAGGGATCACGGAAGCAGCTGTTTTTTCTTGGCTATAAAAAGTGTACAAGCCATATTCGGACGATTACAGAAATAGCCATCTGCAATATTTGTAAGCCAACCCAGTCGCACGAAATGGGCATGTGACATGATTATATATGATGTTTAAGGGCGTAAGAGCAGGGTATGTGCCACTGTGACGCAAGCTGTGCGGTATCCTCCATGTATATAAATGTTTTGAATTCCTCTTCGACTAAAGCACTCCTATATATACTTTACTTAAAGTCAACAAACCTGAGTGACTGCCTGTAGACTGTGAGTGCTCCCCCGAGTGCGCTCGTGATTGTGTGTACCTTCTTATCTTTCTGCAACCTCTTTTCTCCCCTTCATCCCTTCCCCAGTGCAGGGTAGCAAACCACACGTGCGTCTGGTTAACATCCCTGCCTTTCCTTGCATCTTTATCTCTCTCTCTCTCTTCTTTACGTTCTCTATTGTTGTACGCATACGCCTCGCATGGCTAATTTTCCTTCGACAAACATAATTTTCGTCCTCGTGACATCGATTCACAGAGGCAGCAAAGTGTGCATCTGCATATTGGTATTTTGATATCAACATAACTTAATTGGGATCGATGCACTGTGTCTACTTTCAATGTTCGTAGAATGAGTTTACACCTTGCATAGGGGAAAAAATACCGCCTGTGTTGCAAAGCATCCAATCACTGCCTTAGAATACATTGCTTCGTGTGACTTACTTCTGCGTTGGATCTGCATTGATACATTCGTTTATATATTTTTCAAGACAATAGTCTTCTTTGAACGCAACAAATTTTAGTCCGACAATTTAGCCATCCGGCCAAAGTTTAACCACTTGCTGAACGCCCAGCCATCTGAAACTGGTGGCTGCGTTCATACTTGTGAACATCGTCGATCAAAAGGCAAATATTACGCACATATGAGGCGCAACATCGATACATAAGTATTAGGTGTTGTGTCCAAAAAAATACATAGATACGTAATTTAAAAGACGCTAGTGTATCTTACTCTGCGCTAAAAATGCGATGCAAGAGAAAGATGGGTGGCAAGAAATTGCGACGACATTTGCAGCGAAGCGCGCAGAGACACGGCCAATTTTTTTTGTGTATGCTTGCGGTTGATAAGTATACACAAGAACCACCCGCAGATGCTGTATAAAATGTAGTTGACATTGAAGGAGTGTGAAGGCAGGGAATGAAGAGCAGGGAACTAGGTCCTGTTTGCCACCCTTCACTGGAGCGAAGGAGTGAAGGGACTAAAGGAAAAAAGAAGGAAAAAAGCACCGTCAAGGTGCATGTGCGATGAAGTAAGTAAGTTAGTCTGCTGCATTCCAGCCCATTCGACAGATCACAGACTACAAAAAATGGCGTATGAAGCGTAGCCTCACCTCCGTAGAACTTCAGCGCGTTTTTGTGTATCCAAGAATGCCTATCCACTCGGAGAAAACAAAGACACGTTTCTGAACGACAACAATTTCAAAGATAGTACATTGATGTATTACATCTAAGCAAAACGATTCGCTGATACACTCTAGTTAGCAGTGAAGAGAAGAGAAGAAGGGAAAAAAATATCAGAAAGGCAAGGAGGTTAACTAGACTGAATTCAGTTTGCTACCCTACTCGGGAGAGAGGGGAATCACGGAGAAAAGAAGAGAGAGACGAGGAGATACACATTGCACATAACACACACACACACCGCACACACAGTTCATGTTTCACAAGCGGTCGCACAGTGACGTTACCCTCAAGAATTGTAGAAGGGCTCGTGTGGCTTTGTGGGCTGAAATATGTGAAGGATACGCCCCAAGATGAGCAGCTAATATTACCATATAGAAGCGCGTCGATCCGTGAAGCTGTGCCCATGGAGGTAAACGTTAGGGGGTGCCCATTTCTGTCATGTCAGTTTTGCGTTTAATCTGTGTGTTTCCTACTATATGCTAAGCAGATCGTCACCTCCATGATGGTTCGTCTCAAAAGCAAACTTAAGATTATTGCCCTTGAAAAAGGCAATAATCTTCCTGACAGACTTTTTAGTGGAGAACGGACTGGAAAAGCGCGTATGATAGACAGCCAGAGATGGGTATTCATAAAATGTGGTCATGTATATACTGACAGTAGAATAGTAAGGTGTGCGTGTAAACAGTTTGACTGTGTGAACTGCTCTAAGAAAACTGTGTATTGGCATGATATTTGAACTGGTTTCAGCGTGCTATTATGTTTTTTTTCTTTTCCGTATTGTTAACTTTTGGGTACCGTTCTGTATTATTCTTTTTTATTTTCCGCTGCAGAACTTTGTGATATGGAGTAGCCGAGGCAATATGCACCTCAACCTCTCCACAGCAAAACAGTTAAAAAAGAACAGAACAGCAAACTTAACCTCGGGCGTGCTCGCAATGAATGTTCGTAAAGGCAATCGACGGGCGATTGATTGTACGGACCACTTGTCGTTCATTTGATGGGTTACGAAACTATTTGCTTGCGCTGTTCAGAACACGTCGTTCACGCAATCTGCTTTAACGGCGAACCTGAACAGACAGGTACGCCGATTTTCTCCGCGTGAGGCGTTCTCGAAGACTTGCAGCGTGTCCTTCAAGAAACTGTTGTCGCTACTTGTCAGAGGGGCAGTTTTAAAAGGGCCGATTTATACATACAACTGGTGCAACTTATTCACTTGCCGGATGTTGCGCTAATAACTAATAAAATGCAGGGAAATATTCGTCCCGTGGAGAACCTCAAACTGTTGTGCACTGCGAAGATGCCTCTGATAATTATTATTTTTTGTTAATCTGCAGGTATTTATGAGAACCTACAGCCGCAATTTGTGCGTGCGTGTCCACCGTTCTGCGTGTCATTACGTTGTCCGTATCACATCTGCGTGTGTCGATAACATGCAACACTTATGGTAAAGCAATTCAGGAGTGCATATGTTAGGTATATATGTTTTTAAATCAGATAAACCATGCAGTATACTGTCATCTCGTCTGGGGCACTACAACACATACTTACATTATTACCCTTCATAGAATGCAGAAAAAAACTGTTCGTTGTATTCTAAACGCTCCTTATTTAACGCCAACGTTTAGAAACATTCAATCTGCTACCAATGTCTGACATTTATGAAAAAAATAATAAGAAGGTATAAGAACAGTATTGGAAAAAACAACGACACCCTGAAACGCATTTGCGATTTGACACCAAAACATAAAACAATCTACACAAGGGGCTCTGGAATATGGGAACTACCGAGGTCCAGAGCAAATGATACCTACCAGATGTTACGGTATAATCTTCCATACCACCAACATAAATAATGTCATATAACATACCATGTGATATTATCAAAGAGTGAACATATGCTGTCTCTGCAAATACCTATGTGGTAGTGCCCAGAATGGGGTGTATATTTTTGTATAAAAAATCTGTTTCCACCTTTTCTATGTATTCTGTTCATCAACGTTTCAATTTTCTCTCGTATAAATTTAACTTTAGTTACTTTTTGAAATTTTCAGTACGTATAACTGATAAGTAATGTTTATATGTTTGTATAATGTGTATTATGAGTTGTGTCATTAGTTAAGTTCTGCTTCAGTATTGAAATGTTGCTCTCATTTGTTGTTTGTTTCTGCCTTAAAAATTGGGGCCATGAACCTCATCAAGCCTTGCTGGCTTTTTCTTCATGGTCCTCAACATTGTACAAATGTTGAAATAAAACTTGATTTGATTTGGTTTGATTAGTAACGATAACTAGCACAAGCTGACACCCCAGCTTCTTTTTAAAGACAGCATCATTATGCACAGATTTGCGTACCCTCCCCCCCTTAATATATTGAGAAACCGTATTATCCGTACCGCTTCTGTTGTTTTGCTCACAATTAGCAATAAGAATATATACACATTTTATGGTCAAGAGTGTTCTGTACAGAACTTGGCACACTTACTTGCACGGCTTGTCAAGAAAAGTAAATCCACGTTACATTCGTTCGCAGCCAGCACACTACTAAATGACATGGGTGTAATGTCATTTTTGGAGTCTTGAACAAAGAGAAAACATGACCTCTGTGTGTAGGCTTTTATTGATCTCTGGGGTGTGATGTGGGCACTAATGAGCCTTGGCGAAGAACTATTCACTCTTTGTTGACAGTAGAACGAAAGCGATATGTTGAACAAGTTTGACTTGAGTACACTGCGCATGTACTTACAAACGTTCGCTAATTCGATACCGAGGTCGAAAGGTGCACTCAAGAGAGAGAGAGAGAGAAATAGAAACATTTATTGTAGAAAAAAAAAGAGATGGAAGAGGATAACGTGAAACTCTGGCATTTGAAATGGCACGACATCGACGATTCCTCAGATACACATAGCCGGGAGAGGCCCCAACATGTCACTCCTCCATGCATCTTTAAGAACCGCACACTCAGCCGATACCAGCAAATATTTATTTCCTCGGATTGGCTGAGGGCGAGGCTCTTAAAAGAAGAAGGATGATTGACTCTGATCGGAATGTCAGCTAAGGTTGCCAACTGAAAGAAGGCGTTTCTCATATCTAATATATGGACCATTTATGAAGATTTGACGTCAGGATCCAAGTAACATAGCAATGGCGACCTGACGATTGATTGATATGTGGGGTTTAACGTCCCGAAACCACCATATGATTATGAGAGATGCCGTAGTGGAGGGCTCGGGAAATTTCGACCACCTGGGGCTCTTTAAGCGATGGCGACCTCCGTAATGGCGAAAATTTGGCCGCCGATTCTGAACAACAGATTTGTTCCGCGGTTGTGTTTGAACACATGATGGCAGCACGGTGCGTTCCACGAAAAGAAAAATAATAAAGACCAGTAACGCCTGTGTAGCTTGCCCTAAGAATGCTTTACTAATCGCAGTTGGCGTGGAAGATAGTGCGAGTACTAGTTATAGAGAGAGAGAGAGAGAGAGAGACAAAAATTCGGCAGATCACACGTACCTGGGAATCGACGTTATGCGAAGCATGCGGAGGGAAGGTGACCATGTTTCAATTTTTTTTATTGAGTGACACGTCATGAAATGACGCTGAATATACCTACAAATGTTGCACTTGAAGAGTTGCAGATATTTATATAGCCAGTTGTTTGCATTTACGCAACGATGCCAAGTGCAACATGCGTATTAGAAACACCAGAAGCAGCTAAAGCACCGATGCTCGCGAAGATGCTGGTCTTGGACACTGCTACAGAAATCAACTTCAGCGCATGGCAACTAACCACAATTGACGTTAACCCGACGTGACGGCTGTATCAAAGGAGTACATATGTAATGTTCCTAAAATTGGGTAGGCAGCAGTGCAACCAATATTGCGTTTCACAAATATTAGCGTCTATTTGAAAAAATAGTTCGAAGACGTTGGGTAGCTTTGTGGTAAAATGCTTCATTGCGACACAGAATGCTTGGGTTCGATTCCAGCTTAGTCCCTGACATTGGTTACCGATGTCGGGTATTTCGTAACGCTCACGCGTTAAAATTACCCATGTGTGTTCTCGTCGTTCCTGGGTAGATATACCAAGTGTCAATCACCTGTGGCACATACCCGTCCACGGGTATGTGCCACTATCTTACGGGAAGTGTTTGACAACGTACGCGACGGGATTGGGACATTATTCATGTCTTGACCAGCGCGTCATATTTGTCAACCATCTTACTCTCCCATGATAATTTTGGTTCACGCCAAGTTAAGGGGGTCAGCACGAGAGCACCCAAACGTAAGCGACTAGATAGATAGATAGATAGATAGATAGATAGATAGATAGATAGATAGATAGATAGATAGATAGATAGATAGATAGATATGCTCAAAGTCGCCAAAGTTCGCTAAGAAATGCTTCGCATTTATAAACTGAGATAAAGACAGGGAGGTCAACCAGAATTTTAGCACCTGGTTTGGTGTGTACTCAGGAAAGGGAGAAAGAAAGATGAGAAGGAAAGTTAAGAGAAAAGTAGACGCGCGAAAAAGAAAAGATCGGTGGTGCTATAGTCCACTCATTAGGCCACTACCACGCAAAAAAGTTCAACAAGGTCTTGGCTGATTTGCTGTGCGAAGGCGGATCGCGTCGGCATTCGAGCACTCGCTGTTCTAACAAGGGCCTGTGGTCAAAGCGGGCTAACACAGCAGCTCACACTTCAGAGTCACACAGTCATGAAATAAAGTGTGGGAGGAATAAGTCAAGTACGGTCCTGGCCACTAGCAAAGCCTCGCGGTTTGCGTGCGGTTCGCATCTTTGAAACGCGTATATGTTTTAGGAGAGGTAAAAGGTCATGAAAAATATGGTACAACAGGAAAGAAGGACTACATCTTACGACTTAATTTGCCACATTCATAACTCTCTTTTAAAATGCACTTTAACTCTCTTTTAGGAAGTAGCGCTTTTTCATTATTCTCCAGAGAGAGTATTGTTGAAAATTATGTATAGAAGACGAGCAGTGGTGATATATACATTAAGATGAGACCAACAAAAAGAAATCAAGGAAAGTTCCGAGGAACAGCTACACCAGGAACTTCCGGAAGAGTCGGTGTAACGAATCTTCCTGCCCAAGGAAACCGATCGTACAAAGCAGTTTACCGAAAGTGACGCGCCCTCTGGCAAGAGCGCGGAACAAGCGCCGTAAACATCGCTGAAAGGCCGGGCGCAGAAAGAAATACGGATGATTCCATACAAGGACCGACATAGAACTCGTATTGATGAACATTGTGTACTCGGAACTCATGTGCGATTTTAGTGTTCTCCGTCGTCATTCGCCACTGTGGGGGCGCGGAGGATGTTGAAAATTATGTAGAAGACGAGGAGTGGTGATATCATCATTAAGAGCAGGGCATTCCGAATAAAGAAGATGTGGATGGGTGGGCTTCGCCATGGGCATGGCGCTTCGTCTTTTTCTCTACAAGTATAATGATCTGCAGCAGGCAGCTGGCGAATATATCAATCTAAGAGAAGAGCTTGCATACAAATAAAATGTTTTCATCTTTCTTTTGTCTTTTTTTGCCATCTAGCTTGTAACATTTAGTCGTTATAACACCGGCATTTCCTTGGCACTTGGACATCGTTATAAGTGGACTTAACTAGTCAAAGCTCACCAAAGAGAGTAACAGGTATTGTCATATTAAAAGAAAAGCGGCGCACAAAAAGACGGAGACAAAGAAGAGAACCACACACAGCGCTGCGTGTGGTTCTCTTCTTTGTCTCCGTCTTTTTGTGCGCCGCTTTTCTTTTAATATGAATATACACCAACTCGCCCAACTTTCTATTCTGTTACAGGTATTGTTTTTGTCTCTTTTACTTTTGACAGGCAATGTTATTTATCATTATTTAGAAAGCGTAGTGTACATTATAGCTTACAAGCATATCCATGCCAAAGTAAGCGACGAGGAAGTACGTAGACGTGGGCCTTCGACATGGGAAACGCGCACGCGTTGACACTTGGCGGAATACATAGCGTGTCAAGCTGTATATAGTGTCTCCACTTTCCGATTAACGACGCGATTTACCTCATGCTCATTAATCCATCGATCAGCGTTGTTTTCTCTTCAGCGTGCCCGTGTATACGTCCACCTATAACGGAAACAAACTGACACGTGCCGCGGCGGCGAGCAGCTTATACGAGCGAGACGTGACTCGCCCGGAGCGTCGCGTGGCAAGGAGCGTAAGCAACGGGGCACACAACAGGGAAGAAGGATGCGATCCGAGACTTATTGGCATTCAGGTAATACGCGCGACCGACGCGCGTGCCAATTAACTCGTATACGCCGTAACCGACGGCCGTCTTTCTTTCCGAAAGGAAACGCGCTGGTCGGGACGCGTTGCAAGGACCCCCGGGCGTCGACGAAGGTTGTACATTAAACGCGCGCAACGTGAAACGTATGGGAGGACGCCCTTTTCACTCATGAAGCTGCGGCATGTTTTTTTGCGGAGATCGAAGAGGAAAACTGTCCTGTTTTCCGAGGAAGCGGCTGGTAGGGCGCACGTTGCATGCCTATGTAAGGATAGTTTTAAATGTGGACCTTGAAACGAACGGCGTTTCGGGCTAAAACGAGGACGATGTTTATGCGCAAATATTCGCACCGAGAGGAGATCGAGCGAAATGGCTTTCCTGGTTTGAAATCATTGTGGAAGACGGAGAGGGCTGTAACTGTGGGCAGTATTTCCCATTAGGCACGTGGGGGGCACGTTTACCCTTAACCGCAGCGCACCTCCCGCCCTCCTCTTAGCCCTATCCCCCCGCCTCTCCTATTGGTCGAGTCTGAAGGAAAACAAACTTCGCAATGAGTGCGAAATTGAGAATGAAGCGTTGACGAGCTTTTCACCATGGCCGGTATTAGTTGCCCGACTTTCCGGGGGTATACTGATGCAGGAAAGTACGCAGTTCTTGTAAGTGCAGTATTACTGGGCAGGAAAATGCAGATATTCGCGTCAGAAAAGTGTACGAACATAACGCCACATTTTAGAAAACGCTAGTGCAGGTCCACATGAGAGAGGATACGGGCTAACTTCGCGCCCTCCTCTGATAATTAAGGGGTATGCCCCCCTCCCCCCTTCCCAGTTGTGTGCACGCCTATCGCGCTGATGGGGCTGATGTTGTCGATGCGCAGAACCACGCTTTGAAGCGCCTGCTCGCGTGAAGGCGCCGGTCTCTTTGTGGACTTCCCGGTAAACGAACAAGCATCGATATCCCAGGCTTGCTTACTCAGGCCAGTTGGTCATGTAAAAAAAAAAGGGGGGGGGGGAGAAATGGGAAGTTTGCACTAGCCGTGTAAAGCCTAAGAAACAATGAATGCGGCCCTCTTGGCTCACGCTGGGCATTTCTTCGCGTACACACCCGCGCTTTTCGTCGCTCGGCTCGCGCAATGGTCGAACTCGGCGCGGTGGCTGCGTTGACGGTCTCCGTCGGTGGGCGCGGCTGATAAGCAAACGCCGCGCAGGGTTTTCAGCGAATACCGGACGTTTTACCTCGCCTCTTAAAAGCTAAGCTCTTAAAAACGAACAGGGACACGAACAACGAGACGTGACAGAGACGGCGCTTCGTCCGTCTCGGCACGTTCATCCAAACCACGCCTCCGCGTTTCGCGATATGACCGAGCACGTCGCCCGCGAGAAAGGCCTCGCACATCTTCAGCCACGCATCGATTTTTTAAGTGTGAATACACTTTATAAGCGACCCCAAACCATCCACCGCCGTCGGCGGCGTCCGCAGTCTTCTCTCTATCTTTAAAAGAAAGTGGACTTGGCGGGCCGCAGCGCGACGCTCTACCGAATAAGCCACGGACGCGACGCTGATAGTCCCCCTCCCCCTTCGCTCGCTCCTCCGCTCTCCTCGCTCGCTGCAGCTGCGCGCGCACCCCTCTCTCTCGCGCGCCCGCCTTCTCTCTCAGTCTCCCGTCGAGAGCGGGTCGTGCGATGGATGTCGCGGAGGCAACGCTACCATCTGGATATAAGGCGCGTTACTGACACCGATATCAGCGTCGCCAACGGATTTTAACTTTACTCCCCCTCATAGCATCACCCCGTGCATTCGCACTTAACCATGTTCACCCTCGGGGAAATGCTTGGGAGTTTTTGTGTGGTCAGAGCATGGAGGAGGAGGGATAAACAACAAGAGGGAAGGCAGGGAGGTTAACCAGGCACATGCCCGGTTTGCTACCCTACGCTGGGGGAATGGGAAGGGGGCATAAAGATGAGAGAGGAAAGAGAAGAGAAAGAGAGAGAGAGCACGGACACGCAGCTGGACTGAATACGTGGCTGCAGTGTGGAAATATATTATGCCGTATTTGGATTTAGTGAGCGAGTTTCGCAAGCAGTGCGACTCTGAGGTTTGCGTTCGTTAACGACTTACACCGTACTGCACTAAATGTCGTTGTGCGGAATTACTTCGCAGCGTAAATTAAGCAGATGGGAGTGCCACTGCTACCGAAGTACAGTGAATGGGAGACGTATATATTTGACTTAATCTATACTTCTGCAGATCTACTCCTACGTGAAATTTAACTAATCTACTTCTACGTGGAAAATGACTACTCCGCGTTTATGATGTCCTGACTTATCTCTTGTGTCCATGTTTGCACGCCCGGCCTCTTTACCATGAATACCTACCAACTGTTCATCCCTCTGTGATTAAAAGTTTTATCCCCAGCTGCTGAGGATGAAACTATCTATCACATGAGTGATAGACAGATAGATAGATAGATAGATAGATAGATAGATAGATAGATAGATAGATAGATAGATAGATAGATAGATAGATAGATAGATAGATAGATAGATAGATAGATAGATGAAGAAATGAAGAAAGAGATATGAATGAAGTATTGTCAGGGAGGTTAACCTGGGAAGATTTTGATGATACACTTAGAGGATATAACTTGTAAGGAAAGACTAAACAACAGGAGAGAAATAAAGCTTCGTATCTCTGTTAACATGAGGCATATAGCTTACATGAGCTAAAAAAAAAACATTTTCGCAAAGCGCAGATTGGGCTTGAATAACCACACGGGGGTGTCATAGTGATCTAACGAGGCTGGTGTCATCTTTTGCAACCCTCTCGGGAGCCCGCCTGAACCTCTCCCCCCTTTTGCGTCTTGCTTCTTTCTCCCTTCCTCTCCTTCTGCCTCTGTCCACCTCATGGTCGAGGAAACTGTGATTCACTGAATGCACCAGAAACGTTGTTGTTAACCATAAAATTCGCGGTTGGCGTCACGGAAGCGTAATTCCCATATCCAAAAAGCCGGACATCCTAGCTAATGTGCAAGAATACTGTCTTCACGATGACGGCAGCAATAGTAAAACGCGCTCACCACGTCATACAGATGACGTGTGAATGAAAGATCGGAACATCTATGTGGAAACACCAATAATGGCTGGCTGACGTTCGAGGAGCATGTAATTACGGTTGCCCAATTGGGTACGGAGACCCACGTGGCGGCTTCGGGGCATCTGATTCGTATATGCGCATGCTCTTCCGTAAAACGCAGTTTGGGCGGTGTCCAGAAAGCCGTGGAGACGGCGTCCAATTGGGTGACTGCGACGGACAAACTCAACTGACCTCGGTATAATCTAACCGTCGCATCGTATATATATACATGCGTAAGTTGATGTTGCTCCGACATGTTGCACGAAGAAGAAGAAGAAGAAGAAGAAGAAGAAGAACAAGAAGAAGAAGAAGAAGAAGAAGAAGAAGAAGAAGAAGAAGAAGAAGAAGAAGAAGAAGAAGAAGAAGAAGAAGAAGAAGAAGAAGAAGAAGAAGAAGAAGAAGAAGAAGAAGAAGAAGAAGAAGAAGAAGAAGAAGAAGAAGAAGAAGAAGAAGAAGAAGAAGAAGAAGAAGAGGGTGGTTTAACGTCCCAAAACCTCCATGTGATTAAAAAAAGTTAAAGACCACAATGCATAGTTGAGGTATTTATTTTGGTGACAACACAGGTCGTACACGTTTAAATGTTCTTTTTTACTTTACAATAAAGAAAAGAAGCTTCAATTGAAGGGTTCGTTTTTTGTTAGACACAATAATAACGAGAATTTAAAGACAATAATGCCGAGGAAAGTATAGGAGATGTTATGAGAAGTAATGGTAATGTAAATGTGAAGAAAGAAAAGTGGAATGAAAAAGAATTTGCCGCAGGCACTAATTAAACCTCCTACCTTTGAATAAATTCCCAGGTTCGGTCTCTGTTGGTGGCAAGTTTTCTTTTCGTCCACTTTTCTTTCTTCATATTTTCTACAATTACTACTCATAACATCTGCTATAATTTCCTTGCCACATTGTCTCTTAGTTATTGTTGATCATTCCCTCTTAGTTCTCCTTCGTACTTGTATCATTACACTCTAATAATGAGTTTAGTGTGTATAAGAAATAATTGCGATCATCTGTATTTTTTCCAGTTTCATTTTTTGAGTTTACCCCTCTCAATCTTTTTGTTTTCTTTCACTTGCATAAGCTTTCCCTAAACTGCTTGCTCAACTTTTATATATTGATTGCTATAACAATGTTGTCTATTTTACACATTTTTAAGGGGCCGTGGTCCCAGTCAAGCCATTAGAGGCTTTTTGACCACGGCCCTCAGTATCTCGAATGTTGAAATAAATAAAGTTCGAAAGTTTTCAAAAGTTCAAATTATTTCATTTCAAAGTTGTTTTACTCTGTCGCGAGCGATAAACTATCCTATATGGCCACGAACAAACAAAGAGATAAATGCTTCAGTATAATAATGAATGAATGAATGAATGAATGAATGAATGAACGAACGAACGAACGAGAACGTCGCAGCCCACTGAATCGACGACAGAAATATAGCGTAGCAGCGTTAGAACAGGAAAAATTCGCTTTGGATGAAGTGGTTTGATCATCAACGCACTACTAATCAGATATGAAGTGCACGGCGCTGTGCTTCCTTTAGAAAACGTGTTCACCGCATTAAGATTCAATGGAGAAACAGTATACGTGTGAAGGCGTAGAACGCATGATGATAAGTCTTCCGCTATCAAGACATCGCTAGCATTTGTACATGTATACTGGGGAGTTGAAACATGCAATCAATACAATTACGAAGACTCCCCTTCTCGCCACGGTCTATTCTCCTTTCTTTTTCCCCCAAGCTTTTATGCGTGAGATCCTTTAATATCTATCTCCCGGAAACAATCGTCAAGTGAACGCGCAATGTGGAAGCTAATTACTGTGGTGAATACCCTCGTGCTAAAAATTTGCATGCGGTGCGGTTCAGCTTTAGAGTTAATCCACCCACACCTGAGAAAGACACTGTGTTCTCGTTCTCAGGTCCTTGGGCAGCTTTGGCCGCATTAGAGTTTGTAATTTGTAATTTCTCGCGCAGTATTGAACGTCGTCACTGCGATTTCCTCGTAGACTCAACTTGTTTAAGGATCCCGCACTAATTCTTATTTAAACCATGCACGCACACGAACGTGCTTTCGTTACCTGTTATAATTAGTATGTGAATTCTCACGGGTCTCCTAGCATTGCCTTGCGAGGTCGTATTCAGTGTACAATACGTAATTAGTACAGCTTAATGAATAAATATAGGCACTTTGTTGCCTGAACTAGCTGCAGTTAAGACGTCACTTAAAGATATAACAATTCATTGGGCTTTGCGCTAACTTCAAAGGGCTTAAGCCAGAATTGTCAGGGAGGAAATTCATAATACCAAACATTATACGTTGGGATTAAAGGGACATTTTAGAAAGTAAATGCGTTTAGGTCTTTGTTTTCGAATGCAAACGTTCTGCATATAACTGTAAGCACGCTATTCGCAGCATTGGTTTTTAATCTTCTTCACTTGCACATAGTTATCACTGTGAGCGTCTTCTTCGTTTCGTATGGTTGGTCAGGTGACTCTGCCGAATAAATGCCATCGAGACCGCAACGGTGTTATTGTATTGCAGAGGTGTGGAGGTTGCTTTCGAACACCAGGCCTTCTATGACTTCGAGTTTCCATGGAGTTTCGTTCGGATCACTGCTTGCTTCACCTATCCGCTATCATGACCCAAGAAACGCTGCTCGGACCACTCGGAAACCCACTCACTATCAATCGGGTTTAAAAACCTTTAAGGTTTGCATCCTCATTTGTCGCGCCACTACTTTATTTACAGTAATAGGCCTTACGTCTGCTGCAATACTACGGATCGTCCTATCAAGCTCACCGAATGCCTCATGCACTGTTGCTTGAGCTTGCTGGACTGACGCACATTACGGTGTATCATCGAATGTATCATACATTGAGCTTGCTGGAGTGATGCCCCTTACGGTTTATCATCGAATGTTTCATGCACAGCTGCTTGGGCGTGATGCCCATTACGGAGTATCATCGAATGTCTCAGTAACAGCTGTTCTGGCTTGCTGCATGGGTCGACGCCCCTTACAATGGATCATCGAGTGTCTCGTGCACTACTGCTTGGGCTTGTTGGACTCATGCCCCTTATGGTGTATCGTCGAATGTCTCCTGCACAGCTGGTTGAGCTGGCTGGACTGATGCTTCTTACGGTGTATCATCGAATGCCTCATGCACAGCTGCCTGGACTTTCTGGACTGATGTCCCTTACGGTATATCATCGAGTGTCTCATGCACTTCTGCTTGAACTTGCTGGACTAATGCAGCTTCCGGTGTATTATCGAATGCTTCATACACAGCTTCTTTATCTGGCTGGACTGATGTCCCTTCCGGTGAATCAGTTCTGCAGAAACCGACAAGATAGAGAGGAAACTCAAGGACAAGATAAAGGTTTCATTTAATACCGGCAGTCTCTGTATGAGAACATCGAAGCTGTAACAAACATGATTAATGGTAGTAAACAAATGAAACATCAGCCAGCTGCTCCGTCAGTGCCGCTCATTTACTGAGCCGTAATTCTTATAAGAATTACGGCTCAGTCCTGAATGGAACGTATACGTTTCATTCAGGACCCATTTTTAGAATCACCCATCCTCGTTTATAGAGAAGCATGAATTCTGGTCACATACGTCGTTGGCAAGCTTACGACACCCGCGCAGATGACCGAACCTTGGTTAACCGTGAAAAATGATACCTTTCAAGTATGTCTGGGAAAGTGTGGAGCCAAGCGCCAGAAATATCAGCATACATGCGGCAAAAAGTGAAGACCTGAACGGTCTCGACCACATTGGTCTTACGACACATGCTATGCCCAATGTACATATACAGCGTAGCGTCCTTCGTACAATTGTCAGCTTCTCCAGAACCGCAGGCCCACCAACACTACAATGCTTTGCTCTAATATACCTATAATGCCTTCGCCTGCCAATGCCGCAAGGAGGAGGAAAAAACCTTTATTGATGCTGGCTGTGCCAGATAGCCCTTATTCCCACCGGGCTGGTTGACATCCCTAGTCCGGGACGTCATTAGTCGAGGCCGCCACCCGAGCCCGCTGGACTAGAGTTCGCTGTTCCTCTAGTGTGGAGCTATTGAGTAGGGTCGTCTCCCAGTCCTCTTTGGTGGGGTTGGGAAAGGGGGTTAATTTTGGGTTCATTTGGCAGGCCCAGACCATATGGTAAGTGTTGGCCACTTTCCCACAGTACTGGCACTGCCCACTTGTTTTTGGGTCGTAATATTTTAGTATGGCTGGGCAGAGCAGCGTATTTGTCTGTAGGCGCCGCAGGACGCGCTCCTTCGTTTTCGAGAGTCCCTTCGCTGGTGCGGGATACAAGCGGCGTTGCTCAATGTAGTGTTTTTGATTTCTTGAAACCGTGTTAAAGGTGTGGGACGTTCAGGTCTACCAGGGGAACGGGGAGTTTCCCGGGAAGTAAGCACGCGGGCCGCTGCATGTGCAGCCTCGTTACCCTGTAGACCCTGATGTCCCGGAGTCCATATAAAACGTTTTGGGGTAGGATCGTGGTTCCTGATGCTGAATTTTAATAGTCTATTAGCCAATGGAGAGATTTCTCCCGCAAGATAGCTCTCGCAGGCTCTTCGAGAGTCTGTAACTATTTGTTTTGAGTTTGGATGGGATACTGCCAGTGCAATGGCCACCTCCTCCACCTTACTTGAGCTTGTGGCTTTGAAAGTGAGGCCGTCCACCTGCGTTCCTTGATGTATTACCGCCGCCGTGTAGTATCCCCTAGGTGACGGGCCGGCCACATCGACGTAATAGCCCCATTACGGGAGCCAAGCCGTTGTTCAAGTGCCTCAGCGCGTGCTTGCCTTCTACCCTGGTGCGCCTCTCTGGTCATATTGCGGAGAAGCGGGGACACCCAGAGTTTTGTTATCCAAAGTTCAGTAATACGCTCCGCGTTTTCGATTTCGCATTCGTGCCGGATCAAGAGGTGGTCCAGTAGGCGCCGCCCGGGGGGCGTCTGCGTAAGACGCGTATATTGATTTGTGAATTGCCGCAAAGAACTTGCCTCGACTCGGGGAATTCCTCTTCATTACGGGTCGCCTCGCGGAACGCAGGTTTATGTATAGTGCTTACGCAATGTGATTGCAGAGTATATACAGGGGGCCGGATATGGTGTAACATGTCTTCTGTTTTCTCCGAAATCCAGGAGAGAACGCCTTAAAAGCAACGCGAGTGCAACGCTTCTTTTAAAACAATGATTGCTAAAGCACATAAAAAAAAAGCCATTACCGCCGTTTGTTAAGCAAGACGGAGAGCTGAGTGAGTTGGTGCTGATTCATTGTGGCGTGCATGTAGCACGAAAAATACGAAAACAAAAAAGTGAACACCACAACCGCTTACTCACAACTGAAAGCTCTATCGTTTGAGCCGAACGTCAGGCGTCAAGCGTAGTCGAGCGTCAAGTTTATATGTTACAAATTTTCGGTTCTAGTTATGAAGTATTTAATTGTGAGTAAGCGCCTGTAGTGTTCCCTTTCTGGTCCTCGTCTTTTTTTTTTTGCGGTACATTTAGGCCGAAAGGGAAGCAGTTTGTTGCTGTTACATATAGGCATGGTACACAGTCGTATACAGCGCCAGACATATATACAACGCCGCGACACTCGATTTACAACTCGGCTAGTTTGCGCGTGTTGCTAGCATGAATATTCCCGGTGTCGCTGTCAGGAAATGGAAAAAAATTAAAAAATAATAAAATGGCGCTTCAACTATAGCGATGTATACGGCGAATCTTTCTAGTGGGTGGTGTTTGCCCAACTGCTTACGAAAACAGGAGGACCTGTTCGGCTAGTTGGTATTTGCTGATCGACATAGTGTATTGATTGATTGATATGTGGGGTTTAACGTCCCAAAACCACTATATGATTATGAGAGACGCCGTAGTGGAGGGCTCCGGAAATTTAGACCACCTGGGGTTCTTTAACGTGCACCCAAATCTGAGCACACGGGCCTACAACATTTCCGCCTCCATCGGAAATGCAGCCGCCGCAGCCGGGATTCGAACCCGCGCCCTGCGGGTCAGCAGCCGAGTACCTTAGCCACTAGACCACCGCGGCGGGGCGACATAGTGTATTCGAAACACACAAATATAAACACACGCAGACATATATCAGAAGCACCTACGACATGGTGCGTGTGCAGTGTACAGACAAGTGTCTCTGTGTGTGTGCGTGTGTGCGTGCGCGAGTGCGTATTTCACTTATACATGACGGTGCCTGAGGGGGAACTGGACAAACTAACAAGGACAGCGAATCAGTTATTTTACAGGAAGGTGACGCAACACGGTACAAAGCCAGAGACGAGGGAACAAGTACGCGAGCGCACACTTGTACTTGTTCCCCCGTCTCCACCTCTGTACCGTGTTGCGTCACTTTCCTGTATTATAACTATGGACCAACTAGCCCAGCAACAAGTGTTATTAGAGCACCCATTCAGGTTGGGAGACAAGACGTAGCTGAGGTCTATAGGGATGATTCGATCACTTGGGGTTCTTTAAAGGAACTATAAACGACGTCTGGAAACACAAACAGCAGGTTATCATTTCGTGAAGGTTCCCGTCTTTTCGACACGGTTCGTGATGCCCGGTATACCTGTTCACGTGACGTCAGGAAGAAGTAAGCTCTTTACTGGACCATAAACGAGTGACATCAGTTGTGAATTGTCTCCTGCCGTGCTTCGCCATGCGTTCGCACGCCGCACTGTGCCTTGTCCGCCATGACTATTGTGCTCGATCGATTGATTTCACTTCATTGTGTCTGTTTTCCACGACGCAAGCGGACTTAGCAGCGCGTAGTCAACAAGCGCGAGATCCTGATAGGTTCGACGCCTATTGCTGACATCCTCAACTTGTTTTACGAAGAAATAAGTGGCGAGGAGGAGATTACGCCTGTAGGAGAGGTAGCGAAGGCGTGAAGAAAACCACTTTGTAGTCTTTGAACTAAGAGAGGCTTAGGAGCCTTTTAACGTTCATCAACATCGCACAGTAGATGGTCATCTAGCGTTTAACCTTTATCGAAATGCGACCACCGTCACAGGGATCGAACCCGAGTCTTTCGGGTCAGTAGCCGAGATCTGTAGCCACTGTGCCCCTGCAGCCCTTTATACTCCCCTTAGTCTGTGTAAGAACGCTTTGGGGGGACTGGACCACTAAAACATTTTTTGTGTGTGCATCTGTGTTAGCACAAACCAGGCAAACTTCAGCTTCCCCTCCTGAACTCAGAATCGTTTGTCCTTAGTGTAGGCCAGACAACCACGCTCAGCCTGGTCGACCTCCCTGCCTTTGCCTTTCCCACCTACCTTTTTTCCTTCCCACATCCCTGCAGGTAGAAATCAGACACGTGGATACAGCTGCGATACTTGTTTTCTCGGTATTTCTTCCCATAAACTGTAAAAACCTGAAACTTATTACTGGAACAATTAGTTTTTGTATCTACTAATCATAATCTTTACAGCCTACGGTGTTTATAATAAACCATTGATATCCTAGTTTTGTTCGACATGTCTGTTCCATTTGAGAATGTTTACCTATTGTCTGTTTCACATTGTTCACCTTGATGTTAACATAGTCTTATGTATATTATTGCTTATCTCTGTCAAAAATGCAAAACGTGGTACTCGGTTTACATTGCCATAGTAGCTTCGAGGCAACGCAGGTATCTATCTATAAATAAATAAATAAATAAATAAATAAATAAATAAATAAATAAATAAATAAATAAATACACTCATAGAGTTCTTAAGATATTCGCCCAAGAGAAAACTAAAATGCGAAAGCCAGCTTCCTCTTCCGTCTCAGTTGATGAAAGCTTCCTGCACGTATCATGGTTACGCACTGCCTCACTGACCGGAGGCACTTCAAGTATCGAGAACTTCATTCGGTTTCTGCATTGCTTCAGAGATCAGTCCACGGCGGACCAAGCGACGATGTCATGCAATGACGCCTCGCGTGACGTCACGTGACGGGACTTCACAGTGACGTCATGACGACTGTCGCAAGTTTTGGCGATCAGCGAGGTCATTACAACGTCGTATGACGGTGTAATCACGTGACTATTTTTTTCTGCGTCACTCGTGCTGACACCGCACACGGACACCTTTCACTTCTGATAAGTAGTCTGAGGCTTTCGCCTTAATTAATAAGTACACAAGGTGGCCAGACGTTCGCCCTCACGCTGACTACCTGCACTCAACGCAAGATTGCATTCGCGAGAATTGCCTCCACTTTTATTTGTTGGGGAACATCATGAACCTCGTTACGCGGACATCCTTGGAGTATCGAACAGCCACTCGGTATAAGAGGCGAGCCTCCGAGCGTTGAGCGCCGCGCCGCCAAGCCCTGACCCAATATGCGCCGCTGCGGACCAGAACGTTTTTTTTATACCCTCGCAAGAGGCCATGACACCGTACTTGGGGAAAATGCGTTGTCGGCTGCCTCGGTATAGTAGCGAGCTCATTCCGCAGCTCTCTGCCGATTACGGGAGCCGCACCAGATGGAGCCTGGAATAAACACCCGAAGAGCAAGGCGCCGCTCCGAGATATATCTGTCGTACGAGCCGCAAGTATCGAGACGCTCTTAAAGTGTAGCGCGCGTTGCGTGGCAGGCAGGAAACGAGGGCGCTCGCTTTCGAAATCGTAAACGTGGCTGTTCGTCTATATTTACAAGCCCGCCCGTACGTGGTACCGGGCACCGGGGTCAACGAATATTTCCGGTGACAGATAATCCATTGACCCAGTAATATGCGGGTGCGCTGGTAAGTATCGATGATGGCCAAGCTTATAATCCTTCTTAAGTGAGTTGCGGAAAAAAATTGAAGTACGATAGCAAGACACCTGGACACCTGGACATCTTAACTCAGTCAATATGAATTACCAACTGCCCCGCCGTGGTGGTCTAGTGGCTAAGGTACTCGGCTGCTGGCCCGCAGATAGCGGCATCGAATTCCGGCTGTGGCGGCTGCATTTCAGGTGGAGGCGGAAATGCTGTAGGCTCATGTGCTTAGATTCGGGGGCACGTTAAAAAACCAAAGGTGGTCGAAATTTCCGGAGCCCTCCACTACGGTGTCTCTCATAATCATATGGTGGTTTAGGGACGTTAAACTCCACATATCAATCAAAGGATTACCAACTCGCCCAGCAGTCTTTGCTTCTTTTATAATCCAGGCTGGATTCCAAGAGAAGGCAAACGCGTGCCAGGGCAATACAGAGAGTTAGGTGAGCAGATGAGCTCAAGAAGTCAGCAGTGGTGACTTGGTCGCAGCAAGCACTAGACCGGGTTGACTATATAGCGAAGCATGAGAGAAGCCTCTGCCCTACAGTGGGCATAGTGCAACTGATTATAGTAATACTCAGCAGTACTTCATTCGAAGTTCGGCAGTCGGGCATGTTCTGCAAATGAGCTCTGTGGAAACCCTCAAGATGGCGGAAAGGTTGATTGATTGATTTGTGGGGTTTAACGTCCCAAAACCACCATTTGATTATGAGAGACGCCGTAGTGGAGGGCTCTGGAAATTTTGACCACCTGGGGTTCTTTAACGTGCACCCAAATCTGAGTACACGGGCCTACAACATTTCCGCCTCCATCGGAAATGCAGCCGCCACAGCCGGGAATCAAACCCGCGACTTGCGGGTCAGCAGCCGAGTACCTTAGCCACTAGACCACCGCGGCGGGGCTGGCGGAAAGGTTTGGAAAAGGAAAGAATACATCCACCTTTTTGTAGCACGAAGACACACACACACAAAACAAATCGTACGTAGTTCTCAGATTTAAATTTTCTATATAGTTGCCGAAAAAAAATCGTCCTGGTCCAAGATTCGAACCCGGGGCTAACGCCTACCCGAGGCGGTCACTCTACCGATCAAGCTAACCAGGAAACTAGCAGTTGACAGCGAGGGTGAATTCATCGGAAATGCCTTGGTCTCTTGTTCGAATCCCAGACCACAACGAATACTTCGGCAACTAAGAAGCTTTTCTTTCTCAGAAAGCGGTACGGATCTCTTTGTGGCTTCGTGCTTGTCTTGTTTTGTCGCCTAAATCTTGGCTCATACCCACAAGGGGGATCGGCTACACTGTACCTTATAATAGAAGTTTTTTACACAACACTTGATAAAAAAAGAGAGAAATGAGTTAAGAACAATAATAATTTTCCTTTAAAAAATGTGAAAAGTGCAGAAGAATTTAATAAACCAGAGTATATAAAACGAATTAGCAAAAATGAACAAGCTACAAACGATTGGTTGTCTTCTTTCCCTTCTTCACCCCTTCCGCCACCTTGCTGCAATTTCCGCAGAAGTCATTTGCAATACTTGTGTCCACGTGTTTCGAGTTGTAAATGAATTCACCCTGCCACT
The DNA here is from genome assembly GCF_013339725.1 of Rhipicephalus microplus. NCBI lineage: Eukaryota > Metazoa > Arthropoda > Arachnida > Ixodida > Ixodidae > Rhipicephalus > Rhipicephalus microplus. The sequence continues at coordinate 150,462,644 of NC_051171.1, read as the reverse complement.
GTCAATGGCTAGCTTGCTCGCTGGTCAGCTCAATTGGTAGGGCGACCACCACGCGAAGGCGTTGGTCCCAGGTTTGACAGGACAAACTTTTCGGCAACTGAGGAGCTTTTCTTTCTGAGAAATCCGTACGAATGTCCCTATGGCTTAGTGCTGCACACAGGTGGTTGTCTTCTTTCTATTTCTTCTCGGGTTCGTTCTATTTCAAGTACTGTTACTAAATATCGTGCCCGTAATCCAGTTATACTAAGGCACCTCCACTGTGTAATTCCATTACTTTTTCAATGAGTCAGCACAGGGGACTAGATAGATTGTTCGTAAAAAACACTTTAAATGTCAATTAAACACGTGAGGAAGAATACTGGGTTAGAGTGTCGCATCGAGCTATAATAGAGAGGTAATTTTGCAAGCGAGGATATTCATATCGAGTATTTACATAGTTTCGCTTCAGCGGGGTTCTTGTGCATTACTGCGCATGGCGTATATAATAGAGTAACTATTAATTAACTATTGCATGGCGTATAACTATCAATGAACTATTACACGGCCACAACTTACCTAAACGTTATGCGTGATGTGACAGCAATAAGTTCACATGTAACGCAAGTGCAGAGCCCCTGTTTACAAAATGGATAAATCTCTACTGAAAATAAGGGAGGCACACCGTGACTACCAACCCAAACGTCAATAGAAGACCATGTTATGCACTAGGTCAGCGCAATTGTCTATGCCAGCACAGCGTGCGCTCCGAACGCGTATGGACGCGCAATTTCGACGAGGATTTCCTGGCGGTCATTTCCAGTCCATCACATCAATGGCTGACAGTCTTCGTACACTCAAACGCGCCACGGCGCTGCAGCCACAGCTACAGAGCGGAGCCACGCGGTGGCCTCGCAAAAGGCGCGCAAGGCTGAGTGCGCACGCGACTTCGTCCACCGTCCGCTACAAACGACAGGTCTTTCAACACGAATCGCGTCCGTGCCCTCGTGTATTTGTTCTACGAACACAGCACACGACCGGGTTGTCCCACCATATACCTTCAAGCCTGCGCAGACCGTGACGAAGATCAAACATCCGGCTTCAACTCAGGCGTGCACGCAACGGGTCTTGTACGGTGCATTCCGTCGGGCAGGAGTTCGCCGAACAAAGGTGGCTATAGCCTTCCCGACGTGCTGAGAGATATGCAAATACGAGAGGCAAACCGGGGTGGGTCAGTGAGGAACGGCTCCTGTCTTGCGTACCCACTGCGACATTCACGAACTTCCTATCCGTATACTTGTCTGCACGCTCTTAGCGTCACCGGAAAGACGTAATCTTTTCGGTGCCGGTATCTCGGATGTTTCAGCTGCGCTTGCGTGCACGGCATTCGTCGTGCGTCTGCGTGTATATTGAAATCAGTTTGATTACGAATGTTCCGGTGCACTTGAACGCTGTGATGTCGGTCACTCATTGTTTACGTGGTTGAGTTATACGTAGTTAGGCACTTAGGTCAAACATGGCACCGCATTGTTTGTGTACGCGTTGTAGCAATACTCACGCCGGACGTTACGCAAAGTTTCTGTGCAAGCGCGCGCGCCACAGCAGCCTTAGAGGTTACCGAACACTTACAATGTGGATAACGCACTGCTTCCTCGCGGCTTATCAAGAACCTTGTCACTCAAGGATGGCTCGCCGGCATTGCGCGCGTTTGAGACTTCCATTATTGAGACATGATTAAGTGACTCATGGCAAGACATACTGCATATGAAGAGTCACTCAAGTGCAGCAATATCCGGACAGATCATCTGCAGGATAGTCCTGCCTGTGGCAAAATTATCCCCATGAACACCACTTCCGTTGTTAGAATTGTACTTTTCGATTGTTTCCAAGATTGTCGGAAATAGATTGCAGGAACAGTGACTTGATCATAACGATTAACTAGTTACACGCGCATTCAGTAATGACATTCAGTAATACCATGCACGCCGAAGGATTGTCCAGCGCTAGGCCTGCAAGACCTGGCCTTTCTCTGTAAATATCAGGGCTTATACGTCTACTAGAGCTGTGGTTCTTAGCAGCCTGCTTTTTTTTTTATTTTTATGTGATCCACACCAGACACACAACATCAATAACGAGTTGCACGTATTGAGGCAATAAATTGAAAGGCGCAAAACCCTCAATTACTCCTTCCTGATTCAAAATGAACCCTTGATTATTTGACCTCAAAGATCGCAAGCCAGGCCCGTGGCCTCACGACTGACCAATCAGCCGTCTCCCGCCATATATGAATGTCCAACAGCGGCAGCGTGAATACCTCTCGCCAGTTCCGTGCAGTGCCACGAAAGCTCTTGTCCGCGTCAACCAGACATAACATAGAAGGTGAAGACATGCTTCTCCACTGTACATGAACGGAGGGATTAGTTGCTCGCAATGGGCGAGCTCTCTTCACTTCTCGGACATCTATGGCCTCTTCCTATTACGAACAGGCTGACACAGATCATAAGCGTTTATAACAGTAGTTTCCGGGGTTTCATGTGCTCAAACCACAATAAGATAACGAAGTACGCCCTAATAGAGGGCGCTGAAAAAATCGCCACCTGGAGTTCTTTAACGTACGCCTAAACCAACGTGCCCCGCTACGGTGGTGTAGCGGCTAAGGTACTCGGCTGCTGACCCGTAAGTCGTGGGATCAAATCCCGACTGCGGCGGCTGCATTTTCGATGGAGGCGAAAATGTTGTAGGCCCCCGTGCTCACATTTGGGTGCACGTTGAAGAACACCAGATGACAAAATGGTTTCCGGTGCCCTCCACTACGGCGTCTCTCATAATCATATGGTGGTTTGGGACGTTAAACCCCACATGCATATCAATAAAAAATCAACTTAAACCTACATACACGAGTATTTCGCCTCCATCGAACTGCTACCGCCGCGGCAGACATCGAACCCGCGTCTTTCCGGAAAGCAGCCGACTACCGTAGCCGCCGCGGTGGCAACCGTAAACGTTCGCTGCACTGAACATAGTTGTCTAGACGGCGACTTCCATCCCTGCGGGTGATCCGCGGAGACGCAGCAGCCGAGCGGCAAAGGCGGGCGTTGCACGCGATGGCCCAGTTTCGGCGCGACCCGCACGAGGACGATGCCTTCTCCCTCACATCCGCGAGAGGGGATTCTCCGTTAATGGCTCGCTTCCTCCTCTTCCTCGGCGACCGTGACCTGCAACGGAACGCGCGCGCGCCGGGACGCGAGAACAGCTGGGATGCCCGAATAGCGCCTCGGTTAGCCCCGACTCCTTGGCTGGAAGGCCACAAGCACAGCACCATCGCGCGCGTTGTAAACACGGGCGCGTTGTCTTCGGCACGAATCACACTGGTCTCACAAAATGGATGGACGTTGGACATCTTCCGAGAGAGCGACGCTGTATGTGGATGGAGAATGTAAACAGAATGATACGAAAACGATGTCTTCCTGCGCATCGTTCCGCCATTTCCCGTCACAGTGTGTCACGTCCGGTTCTGACTGAGTTCGGCCGCCGTAGTTAGTTGCTTGTGTTCTTATGACAATATTAATTAACCAATGGTTGCTTAATAATATAGTTTGGTAGTGTTCCGTCGACTGATGCTTCCCAATGTTGACTAGCTGTTGGCTAGCGTCAGTAGTTACAACAAGAAAACTGTCTTCATTCAAACCAAATCTATTGATTGCGTCGTGTTCGTTTCATTTTACATCGACTTTTTTCTTCTGATTTTCTGCAGGTTCGGTAGGGTCATGCCTGGAAGTTGTTGATTAGGTGGGATGAGGTGGTGGGGAGGTTGGGGGGGGGGGGGCAATGATGTTCGTATGAATTATTTCTTAACCGCATCCTTGGTTGGCTCACTCCAGTATGACCGGTGCTTAAATTGATCTACATTCGTTTGACTAACACGCAACATGCTATTATGTCCTTAACATCTCTATCTCTCTGTTTCACGAATAGCTAGTGAATGCATATTTTATTTTATTCTCGGTTTCAAAGCAAGACAGTCGACATCTTTTCCAGGCATCAAGGCGATCTGCGTATATCCAGAGTTTGATTTTCAGTTCTCCATCTTTCTTTTTTTTACTTTGTATCGCTATATATAGAATTGAAAACAAGGCACTGATTCCCAGATTAGTAATTCAAAAGCTCGTTCTCTAAAACAATGTGCTTCTCCCACGTTCAGTGACGTTACGCTACTCCGAATCACTATTGCCTATGCGTCAGCCTTAACCTGTAAATGCACAATTCTGAAAGAAGCAAGCTGCAAACGGCACTTGTAGGTGTTGCAGTGTAGTGCTTTAGCACAAACGTGTGAATTTTAAGCGCTTGCAAATGTAGCTGCGATGCTTCTTGCTCTGTTACTACATTCGACATGTGATTGCCTATTTCTATGTAACGCATCTATAAAAATACTGTTTTGTTTTTTGAAAAACCCCCGACGTCTGAGCTCATCATAAGAGGTAAACAAAAGTATACGTCATTACTAGTTAGTGTTGCAATATGCCTTGCTGCTGTAAAAAAGAAAGTGGAAAGGTTATAGTGCTCATAGGAGAAGAGATGAGACCTGTGCGAAGGTCTTGTAGTATTTAGTAATATTGAAATGAATTCACTGGTTTTACTGATACATCAAATTTAGATGACGCCTCACACGTCTAACATTATGAAAAGTGGTTCGGAGAATCGACGGGGGGGGGGGGCATTAAGTGCGGTTATGGCATGGCGTGTGCGTTTAGTTAAAAACAGGTAACGCTGATCGTATCGGTGAGGTTGGAAGGACGAGTCTCGATGGAAAACTGGTTGCCTAACCGCAATCTTGGACTTGTGGGAGCGCAAGGAAACCTTTCGACTAGCTTTGCTCTTGAACTTGAGTATTCCACGTCAGTAACGTCTTTGGCCTGTTTTCAAGGACACTGCAAACGTAAACATCTCGCCGTGAACATTTTTTGCTGCCTGTCACTTTTATGCCACATTTTTATCTCGAATGTTCCACTTGCGCGTGTTTCAGGTAGAATCTGCAGAGACTTTCAGGTAGACTGCAGAGACCCACCGAATGCTAGTTTATTGCTTCTTGCTTTTTTAACTTTGTGAATACCAAGGGTCCATGTACGTTTACTGTTTGCGCAGGTGAGCCGATAATGCTTGTTCAGGAAGGTGACTCTGTAGGAATCGTAAACTAATTGCGTCTCTTTATGCGGCGTGAACGGTTGATGTTGACCGATTTCGCAATTGTGAGAACGAGACTTCGCGCCTACGAGCTCGGAGCTCTGTTAACCGATATAGTGATGTCGATTTTCTGTATAGTACTAAATATATCATCCAATAATATAGCACCAACTATTATCGGTCTTCGTACGTTTGGAAGCAAACATGCTTCGCCCGACCCATTTGCGCCAGTCGTAACCAGTCAGCCAACGAAACAAACTCCCTCACCTGTTCAGCGACGCCTCCCAGTTCGACAGCCAGGTCTCCGGCCGAGTTGCCCACGCCGACGATGAGTACCCGGCGGTCTTCGAATCCTCGCGGAGTCCGATAGTCCTGCGAGTGCATCACACGTCCCGCGAACACCCGGCCCTCGCCTCGCTCGTCGCCCAGACCCTTGAAGCGGGGCCACAGCGGCTGCGCGTGGTGTCCCGTGCACAACATCACGGCGTCCCTCTCTTCTTCGAACTCCTGGTCTTCGCCTTCGCCACAGTCCAGCTTTCGGATGCGGAGCGTCCAGGTCGTGTCCTCGCAGCCCGGTCTGGTGGGCCTCACGTCGGCCACTTCGTGCCGGAGGCGCACCTTGTCTACGGCGCCGCTGGCGCGGCCGTAGTCGACGATGTAGCGCGCCATGTGCGAGTTGTGCATGTAGTTGGGCAGCTTGTCGTGCGGCGGGAAGTCGCTGAAGGCAGACATCTCCTTGCTCGAGTTGATCACCGTCGAGCGCATGACGCAGGCGCGTCCTCGCTCCACGGTCTCCGTGTAGTGCCAAAGGCCCGCCAGCACGTCCGTGCGCTCGTAGCAGACGACGTCCAGGCCTTCTTCGAGACATGCCTTGACCGCGGTCAGACCGCTGGCGCCCGCACCGATGACGGCGACCCGCTGACGTCTCCGGGGCGCCGCTTCCGAGGCGGGCGCCCGGGCGCCCGCCGCCGCTTTTGGGATGTTCGTCATGGTTTGTCGGCCCGGCGTGTGCCCGCGATGCCCCGGTCGTGGACGCGAATTGGGGGTGTGTGCTGCGGTCACGTGACCGGAGAGGAGGAGGCAAAGGGTGTCCCGGTGAGGGGAAGTGCTCGCGGAAGAGTCTTCCTGGCCGTGCATTGCGGTCCTACCTCCAAACTGCACGCGTCAATGACCCCTACCCGGTTTCTCGAGTGGCGGTCCTAACGGTGTGGGCTCGGTAACCGCCACTCTTCTCTCTCTACTACGTACTCGTTTCGGCAAACAATACGTGCTCCATGCAGGTGCACGTGCGCTGCGACACGTCCCTTTAAATCTTCGGTCACGTGGGGAGACGCCGAACGTTATGCTTAGCTGTGGCAAGCGTGCGAAAGAACCTATACGCCTCCGCGACTTCCGAATCGAAATGTGAAGCAGTATAGTTTCGCATAACTTACAATGAGTTTCTATTTCCACTTCTTTCAATGGCGTGCACAGCTGCAAGTACTGGTTGCTAGTGCACTCGTTGCCTTAGCTCTTTTCACTTGGTACATGACTCACCCACTACGCGTGTCTCACACTGTCACAGCGTTCATATAGAAAGACGGGGCATAACTTTATGCAACGGCGAAACGATGACACGTATACCGGCTTCTACTGCTCACACGCAACGCTTCTTCAGTGAATTTTGCCATACAAGAGGTGGTGTTCTTTCTGAAAACAGGCATGGATTCTAGTTTGATACACTTGAAGCTCGTTATAAAGAAATCTGATAAGGCGAATTATCGTTCATAGCGAACTTGTCGCGAATTTCGGATGGTCACGCTTCATTTCAGTGAAATTCTGTTTTCTTTATAAAATAAAAGAAAACGTGACATCTCCGCAATAACAGCTGTGACGAAGAAATGTTTGGTTTGATCAACGCTCAAAGATTGAAAGGTAGCCCAAAAACACAATAAATACGGAAATTCAAGTCAAAATTACATATCCTTTAAAATGTGGTGCGTGAATTGGTTTTGAATACCATCAAGAAAAGTACATAGATCCCACATTTCTCCAAATAAATGTCAAAGAAATCCAGTTTTACCAAACGAACTTTGTTCAGTTGTAATATCACCTTATTCTTCTACCAGCCTCTCTATTTTGAAATGCCACACCGAGAAAAGCAAGGATTACCTACCGTATAGTCAATTCGAGGCCTATATAAAGTGATTTTGTATCTAGGATTTTTGTGCGAGCCAGAAAGCCGATTTGCTTGAGGCAATTTTTGTCTCTTTATTTACAACAAATATCGCATACATGAAATATTTGTGGCTACCTTGCCGCTTTGTTCGAATGAGGAGCGACCGCACCAAGTATACTTACGCGTGCCTACTTCCTTGTACCGTTCGTTATGCCTCGAATGCATTACAATGCTTGTACAAACGCCTTGCCAATCGTCTGCTTCGTTTTCCACACGGCAAACTTGTCCTCAGTCACATGCTACCTGAACTACGAGGAAGCTCGACAAAGCACTATATACGGATCATGTGCAGTCCCGCTCAGCAATGAAATTGCCCCTTTGTAAGGCATAATAAAATTGATACGTACTCGCCGGTGTTCTGCCTCTAGCGAAATGCATGGTCACGAGACGTTAATTACACACTTTCTAGATACAAACGCACAACTAATGAGGTTAACTTGCACGTCTTCAATCTACGTGGGAGCTACCGTACTGTGACTGTAGCAATATTGAGGCTGCTTTCGGCTACAACACAAGCCCCCGAGAACAGCACGCTTCAGTTAGCTTATGAACCAACGGAAATGCCAACGAACATGCTGTGAAGTACTATCGCGTCTGATGAAAAAAATCTTTGTAAATTTTTACCTTTCAGTCGACAGCACGGCACAATCCAAGTATACGGACTCAGTGAGCGTTTCGCGGATCGTCGTGAACCTGGGAACTGGGCGTTGGCTCAGTTGCGCGCGTTTTTTTCCAAACTACGAGGCGCGACCAAACTGAGCATGCGCAGAGGGTGAACTTGATTTCGCGACATGTTCGTAGCGCGTCACCAAGGTCGACGAAATCTCTCTTGCTGAGCTGAGCTGGTTTTGAAAAACTGTTATGCGTGTCGGTTGAGGCGACTTTATTCATTGCTCGAGTCGTTCGTGGAGACGACGTAACATTTTCCGCGGCGTTTTCAGCCGTGGCTTACTCGTGCCGCTCCACGCTTTTCGCAGCAGTACGCCGAGGCAAGGTGAATAATAATGGTGCGCGTCTGAAGGTCGATGAAAGCGGCTGGCTGTGAGACAGACTCACGTGTGCGTTGCTTCGCGAAGCGTGCGAGATTTACCGAACGCGCTAGACCGAAGAGGCCATGAACAAGCGGGCACTTCCGGGCACGCTGCCGGGCCGTCGCCCTTTTCTGCTGGGTGGCAAACACTGAGCGCGCCTGTGCCATTGCTCACTCACTCACTCACTCACTCACTCACTCACTCACTCACTCACTCGTTGCATACCGGTCACCCGCACTTGTCGATCAGTCGCTCAGAGATCAATCCAATAATTGACTGTGTCATTAACTGAGTCCATTACTAATTGCATCATGACACCACACGACAAGAACATCATCGAAGTCCTGACGAGCTCACGTAAGGGGGAACCAGGGACGAGCCGATGGCTTCATCTATGGCGGGACTGGCACTCTCTAAGCGATTTGCACACTTGCCAGAGAATACGCAACTCAGTCGCTCACTCACTGCTCATTCAGTCGCTCAACTCAGTCGCTCATTCAAACGTGGAAGAATTTCTTTCACAACGCACACAAGGGCGTAGGACTCTTTACGATCACTGATCCTGTCTTCTAGTGATCTGGCAGAGTTTTATCGACAGAGGACTTCTTTAAACCGTACCCTTACAATCTCTCAGTCTAAGTAGCAGACTGAACGCCAGAAAATGTCAGTAATCTGTCTTCTACGGGATAATGTGCACGAAAAGAATCCAGAGCATATACAAACGTTGCGCAACCTTACGCAGCGAGGTTAGCATCTATCACGTCTAGCCTCAAAAAATGGCCTTGATCTTCCCGGTTACGCAAAAGGACCTCGGCGACTTTTCTCTTCGCTTCATGTCGCATTACCACATTCGCTGCCCCATTGCGTATGCGATCGTGCACACTTGCCCGTTGCTCTTTGACAAATATACGCACTTCTCATACTGGTTAGTAGTCTTGGTGAGAGTCCCATTTCTTCGGGATGAGGAGTAGAAATAGGCGTCTATTTCGCGAAGCGTTATCGTGGTGCCGCTTGTGCACTATAGGTGGGAGCTCTAGCCATTTCAAGAAGCCTTTGGCCATCGCTGCCTCTTTACGAATTAATTAAGTAATGCGTACACAGGCACGGCGGGTACCTCTTTACGCATTATTTCGCGGGTTCATTGCTGGCGGCGGCGGTTGAATTTCGATGAAGGCGCAATGGTAGAGGCACGTGTACTGTGTGATTTCAGCGCACGTTAAAGAACACCAAATGGTCGGAATTTCCGGGCTCCTCCACTATACGGTGTCTCTCGTACTCATATCGTAGTTTCGGGACGTAAAACCCCAGGTATTATTATTCATTTCTTTTCTTCCTTTTGTGCGCTGTGCGTCTTTCTAGCGGCAATGACGTCATATCGATAGCATCAAGTAGGATGATAATAGTGTAAATAATAAGACGATGGTCGCATGACGGCGCCATGTTGGGAATTTTCCGAACCCGGTCTGGGCATATCATGTTTAGGCAGACGATAGCCAAAACGATAACTGTAAGCACTGTGGAGCGAACGGGACTCTTGACCGCAATGTGGGAGTGCGATAGCTCTTCGGGGGTTCAAGCAAACATAAATTGCAGAGAGGCCTGGGAAGCCCTGCTGCGGGGCGAGGACACTGCTCCACAGCATCGAGCAACCCGCCTGGCGAAAGAAGCCGCGAACGGTCGAGACCTCTTTGCTTACTTTAATAACAGAGATACCAGTCCTCGTCACATAGGCCTGTGTGTCCGGCACAGAGAGTTGGCGGGCCGTCTTATGTGGCGGGACAATTAAGGTTATATTGTCACAATGCAGAAACAGCAGCAGTCGAATCCAGGAAACTCACTTTAATTGTACCAGAACACTGGCAAACTGATCGGAAGAGAACCTCGTCTTCTTCTCTCGCTGCGCGTGTTCTTCGTTGTTCTCTTGGCGCTGCTTATTCAATGTGGCATTTTCCCCCCTCCAGAGAGCAGCGTCCCGATGCTCTTCTACAAAAGACGGTGTAGTAGATGTATGGTGTAAATCAGTCCGAAAAGTAAGGCTTCATTCGCACAACGTGCACGATTTCTGGTTTTTGCTGGCGAGTTGTCGAGGGGCTGTCAGGAACGACCACGTAATTAGCGTCGCTCAGGCGTTGTAAAACTGTGTAGGGGCCAAAATACTTCTTCAGCAATTTTTCGGACAGTCCCCGGCGGCGGATAGGACTCCATACCCAGACTTTGTCACCGGCCCGATAGACGACATGTCGGTGTCGCAGATTATAACGTTGGGCGTCATAATTTTGCTGCTGGGTGATTCGGACGCGCGCAAGCTGCCTCGCTTCTTCTGCTCATTGGGTAAAAGATGCAGCGTCCAAATCGATGTCATTGCAGTCGTGCAGTAACATGGCGTCAAGCATCGTCGTCACTTCACGGCCATGAAGGAGACTGAACGGCGTTCTTCGTGTAGTTTCTTGCTGCGCTGTATTATAGGCGAACGTGATGTACGGTAGAATGTCGTCCCAGTTCTTGTGATCCACGTCAACGTACATACTCAACATGTCGGCAAGAGTCACTTGTTGAGGCGTTCTGTTAGGGCGTTGATTTGTGGATGATAGGAAGTGATTTTCCGATGGGCTGTTCCACTGAGCTCAAGCACTGTCTTCAGGAGCGCGGCCGTGAAAGCGGCACCTCGATCCAATATTATGATTGTTAGAGCACCGTGCCTCAGGACGATATTTTCTACGAAGAATCGTGCGGTTTCAACGGCGGTGCCACTTGACAAAGCCTTTGTTTCCGCATAGCGCGTAAGATAATCAGTGGCGACTATTACCCACTTGTTGCCAGCATGGGAAGTCGGATATTGTCCAAGGAGATCCATTCCAATTTGGGCAAAAGGTACCGTGGGCACTTGAATTGGTTGTAATAGTCCAGCTGGTTTTAACGGTGGCGATTTTCGTCATTGGCAATCGAGGCACGTGCGCACGTAATGCTTCACAATAGCTGGAAGTCTTGGCCAGTAGTATTTCTGTTGGATTCTGGCCAATGTGCGTGTGTATCCGAGATGACCAGACGTTGGCTCATCGTGGCAAGCACAAAGTATCTCCTCATGAAGTGACGTCGGAACGACATGTAGGTGGATGCTTCCTCAGGGGGAAAAGTTCTTCTTATAGAGAACACCACTACGTCAGCAGAATGACGGCAGGCTCCTTGCAAATCTTCTAGGGACGGTTGTTGTCCGGCCATTAAAAAATTCAATAAGAGGAAGCAACTCACTGTCTTCTTTCTGCTTGCACGAAATAGTAGTGGTGTCAACGACTCCTACAAACGCCATGCTCTCATCGTCTGTGTCATCGTCGCGCTTTATCGGCGACCTTGATAATCAATCGGCGTCGGCGTGCTGCCGTCCGGACTTATACACGACCGTCATATCAAACTCTTGAAGGCGTAAGCTCCACCGTGCGAGCCGACCAGACGGGCCTTTCAAGTTGGTCAGCCAGCAGAGGGAATGATGGTCGCTGACTACGTGGAAGGAACGACCATAGAGGTACGGACGAAACTTCATAACCGCCCATACGACAGCAAGACACTCTTTTTCCGTTGTGGAGTAGTTGGACTCGGCACGGGAAAGTGTCCTACTAGCATATGCGATCACACGCTCGGCTGAGTCTTGCCACTGGACGAGCACAGCGCCTAAACCCACGTTGCTGGCATCTGTATGGACCATGGTAGGAGCATCCTCATCAAAGTGAGCAAGCACAGGCGGAGTCTGCAGGCGTTGTCGGAGATCGTCAAATGCCACCTGTTGATCGTCGCCCCATGTGAACGAAACGTCTTCTCTTGTGAGTCGTGTTAACGGCGAGGCTATGTGGGAGAAATTGGCAATAAACCTTCGGTAGTATGCGCATAGGCCAAGGAAACGCCTGACTGCTTTCTTGTCTTTTGGTACCGGAAATTTTCTGACAGCCGCAATCTTATCGGGATCAGGTCGAACACCTTCATGGCTCACCACATGGCCTAAAAATTGAAGCTCCTTGAAACCGAAGTGACACTTCTCGGGTTTCAGTGTCAGGCCGGCAGATCTTATTGCCCTGAATACCGATAGCAGCCTGCTCAGGTGTTCCTCAAATGTTTTTGAAAAAAAAAACAATGACGTCGTCCAGATAAACCAGACATGTCTGCCACTTAAGGCCTGACAGAACGGTATCCATCAGTCTCTGAAATGTTGCGGGGGCTGAGCACAATCCAAATGGCAAGACTTTAAATTCATAAAGCCCGTCAGGCGTTACAAAAGCCGTTTTTTCTCTATCTCGCTCGTCGACCTCAATTTGCCAATACCCACTTTTGAGGTCCATTGACGAAAAGTAGCGTGCATACCTCAGCCTGTCGAGTGAATCATCGATGCGCGGTAATGGGTATACGTCTTTTTTGTCACACGGTTCAGCTTGCGGTAGTCGACACAAAATCGCAAGCTTCCGTCTTTCTTTTTAACCAGCACTACCGGCGATGCCCAAGGACTTCTTGACGGCTGGATGACGTCATCATCGAGCATTTTCTTCACTTGTTCTTGGATTGCTTCACGCTCTTTCGGTGCTACGCGGTATTGGTTCTGTCGTATTGGCCTTGCCGTCTCCTCCGTTATTATTCGATGCTTCGTCAGTGGCGTTTGACTGACCCTTGAGGTCGATGAAAAACAGTCTTTGAACTGGTGAAGAAGATCTACTAGACGCTGTCTCTGCGCTGGTGACAAATCCGAGCTTACGTCAATAGGTGGTGGGGCTGACATGGCTTGTGGCTCGTCCTGTTGTACTACACAGCACTCGCGGATTTCGGTGATCTCGTCGAAGTAGGCAACTGTAGTGCCTTGTGTAATGTGTCGTCGCTCGTTGGTAAAATTCGTCAACAGAACCTCTGCTTCACCGCACACAACATTGACGATACTTTTGGCAATTGCAACACCGCGAGAGAGTAGGAGCGTCAATACTTGTTCAGCGATTCCTTCTCCAGTATTCCGCTGGCTGCACGTGACTGAAACAAGGCGGCACGATAACGGAGGTACGGTCACATCGTCAATGACTCGTAGGGATTTTCGGTGTAGCGCTGCGCTTTGATCCGCTGAAAAGGTCAGTACACCGTCAGGAATATTTATGATGGCACCATATTCGCGCAAGAAATCCATCCCCAAGATTGCCTGTTTGCAACACTCAGAAAGGATAACAAAAGTTGCGACGAAGGATGCATCCCCTATCTTCATTCTTGTGGTGCACTTTCCGGTAGGTGTGAGCAGCTGCCCTCCAGCTCCTCTAATCCGCGGTCCTGTCCATTCCATTCTAACCTTCCTGAGCGTGTCTGCCAGACTTTCACTCATTATTGAGAAGTCCGCGCCAGTGTCGACCAATGCCATGACGTCATGTCCGTCAATCGTAATTGCAACTTCGGCAGTAACAACCCCATCTTTCGTCGATTCATTGAAAATGTGTCTCTCTTCACTCGGCAGTAATGGGGGATTTTCAGCACTTCGACGATTCGCAACCTTCCCCCCTGAGGTCGCTGCTTTTAGTTTCCCCGGCGTGGACAAGGAGGTCTCCCTCTTGGCATGTCAGTGGTGCTCCGTCTAGAAGATGGAGAATAACGCCCAGGAGAGGGTGAGCGTGACCGAAACCCAGGAAGAACATTCCGCGGGGTCATGACATTCGTGTCGACGTCAGGTGTTTTGTTGAAATGGCGCCGAGGAACCGTAGAAGGAAACCCTTGGTACCCTGCGGTGCGATAGGGCAATACCGAACGATGTGGCCTGCTTCCCCAAAGTGAAAGCACAGGGGCCTATGATCAGGGGTACGCCAGATGTCAGTTTTGCGAAGTGGTGGCCGCTTCGGCATCGAAGTTTCTCTGTAGTACCAAGGCGCTGTCGGCGGATGTTGCTGGTGGTACTGATGTGGTGTCGGCACGTTCGCTGGCTGTCGGCGGACTACGTCTGCATAGCTTGCCCTGGAAGTGCTCGTGTTCGGCTCAGGAAGCGAGAGCGCTTGCCTGATCTCCTGGCGTACAACTTCCGTTACTGAGGCGATCGCGCAGTCGTTCGGTTTGGCGACGAGTTTCTTGACCTCTTCTTGTACGATTTCTCGTATTAGTTGGCGCAAATAACCTTCGTCGGGTGTTGTTGCTGTGGTAGTGGCTGCCACGCTAATCGGTGCACTGTGGGTTGGGCGGTCATACTGGCGATAACGTAGATGCAGTGCGCGTTCGATAGATGTCGCCTCCTTGGAGAATTCATCCACACTTGTAGGCGGGTTTCGTACGAGACCAGCAAACAGCTGCTCCTTAATGCCCCGCATGAGGTGGCTAACTTTTTTGGCTTTGCGCATATTAGGATCTGCTCGACGAAATAGCCGCGCCATGTCCTCAACAAACATCGTAACGGATTCATTTGGTTTCTGAATCCGTGACTCGAGGAGACGCTGTGCGATTTCTCGTCTTTCAGTGCTCGCGAACGTGTCGAGGAACTTCTGCTGGAACTCGTCCAAAGACGACCACATGCGATTCGTGAACCATGTTCGGGCTCCGTCTTGAAGTGGAAAATAAACGTAGCCCAATTTCTGTGTGGTGTTCCAACCGTTAACATTCGCTATGTGCTCGAATCATGTGCATCCTCATATGCGTTTCCGTGGAAGTCAACCGGAAGTCGAGGGTTCAAAACAGTCACCTGTAACATGCTTGGGCTGGACACGTTGGGGCCAGTGCTTCCAGGCGCCGTCATGCTTTCTGGCATAGTCACGCTTGCCGGCAATGGACCAAACTCCGGGCTGAGGCCTAACAGGCGCCGGCTGCTGCGGTGAACGGGGGTGTCGATGCGCGGAAGTCTTTCTTGACCAGATGCGGGGCTGTTGTCAGGCTTCTCGAACATGTACCCAGCGCCTCCACCAGTGTCACAATGCAGAAACAGCAGCAGTCGAATCCAGGAAACTCACTTTAATTGTACCAGAACACTGGCAAACTGATCGGAAGAGAACCTCGTCTTCTTCTCTCGTTGCGCGTGTTCTTCGTTGTTCTCTTGGCGCTGCTTATCCAATGTGGCAATATATCATCTGGATTGCACTCGAACCTCTGCCAGCTAAGGGTCGCGGTTTGATCATAAAGCATGGCTCTGATAAAGTTATTTTGCGGAAGTAGTGTTGAGCTTTTCATAGCAGATGTGGCACCCTGCAAGCCTCGTCGCGAATATTATACAATATCGTGACGGACTGAAATGTCATGCTTCTCCAATAAACGCCAGCTAGAAATCAGTGCCAGAGCTGTGTACTCACCATAGGTCTTGTTTGATTGAAATGTGAAGCATACCTTTTTAACCACTGCTACCACGAATGCAGTGAAGATGATGAACATTCTCGTAAATCTACTTCGCTGAAGTAGCCGGTTACTGATAGAGACTAGGTCGGGAATCATCGACCAAACAGTACTTACAATGTGGTCTATAATCGTCGAATTCTCCTCTTTTAAGGGTAACAAGTATATGAGATGAATCGGCTTGTGTGCATGTATATATGACTGCTTTTTTTTCTTTCCAAACGGAGAAGATGTACCTTAACGGAAAATCACAAAAGCGCACTTTTTTTCCTTCTAAATATATGGCCAGGCCTGCTCCAACAATTTTTAGCCAGCGTGTTCCTTTCCCATAAATACCCGAAATATATATGATGGCTATAAAATCTATATAGCCCAATAATGTATTTTTTGTTTCTTTTAGATTAGAACGTTTCATTTGTGCATGAACTAGCTCGTAAAAGACGTCTAAACGAATTCTAATACATAGTATAGCAATATTTTGCTATAAAATAAACATCATACTTAGGAATTCATCCGTGTCGGTTTTCGTCGCATGGGCGTAATTGCGATTACTATACTTGAAGAGCGAATGGTTTTTCCTGGCAAAAGGCACACTATTCTGAACTGTCGGCAGTGTTATCTTGTTATGGGCATCTATTGAAGGTTTGTTGGTTGCTAAGACACGTTGCCAGGCTAGTTGGTTTCAAGGCCTCAACATCTTGAAGACCTTGAAAAGTGTGCCGGCTCTTCTTCTGCTATAAGCTCGTTTTATGCCGTGCTATTTCGGATCACTTCTTCTTCAAGAGATGCATCGGTGTCCATTATCTCCATGTATTTTATTTCTGTTACGTCTGTACAGCCGCTTGTGACTGTAGACGATTTATTAAAGGACAGGAAACGTGAACAAGTTCAAAAGCGTAGCCCAGGCGTTGGAGTCACTCCTGGCCAGCGTTCGACGCCAGGCTCGCGCTCGTGCCACAGCGCCAGTGCCCCGCGCGCCCTTCGTTAATGTCGTCTTCTAAGGCGACATGTCACTCTTCCTCCCTTAGACGAAGTCTCCATAGCGGTCTGGAGGTCGCCTAACCTCTGGTGGTCGCAGTTGCCGAGTGGCCACTGCCTGTGACGTCGACGGTTGCGAGGGAGTGTGATCTTG
This sequence comes from Rhipicephalus microplus, assembly GCF_013339725.1. Classification (NCBI taxonomy): domain Eukaryota; kingdom Metazoa; phylum Arthropoda; class Arachnida; order Ixodida; family Ixodidae; genus Rhipicephalus; species Rhipicephalus microplus. Next base: position 150,445,789 of record NC_051171.1, on the reverse strand, counting down.
CATCTCGGGCGATTCAGGCGGTTGAGCAGCTGAGCTCGATGGCGTCTCTTCTGGCGTTGTGTCCAAGAGATCGTCAGCTGCGCTCCAATCTGTCCGCGATTGGGTTGTTTGTCTGGTCTGACTCGTTTTCCTCATGTGATTGAGGTGACGCCGAACCTTTCCTTGGTCGCTTTTTACAAGCCAGGATCGTGGTCCGACGCGGCGCAGTATTTCGCCTTCAATCCAATCTGGCTTTTTCAAAAACTGCCGGATAAGCACTCTATCCCCTATAGCGAAGCGGCGTGATTTTTGCAATGCCTCCTGGCTCTCAGGACTTCGCTTATCCGTCTCCCGCTTAAGAAGATCGAGAGGGCAGAGCAATTCTCGTCCGAACATCGCTCTCGCCGGTGTCATACCTGTGGTAGTGTGTATTGTCGTGTGCTGCCGATACAGAAATCTTGCAAGTCGGCACTGTATGGACTTGTCTGCATCTTTCAACAGCGCTCTTTTCAGCTCCGCCACATAGCGTTCTGCCTGGCCGTTTGTTGCCGGATGATATGCTGGTGAGGTTGCAGCCTGTATGCCGTTCGACGCATAGAACTGCTTGATCTCGTTGGAGATGAATGCTTTTCCGTTGTCGGAGATGACCTTTCGGGGAATGCCGAACGTTGCAAAGAGGCTTCGGAGCACGTCGATTACAGCCGCGGATGTTGCTTGTGTCACGTGCCGGACTTCCACCCACTTTGTGTATGCGTCCACAACAACTAAGTAGGTGCGTCCGAGTAGTGGCCCCGCGAAGTCAACGTGCACCGTGTTCCATGCTGTCTGGGGACGGTCCCACGTAGGAATAGGAGCTTTGGGTGGGCTCTTTTGCGTTGCTTGGCATTCACGGCACTGTCGCACCGTTTCCTCGATCACCTTGTCCATTCCGGGCCACCATACGTAGCTCCTTGCGCACTTCTTCATGGCTACCATGCCTCTGTGACCCGCATGCAGAAGTGCCAGAACACGGGATCGTGCTGAGCTCGGTATGATCACTCGGGATCCAAGTGTGATGCACTCGCGCTGTAGTGCTAGTGCGGTCGCTCGTCGTCGGTAAGGAGCAAACTCATCTCCAGTGAGTTTCTCCACTGTACCATCCTGCACTGCCTTGTACAACCTCTGCATGATGCTGTCTTGTTGTGTCAGGCGTGCTATCTCGGCAGCAGTCAACGGAGGTCTCGATAACGCTTCGAACAATAGTACGTCACCTGGAGGCCAGGGTTCATCGAGACGTTCTTGTAATGGCAAACGGCTCAACGCATCCGCGTTTTGATGGTTCTTGCCACGCCTGTAGATTATGCTGTAGTCATACGCCGATAACTTGATGCACCATCTGGTCATCCGTGGAGAAAGGACTTGAGCCGTTGGCTTTTGTGGACCCAGTATGCCGAGCAGTGGTTGGTGGTCAGTGACGAAAGTCACCTTTCTTCCCGCAATATACTTGTGGAACTTGTGGGCTGCAAACACCACAGCAAGGCCTTCTCTGTCCAATTGAGCATATTTGCGTTCTGCCGGCCCTAGCGTCCGAGATGCAAAAGCGATTGGCGCCTCTCTATTCTGGTCATCACGTTGAGACAGAACAGCTCCTATGCCATATGGTGAAGCATCACAAGAGACAAGAAGCTCCTTCTGTTCGTCGTAGTGTGCCAGTACGGTCTGACTGAGCAGCAATGCCTTAAGCTTGTCAAAGGCTTCTTGATGCTTTGTCTCCCATCTCCACGTGGCGTCCTTCTGAAGAAGCTGGTATAGGCAGCTGGCAACTGTTGCCCTGTTCTTCAAGAATCTGTCGTAGAAAGCCAGCATTCCGAGAAATGATTGAAGCGCTTGTTTGCAGTTTGGTGCTGGAGCGTCCGTTATGGCTCGAACTTTCTCTTCGTTTGTGTGGACGCCTGTCTCGTCGATTCGGTGTCCCAGAAAGAAAACTTGTCGCACCGCAAAGCAGCACTTGTTTTTTCCGAGGCGCAGATTGTAGTTTCGTAGCCTCTTCAGCACTTCTTCCAGTCTCTCGGCGTGTTCCGTGGCGTCTTTCCCACTGATGATCACGTCATCTAGGTATGCGCACACGCCTGTGATGCCTGACAGCATTGTCTCCATAAAACGTTGAAAAATGGCTGGGGCTGCAGAAATTCCGAAAGGCAATCTCTTGACCCTGTATAGTCCCTTCAGCGTGTTCAGGGTCAATATCTCTGCTGTCTCTGGCGTCACGTGAAGTTGCTGGTACGCTTGTGCTAAATCCAGGGTGCTGAAGACCTTGCCTCCCCTCAAGTGGCTGAGCACTTCATCAGTTGAGGGAAGTGGGTAGTCTGCCTTCTTTGATACCTGGTTCACTGTGCAACGGTAGTCGCCGCATATTCGCAACGAGCCATTCTTCTTTCGAACCAGTACGAGAGGCGTTGCCCAATCCGAATGCTGTGCTGGCTCGATTATGCCTTGACTTTGCAGTCGATCCAATTCTGCTTCTACAGCTGACCGGAGCGCGAAAGGAACCGGCCGTGCTTTTAGGAACTTTGGTTTCGCTCCTTCCACGAGGTCTAGTTGTACCGCTGGACCGATGTGTCCTGATATGTCCTCGTCGAATACAGATTGGTACTTGTCGAGAAGCTTCGAAACAAGTTCATCGCCGGATACATCATTGATGCCCGTGATCTGTATACCCAGGTGAGGAAACCAGTTTCGTCCAAGGAGGTTACAACCTGCTCCCTTGATGACAACAAGTGGTAGTGTCATGGTTTTGTTTCCGTGCGTAACAATCACCGTTGCACATCCGAGAACTCGAAGAGACTGTCCTGACCATGTGCGTAGGAGCATGTTGTCGGTCTGAAGCCGTGGTCGATCATCTGTCCACGTAGCTTTGAACGTGACCTCACTGATGAGTGTGCAGGCTGCACCCGAGTCGACTTCAAAATCCAAGAACTTGCCATGTACGCGTAGCCGAGTCATGACCTTCTGTGTGCTGAACGCGTTGGTTACGGTGTTGAGCTCGTAAAGGGCCACGTCTGATGAGTCCTGCTGAGTCGACACTGGTGCTGAGGCAGCTGTCGAAGTTCCTTGTTGGGGATATTCGATGCTGTTGCTCGTTTTTGCTTCTTTCCGCTTTTTCAGACAGGCTTTTTCAATGTGTCCGCGTTTCTTGCAGTAGTTGCAGGAGACTGTCTGGAACTTGCAAGTGTCCGGATTATGTAGCGCGTTACAACGCCAACAGCGTTGTTTCTTCTTTTGGGCAGAGGCACTAGAGTGACCTTGGTTGTCTATCTTGCATGTGCTTATGCAGGATTCGTGAAACTCTTTAAATTCGGTTTTCACGCGTTTCTGGTCTTCGATGGCGTTTTCAGCTCGCAGTGCAAGGTCGAAAGCTTTCTTGAACGTCAAGTCTTTTTCTGCGAAGAGCCGTTGCTGGACCTGCTCGTTCCGAAGACCGCAAACGAAACGATCACGCAGCATGACGTCCATAGGCAGCATTGTCGGATTCGCTGCAGTGTCTGCGCTTGTCCCGAAATTGCAATCTGCTGCTAGCTTCTTGAGCGCCGTGACGTAATCACTGACCGTTTCGTCGTGCTTTTGGTCACGTCGCTGGAATCGTGCCCTGCAGAAGACCTCAGACGGTTGTGGATCGAAGTGAGCCTTGAGCATCTTGACTATGTCCTCGTAGCTCACTTGGTTGGGCTGCTTGGGTTGAACGAGGGCGCAGACGATGTCATAAGTCTGTTCCCCGCACAGCGTTAGCAGATGAGCACGTTTCTTCGATGCGTCCGTAATCTCGTTAGCCTCGAAGAAGAACTGTAGCCTCCCATACCAGGATCTCCAGGAGCTGGGGCTGCCGCTGAATTCGGGTAGCCGACCGAAGTCGGGCGTCGCCATGTTATTTCCTTGACGTCGGTGGAGTGCCGATGAGTCGATCCAGTCTTCCTCGTCGCCAACTGTTACGTCTGTACAGCCGCTTGTGACTGTAGACGATTTATTAAAGGACAGGAAACGTGAACAAGTTCAAAAGCGTAGCCCAGGCGTTGGAGTCACTCCTGGCCAGCGTTCGACGCCAGGCTCGCGCTCGTGCCACAGCGCCAGTGCCCCGCGCGCCCTTCGTTAATGTCGTCTTCTAAGGCGACATGTCAATTTCGAATATGGGGGTCTGGCAACCTGCACGTTCGCGACTGCATGCTAGTCGGCGTTTCACGGTGCGGTTTTCGAGATCGTTTTCGCGATTAAACTCCTGCTATCTTGTCTCTGTGCATCATGTAGCATAAAGCTATCTCCTGGCACCTTGTTGAGTGGTCAACAATCCGACAGTATGCCCTGGGGTTAGCCCTGCCCTGGGTCAACGAAGACTCCGAGGCGGGACTTAGGCCTAATCTCCAGCAGCATGACACACGGAACCGAGCTCAACAAGGTGTGTTCGTCACGCGCGTCTTGCAGTGATTCATTCCTTTTGCGAGACAGCAATGTCAATTAACTATGAAGCAGCTTCGGTACTGACTGGAACGCAGTGCTGTGCTAAGGCAATGATTGGCGATATGGGGTGTTATTCTGGACATTGTCGAATTCCACCATGTCAGATTCCGCCATTGATCGATGCTAATTGGCCAAGTGAGCAGCTATGACCTCTCTGATTGGCCTAAAATGCCGCCATTACAAAATTTGACAATATGACGGAATGAGACAGTGTCCAAAATAGCACCCATGGACACTTGTACACCGACGTATAAAGAACCGAGTGCCTCTTGCTCTGACAAACGCTGAATAGGCGCGTCGTCTTCCGCATCTGCTGCGTCGGTGGCTCCACCGGTGTCTAAACAAAGCTCTGTTTCTCAAAACGGCGAGATTTTCGCCTTCCGTGCTTCAGGGCTATTCGGGGCCTGCAGTTCACAAAGTGCTTGCTTCGATGTGGCATCGTTCTCAAACCATGCACTTCAGCATTCATTGAATTCCTGCCTCGGGACAAGTAACTTTCAAGGGTTTTCCAACCACAAATCCGCCAACCCTGTACCGGTCTGGGTGCACCCTCTCCAGAACGCGGACCGGCTACGAACGCTGCAGGATGTGGCCAAGTCTGAATACGGAACAGTACCCGTACAAGCCTATCTGTCGTCGGCTACCGACTTTCATCGCTATGAATTATCTCCGGCGGGGATATAGGGGAAAGCCCAGAATGCTGGTGGGGTGTCTTAACTTGTGCCTCGCACCAAGTGGGTAATGCCCGTCACACGGGAAAAGGTTGAAGATGGTCCGTCACTCTGAGGAGTCCTTCAGCTCCCCCGAGCGCATTATTTGCTATAGATTCATATTGTAATTTTGTCCCTACCGGCCATCAGTGGATAATTGCTACAGTCGTTTCCGTACTGGACATGTGTACTCTTCGTGTCCATATGGGGCTGATTCCAATATGACAGCAGGAGGCACTCCTGCGTATAAATGTGGCCTGTGTAAATCGAATGACTACAAAATTGCAGACAAGGCTTGCTTGACCAGTCAACAAGCCGCGAAAGCTAAGCGCAAGGCACACCACAAAAACAAGAGAGCCAACTCAGGTGCTACTAGTGCAGTACTCACAACAAATCACTAGGCACTGCTAGAAGAAAAAGAGAAAGAAGATGACGATGACACTCAATCGGAAACTTTTCTTACGCCTTATATACTCGACAGACTGTGAGGAAGTGAAACAGAAACGTCCCAAAAACAAACAAGAAGGGGCCACGCCGTATTTGAACGGCGGAATGAACTTGCATTCCGCCTTATCTGAGCTCGAAGAGCGCTTGGCATCATCTGCAAGAAGTCAATCGTCTGACGCATCGTCATGCCGCAGTACGTCACCGCATCACCCGATCATCCGAACACCACCCGAGCTCACAAGCATGTGTACCGGAGCGTCCCGATTCCTGTCACCACTCTCAGCCTGTGCCTGCCTCACCTGGTGTCTTATCTGCTACAAAACTGCTGGCGTTTGTAGCAAAACAACTGCAAAGCATATCAGCGGTGCTGGCAGCTAATCTTCCAAAACGACTTCCCAAGTGATCAACCAGTCTCCTCCTGGCGCTGTACAATGCGATTGTCACGGTTTGAAAACAAAGGTTGGTGAGCTTCATGAGCGCATAAGCAGGAACAAACTGCCTGTGTGGGCTTTGATTCTACTAGAAACCAATTAATTGCTACGCCTCTACGAATTTAATGCATATGCTGCCCCCCCCCCCCCCCTATTGTAGACTAACGGTGTGGCACTCCCGATTCTACCCCTGAAAAAGCGGCTGTGTATGACACCAACAAACTTCCCCAGTCACCCATCCCGCTGACACAATAATGCAATCGAGCCAAGGTACTCGGCTACTGACCCGCAGGTCACGGAATCGAATCCCGGCTGCGGCGGCTGCATTTCCGATGTAGGTGGAAATGTTGTAGGCCCGTGTGCTCAGATTTGGGCGCACGCTAAAGAACCCCGGGCGGTCGAAATTTCTGGAGCCCTCCACTACGGCGCCTCTCAGAATCACATGGTGGTTTTGGGACGTTAAACCCCACATATCAATCAACCAATCAATAAATCAATCAATCAACCAATCAAATAAATAATCCATTGCACTGATGAGATTCTGGTGTCCCGTAATGTGCGTCCATACAGTGGACAGAACTCGCACATTAATATCGGGTGGATGTGACATCTGCGGCGGACGTACTCTGGTCAACCAATATTAGTGGTGGGGGGCTTTAGAGAGAGAGATAAAGATGCAAGGAAAGGCAGAGAGGTTAACCAGACGCACCAGTTTAGCCTTGTAAACGCACCACAGATGTCCTGGGATTACCCTATATACAAGCCAAAGGGGTCAAACAGTGATGGAAGCATTGGTGTACGCGCAGTTCCAGCAAATGAATTCACCAGACTCACCTACTCGACGCCGCGGTCGTGCGGGTGTTCCTGCTTACTCTCCCGACCAACGTTACTAGATACTTTGTATCTAGTAACGTTGCTCCCGACCTCACTTGGTGGCTGGGCCATGCATCCCTCAGGTGGAAACAATAATCAGATTGTTTGGGTAGCGACCGATCACACGTAGGGTCTGCACACAGATACAACACAAGGATAGTGCCGTAAGTGCAATGTACAACACAAGGATAGTGCCGCAAGTGCAATGTTACGAACTTCAACCTATTCCGCTGTAAGCTAAATGAGATATCAGCAACTGAAGATGCCACTAGAGGATATCCATTAGATGTCATTATAACTATAGTTTATAAAGCTACCGTGAGTTCCTGGGTCGACGAGTCCCGCCCTACACCTGATCTGCAACTGATGCGATTGTGGGCATAGAGTCATCGTAGAGAAAAAGTATTTTCTCGCTCCCCGAATTCTTTTTTGGACTGGTACAACCTCAACTGACTGACTGCAGTGGCTTGAAGACATGAAAAGTGTCTTTCCAGTAGCAACTAGATGCCATCGTTTACACGTCGCTTGGCCCTTCTGCTACTAATTCGATTTGATGTACCATTCGGGCAATGGAGCGAGGTGCACGATTACCCGATTTGGTATCCACAGCGTGCCTGGCAGCTGGGAAATATCCTGCTCTGTGGGCCCCACAGTTTGCGAGCTCTTCGTGCCCAAACTTTGACAGTGCTCCAACCGTATTTTTACGGCCGTTCTTCAATCCGAGACAGGCGGGAGCTGTCCCAATGCCCGAAAATGACGAAGGTATACGGAGTCATCGTTTACTATGGCCGAGCTGCTGGCGGCGATCTACAAGGCTAAAACTCGGACAGCTCCAGGTGTTGATGGGATACTATATGAAGTGTACAAGAACATGGAAGGGCTGGCACTTATGTGTCTTCTGGATACCTTTAATGCGGTCTCCATGGATGTCGGGAGAACTCCCAGCATCATTGAAACATGCAGTTGTAACCGTTACGAAACAAGACGAACCCCACTGTGCTATAGGGAACCTGCGACCAATTGCGCTCACCATAAGGTCATGTAAACTCCTAGATCGAATGGCGGCTCCGATTCCGATCTGGGCCTCAACTTGGAACCAATGGTGGACTAGAATACTTCTCCTCTGTGATGCTTATAGGTGGCCGCTCACACCGCGTATTAACTTTGATTGCAAAGGACATACACTGAGCTTACGACAACGTCAGCCACGAAGCAATCCTTGAAGTTCTTCAATTGGTTCGCTTGCCTGGTCGTGTCCGAGCATTCACCAGTTCCTTTCTTCGAGAGCGCTCTTTTTCCGTGCGGGACTCCAGCATACCAGGCCGCCTCACTTGCAGCAATGGTGCTACGGTCCCAACCACAGGTCCCTCGTGGAATTCGTGGAGGAAACGCAGCTGCACACTTTTGCGTAACATGTATTCATGGCGTAGGGCAAACTTGGCTAATAATAAAAGTCAAACCTGCTATGTTGGAGCGAAATGAGGTCATCATATTGTAGCGCTCAACTCGAAAAGAAACGCTAAGAGGCAAGAAGTAGGGAGATCAGGCTCTTAATCTCTAAAAATCACTATAACCGAGTTTTGCCTTTCAACATCATGTCCGACAGTAAGTGCCTAGGCAGCCTATAAAAAATAATAATCGTGGAACGTGAAGAGGATAGCAAATGAGTTATGACACAAATAAAACAGATCTGATTAGACCATGTCGCTATATATATTTATCACGATTGTTGACGCATTCGCTGGTTTAATGAATATGGCCCAGTTTCATTGAAACAAATGCAGGACCTGGCTCGTTTTTAATAACAAGTGCCTTTATGAGTTCACATTACCATTAATAATTACGCCATATCAATTTCAACTGGTTTAAAAGGTGAAGATATTCAAGAGCGCTTTACACTCTTGTTAAACTCAGCTTCGGTTCCTACACTTGACTTCTAAAAAATTAAAAAATTGTCACACATCATATATATATATATATATATATATATATATATATATATATATATATATATATATATATATATATATATATATATATGTGTGTGTGTGTGTGTGTGTGTGTGTGTGTGTGTGTGTGTGTGTCTGTACATGACAGTTTTCTTTTTTCTTTTTCTGAATGAACAAGCTATCGTAACTCATTCAGTGATTACATAAGGAATGCTGACGAACGAGTCAGTTCTTCTAGGGCAATTGCGAAAAGGTAGGCGTTAATTTATATAAGGGATGGTGTAACATGAAAAACCGTGAAGATATAGGAATGCCTACATGATAACTGCTGCATGGTTAAGATGAATCACCTAACAGGTAGTGCTGTGGTAGGCAAGTGAAAGCAATGAGCCGCGAAGTATTTCGTCAATTTATTCCGAATAGCGATAACAAGCGCCAGCATGATGACCTTGACAGTGGTACGCTGGAGGAGCCCGCTAAATTTCGTTGGATAAAATGCAGTCACGACGTGAACAGGATGCGTTGGTGCACAGACATCCACTTTGCATCATTTCTGGCTTCTTTCTTTCTTTCTTTCTTTCTTTCTTTCTTTCTTTCTTTCTTTCTTTCTTTCTTTCTTTCTTTCTTTCTTTCTTTCTTTCTTTCTTTCTTTCTTTCTTTCTTTCTTTCTTTCTTTCTTTCTTTCTTTCTTCCTGTCTTTCTTTCTTTCTTTCTTTAATTCGTTCTTTCTTTCTCTCTTTCTTCTCTTCTTTATTTATTTATTTCTCTCCTTCTTTCTTTAACTCATGAGACACGGGTAGAGACATTCCTTCTTCAGATGATAGCGAAAAGTCCCACAAACTTTCTCACGAGGCGACGCAAATCAGGTTCCACTAATTGCCATAACACGAGGGAGCTACCACGTTCCGGCTCCCGCGTACGTTTGCGTAACAAAACGAAAGGAGGAACCCTAATAGATGCACTTGCCCGCACGACCGACATTAGCTGGCGCTTTCGACCATCTAAGCTTGAGTTTGTCAGTAATAGAAACGAGGTCAACCTGAGCTTCTTCGCTGAAGCCATGGGGATAGACCAAGTACAAGAAGGCAATTAACAGATACTCTAGATAACAAAAGCTGCGCAAAGAGGAGAAGACGCACTAAAGCAGCGGGGCCACCTGTTCTCGTTCGTTCCCCGCCACCTTCATACACACTGGCACGAACAGACTGCTGCGGATAGACTGCTGCCATCTCCCCCCCCCCAGAGGCGAGTGCATTCCAGAGATTGGCAAGATGGCAGACGAGAGGTTTTCCCATTGCGTTTCTATAGCGAACGCCGGTGGTCCCTGATTGTTACGAAACGTGCAGCATCACTGGTGGCGAGAAGCACCATGAAGCAGAAGAGGAAGAGTAACGAGAAGAGAGCTGGAAGAAGAAAACACCTCAAGAGGGAACGAGGACTCGGTGACCGAGTTTCACGGTCGGTCATCGCTCGTTCTTTCTTTCTTTCTTTCTTTCTTTCTTTCTTTCTTTCTTTCTTTCTTTCTTTCTTTCTTTCTTTCTTTCTTTCTTTCTTTCTTTTTTTCTTTCTTTCTTTCTTTCTTTCTTTTTTTCTTTCTTTCGTTCTTTCTTTCTTTCACTTCTCAAGGGTGGCTTTAAACACGGCGGCCTCCCTCCCAAAAGTCAAAAGAAGAGCCCGCCCATGGGAAGACATGCGGGGAGAAATGTGTGCAGCATGACGGAGGCTGCGGTTCGCGTCAGCCTGTTTAAGTTGGGTGGATGAGAAGAGGGAAGAGATAGAGAGATGAGGACTCAGCGGTTGCCATATGTAGCAGTAGGGGGAGCCACTTCTTCAACCACTGTAGCCTCCTCTCTCAAAAATACACGCAGTTCTGAGGCGATGAAAAATTTCGGTCTTATGTTTTTGTTCTTATTCTAAGGCTATGCTACATGATGCAAAACCAGTTGTCCTGAGTTCAGTTTACTTTTCACCCGCATAAAATGCGCAGGCGTATACAAGTATACAGAGAAAGGTACCAGAGAACATAGCTGAATTTTTGCCGTCTTTCAAATAATATATATAATAAAAACACGTATTCGAAGATAGAAATGTTGTAGCCACTAAAGACAGCGTTATATCAATGAAATATATGACGTGCACCAAATAATGCAAAGAAACTAGTAGTGCAACAAACGCAACCCTGAGGAGGCACTGACGGCAGAGAATCCAAACTTGACTGGGCACAATCGAAAATTCTGACACCTGCTGCATCAAGCCCTTCTCCTCAAATTAGACTTTGTTTACTCAGTCAAACCTTTATGCTAGGTCAGGTTTTGATTGATAACTATTAGGCGATAGAAGATTGAGGCTACATAGCTCGAATTAACGGTGTCAGGTTTCTTGTATTTGCTTGCCATGGTTTCAGAAATGGGTCCTCGAATAACGAGATACATCTATGAGCCCCTTCTGGCGGTGAAGTGGTAATTGTATCACAATGGTGCCATGTATCAAACTACCTTATCGCCTTTAATACTGTTAAGCTCTGTTCGATTGATGAGACATCTGGTAATCACTTGGATTTCTAATTCAGTGCAGTAGCGTCTGCAACAGCTTTAGCTGCGAGCTAATTGGCCACCTCAAAGTGATGTTGCAGTTGGCACAAATCGTCGCATCCACCGAACGCCCGAAACATGTCCACGCAACGATTAGTTTTAGTGCGGCTCACACGTGCATTGCGCAGACTATTGTGCAAACACATCGGCGTTGAAAGATTAGCGCGGATATTACGGATTAAAGAGAATCAGCGCCGATTACCACAAGGGCAGAAAAAAGGATAAAAAAGGTCGTCACTTAGGCTATTTGTTCTTGGTACAGCTTTATCGTACAAACACTAATGTCGCCATAGAGTGTCAAAAATAATCAATAAATTGAGGTCGTCAAGTGTAAGTTACAGAATACAGGAGGCCAGTTGTGGCATGGTGAGGCTGTATTGGAATACAGTGAAGGACTTCAAGGGTCGCAAGCATTCGTTTCGTGGATACGAGAATTATGAGTGGATTTTTTTATTGTATTTTTTTGTTAACGCGGCCTCATGAAGTGTGAGGCTCAAGGGACGGCTTTATGCTGTGATGCTGTGCTATAGTAGAGTACCAATTACTCTGAATTGTCAAACACTTTTTCTTAACACAAGAAAAATAATAGAAAATATCAGCACTTTCACTCAGTAAACGTAAATGAATAGCGAAGCTGTTCAGGGAACGACGCAAAGGCAACACAGAATTTCGAACCGTAGCGGATGACACACCCTTAGCTGAATCCAATATGTCTGTCTAGAAAACCTGTTTAGAAAGAAGCGTGCGTATTTTTTTCCGAGACATGCGTCGTTTTGTGTGGCCTGCCGCATGCGGTTGGGATTTCCAGCTCGCGCGCTCGCTTCTTCATGTTAAGTGGATCAGTGGCGAGGAGTGGAGTTCGCCAGATTTCTGTGGCACATATACGTGTCTGTATCGGCTACTTTATTGAAATACGTTTCCACTCGCTGACGAACGGAATTCCCTAGCCTCATCGTGCTTCGCTGTAAAAAAAAGTACTGTGTCGTAGCACTCACCACACTGCATGGTAATATTGCAGCGATGGAAACGAAAGAAGGATAGGGCTATCTCAATTCGCGGTGCCGTTAACTACGGAGGAAAAGAGTGTAAGGTTAATGACAGCGGCAACTGCGAAAAGGTGTGGTTAGGGCGGTAACTGGGGCGACAGCGTAACAGCACGCGAAGAAGAAGCGAAGAATGAAAGAAAACAAAGAATAGCTAACTGTAATGACTGTGGTGAATAGAGGCGCAGGTGGCTTCCCCTCTCATCTTGCTTATGCGACGGTGAAGCAGCCAGCTGGGCGCTGCAGGGCTGCGCGGTTTGTTGCACGCCTAAATGCCCTCTCGTATACATTTTTGCCCTCCTTTCAGCGGCAGTTTGGGTGGTGCCCGTAGTCCCCCAGTGGGTCAGCAGGGCTCGTCTGGGGACTGGGGCGATGAAAAGAAATGTGAGCGCGAGATGAAGAAGAAGAAAGAAAAAAAAATAAAGAAGAAAGAGCCCCCCGTCTCGCACGCGATGCGCTGGACGGGACACACCGCTGCTCATTGAATGTCGCGTGGTGGTTAGTAAGCAACAGTGCATGTCTACCTCCAAATTCGTGAAGAAGGAACGAAACAGGCGTCTCCGATGCCACCTAGTATACTGCTTGAAGGAGTTCCCTAAAGGTTGCTGGGTAAAATTCAAACCCCTCTCCCGATAGTTTGCGAATGTGGAGGTTCATCCATGTGCTCCGTAGCTATTATGAGGTACTTGTGTCAGCTCCTACTATGCCCTTAAACATGTACTGTCGCACCCAATATCAGTAACAATGGGAAGTTCTGGCCGACGTCAAAGCGGCACCAACACTGCAAGGTGGCGCTGAGCAATAGAAAACAATCAGTAACGGAAACACTACTTCGACTTCTGATATCTGAAAAAAAAAAAAAAGCAGCTGCACGTTTCCCGGTGTTAGAATTTAGGTTTGGGACCCTTTCAACCACGGACGTCACGTTACATCTCGTATTGAGCGCCACCAAAGTACAAACGGCGCGTCTGTGTTCTGTTTATGAACGCGACCTACGTGGATACTTGTAGCTGGCGGCAAAAGTTTGTTGTCGCGACATTGTGCAAGTGTGCGCACTTGGTGGCTCCGCACGCTCTGATCACTCCAAAGGTAACTCATCTAGGATCTACGTTCCGCGGTGGTGTAGTGGCGATGGTGCTCCGCCGCTGACCCAAAGGTCATAGGATTGAATACGGACCACGGCGGCTATATTTTGATGGATGTGGAATTCTATAGGGCTCCGTGCGGTTACATTTAGGCGCACGTTAAAGAAATTCAGATGGTCGAAATTCACTGCAGCCCTCCACTATGGCGCCAGCCTTGATCATATCGTGGTTTTATGACGTAAAACACCAATGATTATTATAATCTAGGATCTCTTGCTTCTAAAAAAAGGTGCGCAACCTCACTCAGGACGGTGAACAATGACACAGCGCCCAAGACGGGACGAGATATCGACACAAACACGGAGCTGACTCCGACGCGTAGTAATCACTATTGGGGTTTTACTTTCCCAAACCAAGATATGGTTATCAAGGACGCCGTAGTGCAGGTTTCCGAAAATTTTGACTATTTGGCGTTCTTTGATTTATTTGATTGATATGTGGGTTTAACGTCTCATTACGAGAGACGCTGCAGTGAAGGGCTCTGGAAATTTCGACCAGCTGGGGTTCTTTAACGTGCACCCAAGTCTGAGCACACGGGATTACAGCATTTCCGCCTCCATCGGAAATGCAGCCGCCGCAGCCGGGATTCGATCCCGCGACCTGCGTGTCAGCAGCCGAGTACCTCAGCCACCAGGTCACCTGCGACTTCAGTTGAACAGCCGAGCAACGTAGCCGCTATACCACTGAAGTGGACTCGACTCAGACACAGCGCCGTGTCTGTGTCTTCGTCTCGTCCCGTCTTAAAATCTAACGCGCACTAACCAGCCCTATCAAGATAGCACACAGCTCAAGCTCCCAAGGTGTGACGATAGTTATAGCGCGAGAACGAAACGACGACACAGAGACAAGAAGGACACCCAAATCAAGATATGGTTATCAAGGACGGCGTAGTGCCTTCTTCTTGTCTCTGTGTCGTCGTTTTGTTCTCGCGCTATAACTATCGTCATGCCATACCAACTAGCCCAAGCTGCCACACTCCCAAGCTGGTTTACTTTCGTATTCCGCGCGCTGGATGCCATCTCGGTGCCTCCTCCCGAGCTTCCGTCGCACTGCACATTATTGGCGAGGCAGTGTTGCGACGGGTCCTGCAAGGTGGGCGGAGGGGAAGGCGCGCCATTGACCTACTCGCTCCGGCGAGCACCCTCTCGCATCCGGGGCCAACCTGCTGCTCCGCGGCGCGCTCCGAAACGCGTGCGCCGCAGCGCGGCCAAGGGCGAAACCGTGGCTGTGCACGTTCCGTGCAGGGCGGCGGCGGCGCTGCTGAGGTCGTCGACTCGCTCCGGCGACCCACCGACCGACCGACCGAACGCGCCGCGCGGTAGTATATGGCCGCGCCGCAATGTGAAAGTTGCGCAATCCGTTGTAAAGCCGGCTTAATTACACGGTATCGTCTCTGCCGGATGGCCGTACGCTGCAATCGGGGCACGCTGCGGTGTGTATACCGTATTAACGCGCGTGGGACCCGCGCTTCGTAGTAGAGGTGGCGGTGGAAAGGCCGCAGCTGACGCGGGAGTCGGACCGGGCCGTACGTTGCTGGTGGTTGTTTGACGCTAGTCTTTAATGCGTTGCTTTCGTTGCTGGTGCTTGTTTGACGCTAGTCTTTAATGCGTTGCTTTATAGGAGCGGTGCATCGCAAGACCTCCATCAGACCCTCGTCTCGAAAAGAAACAAGCCGCACTTTTTTTTTTCGCGGTGCAAAACGCAATAGTTTTTACACAATGTACGGGGTTTTAACCTACGTTACTAGTTTGCCGTGACCGTCACCATTCCCCCATATTTATATTGAACCAGAATATATGACAGAAATAAATAGGGTGGGATATAAAAATATTTACGCAATCACATCTGTCGCTACTGTCAGTACTAGATTGTTTTCTGAAGAAGAAGGCTGTATTTATACTACTCCGTGTGTGACCACTCTCTCATCACTGGCGATGATGTAATGCATATACTGCGAAGTGTGTTTCTAGTTTCGCCGCAATGTGCTGCGATTAACGATTACAGCAAGTAGACCTAGAGAAGGGTGGTTCTGTTGATCGTCTATCTGTGGATGTTAAGTCGGAAGCATTATGTGCCTCATAAAACACGAAAATCAACCTTCGGTGTCGCCGCTGTACGAAAATATCACCGCGTGAGGACGTCACCACATGACGTCACCACAATGTCACAGATAACCAAAATTTATGACGTCGTCAAATGATGTCATTGCTTGGTTAGATGTGAACCGAAGGCAAAACCATGTTTGGCGCAGAAAGCTTTCGGAAAGAGGTGAAGAAGGATGAATAGTTTGACTAAAAAAAACGGCTTTGCCTTTCGATGGATTTATTTATTTTATTTATTACATGCTAAAGACCTCAATAACGGTCCAGAAGGGTCTTATACAAACAAAGACCAAAAACTAAATTGGCCGTGTATCTGCGTACTTCGCTGCAAATGTCCTCGAAAGACGATAGTCTACTGCGGGCCTTCTTTCGCGCATACCCTCTCATTTTCATTCAGCGCTGCCTAAGAAGCACTAGCGTATTTAGAATTACGTATCTATGTATTTTCTAGTAAAGGAACACACCACCTAATATTTACTAATTGATGTTGCGCCTCAGATAAGCGTAATGTTTGCTTTTTGAACGCCGATGTTCACAAGTATGGACGCAGCCACCAGTTCAAGATGGCTGGGCGTTCAGCAAATGCTTAAACTTTGGCTGGGTGGTTTAATGGTGTGACAGACAAACAGATAGAGAGACAGACCAAAATATGTGTGTTCAAGTATCCCAAAAAAGACCATCGCCATTAATAAAAAGAGCAGCAACACTGAAAGTATGACACAAATCAAGTTGAGCAATACAAATGTTGGCAATAAACATGGCATATACAAATACAGAAAAACAAGGAAATAAACAAAAACAAAAAAATCAACAGCACATTTAGCATGTTAATTGTAAAAATAGCATCAATATTGTACAAATGTTATGCTTGGCCCTTGGAGTCGCCTTAGGCGAATGTGTAAGGGACCCTGTGAGTTTTCGCAAGCGAAATTGGGAGCCGACGTGAGGGACAGTTACATTTCTCACATACAAGGCATAATGCATTGCCCATACCTGTTTGACCAAGTGCAGCGTTAATGCATGTGCACATGGACGCGCGTTCACGAATTGTGAACACACCGTGTCAGTGTTCCAACAATAAAACGTACCGTGAATTTAATAAGCAGCCATTTGCTGTTGACTCCTGCAACAGCGCGAGAAAACGAAAAGGACGACGTCAAAGACAGCGCAGAGAGTGCAGTTGTCTTTCCACTCTGTCGCCGTTCTTTAGACTGTCATTGTGTGTCATTGAACCAACTAGCGCAGCCAGCAACCGTTCAGTATAATTTAGCATTCAGGATGCCACAGTAATATAATGCATCACTGCCGGGCGCCGCAGGCGAGCCACCTTCGAGGAAAAAAAAAACGCGAACCTTGCCCAAGTAATTACGATAATTTAATGCGATGCCGATGCCGGAATATCTTCTGCTGAGGTGGCGTGGTGCTGCGGGGAAGTTGGTGTTTTTTTTTTTTCGAGCACATTGCATTTGCATACCCAAGAAAGCACCTGTGTATATATCGAGCCTACCTGGGACAAATCGTGGCAGCAGTAATTGATTGTGCACAACAACAACAACGCTTTCGCCTTTTCGAGTTACGCTACTATTGGGCTTCATCCAGCAGTAGGAAGTGCCGAGGGTCACTCAATGCCGCATTAGCCGCATTATTTTGTTGCTCACTTGGAAGATGCACGATAAGGAAGGTTTACGCCGTGGTTCGTATACAAGTTCTCGCTAGGGTTCCTGCATACATTTATCGTGAGGCCAAACATGCTTATGCCTACAGCCTCAAGGAACGGCAAATTTCTAATTGGACTTCCTTATTTCACTATTTGGCCTCCATAGAACTATGTTTTGCTTTGCACATTACTAAGTGGCTCGGTAACGATTTAGTAGTGATGATTCTTCGTACACTTCCATGTAAACCTATCAGTAATTGTTGAATATCAAGTGGTAACCATCATTGCTACCACTCCGGCTGATTAAGTTTAAATTACATACTCGAACTGACAAGATTTTAGTTACTTAGCGTCTGTGCTACTCTGAGCAATGTCGCACCCCAGGGGTTTGACTTATATGCACAAGCGCGAAATTAACCACAAGCCTAATATCTTCTGAACACCATAGTTATCATCATCCGCACCACTATCATCGTCATCATCAGTCTGACTACGCCCACTGCAGGGCAAAGTCTTCTCTCATGATCTGTCGGTGAACCTAGTCCAGTGTTTTCTGCTACCACGTTATACCTGCTAACTTTTGAGTATCATTGGACCACCTGACTTTATGTATCCCTCTCATGCGTTTGTCTTCACTGGGAAACCGTTCAGTTACCCTTAATGATCAGCGCTTATCCTGCCTGCACACTACGTGTGCGGCTCATGCCCATTTCTTCTTCTTGATTCCAACTGTGATATCCTTAATTCCCATTTGTTTCCTGACACACTCTTCTCTCGTCCCGACTTTTGAAGTTACACTTATCATTTTCCCTTCTATTGCTTACTGCGTAGTCTTCAGGCGTGGTCCAAGTTGAGCCCTCTTTGTAAGCCTCCAGGTTTCCAAAGTTTGAAGAGACCTAACGTAGAGACCTAACACTGAATAATTAAGGCAGAAGTTAAAAGAAAGATGTAACTTAATATATAGAGATGAAAAATACTTGAACGATGTGTGTCACTGGATCAAGCGTATCAGCAAATGGTCTTATACTCTTCAGTTTACACTGGCTGTTTTAGACAGACAAGGGCAATCTATCAGTCATAGTTCAGAAAAACGATCGCCAAGTAATAAAATAATAGTTGAGCCATAACATTTGAACCTCATCTTATCACTCAACTCGTTTAGATCATCCCGCACAAAGTACACGTGACCAGCTGCCTCACTAACACTTTCTATCGCTTTTTCATGCCGAGCACATCACTGGACCCAGCTATCCTCCAAGATCGTTTCCATTTCAGATCATGACTTGTTTCGTTCCACCTTACGCAACTTTTCACTTGATGGTGCGTACAGTGTATATTGTGTATATATATTTTCTACTTTTCTTGCTCTGAATTTCTTATAGTACTTACATTTCTACTCAGTTGTATTAGCTTAATATCATATCGTCATATTTATTGTTCCCGCCACAGTGGTCTAGTGGCTAAACCGCTCGGCTGCTGACCCACAGTGGCGGGATCGAATTCCGGCCACGGCGGCCTGATTTCCGATGGAGGCGAAAACGCCTCAGGCTCGTGTGCTCAGATTTGGGTGCACGTTAAGGAACCCCAGGTGGTCAAAATTTCTCCATGTAGCCCTCCACTACAGCGTCTCTCATAATCATACGGTGGTTTTATTACGTTAATATAGATGTTACTAAATTGCTGTATTATTGTTTGCTTTTGTTTGTTATTTTGTGTACCCCAGGTTTATCTGTAAAGTTTTGTATAACTAAGCACAAAAAATGAAATTATTGCTTTTTTGTACATAGGTACCCTTCATGGAGAGAAATCAGGATAACCAAGTTGTTAATTAGTTGGAGTCAACGTGCTTCGAAGTAATCAAGATGCTTCGTCGCTCAATTTCGTAAGTCGTATGTGAATGCGCCTGGATGTTCTCGGCGCGGTCTGTGAACGCCCGCACACCCCAGTTATGGGTGCGCCTTGGTGTGGCTGCTGGAGTCGTGCCTCTCAGAGGGTAATGAGAAGAAGGGCATTTCCATTGGGTGTGTTATAACAGAGCGTAAGGCAGGCGTCTTAGAATGCTGCCCGTGAAATGGGCGAGATGTACATGTATGTTGCTGGCGTGCACGAGAGGTGAGACGCAAATGAAACATTTGTGGGAGTACAAGACGAAGCGAGGATGGCGTTCCGTATCTGTTGACGCCCATTTGAGCGGCCGTCAGAAGTGCACATCCAGATAGCTACACAGAAAGATCTGAATGTCTTGTAAAGTTGAACAATATTTTTTTTTTGAAGGCGAGGCTGCAGAATCGGCCTAATTGAGGGTAACACGGCAATGTTTGAAACTAATTCAGTTGAAGCTCGAGCAAATTGTGAAGTGTGCTAACTTTTTATGTTCATGCTGACTTCAAGGCTCGCGCCGGCATTCTTTAACTGGAGTGGGAGAGCTTGAGGGAGGGAGGAGGGGGGGGGGGGTACATTGGACAGATGAGTTCTTTCGAACGGTGGGGAGGGAGGGAGGACTGTGGGAAAGCGGGTAACTATTGCGTTGTGTTTCGCTTATGGCAGTAAAGTATAATAGCGGGTGAATCATCGGTTTTTTTGTGATTTCGTTTCCGTTTCAATTAACTTAAGTTCCTCTAAAGTGTTCTTACAGTGTCTTTGTCATCTTGTGTATCCATCTTGCTCGTGCCAATTTTCCAAATATGTTTTTTTTTTCATGTTAGCTTATGAAGGCAAGGATGTTGGGAAAACATTCACGAAGAAGAAAGAAAAGAACTCGTGTGCATCAGCAGCAACTCATGCTGCTGATACACACGCTGTGGTGTATTGTAAATAAACCCCTATTTCCACCCAGCAGGAGCCTTGATTTCTTCCAAAAGGAGGGGGGGGGGGATGAATACTTGAAAGCGGGGGTCACTCGGGTTTCTCCCTGGCGCTACTCTGGCTGATTAATCACGATATTGATCGCCTACATACACAGATGCATTGCCGAAATGTCAACTCAAAATTACCGCTTTAAACCCATTCTGCTTTTCGATTGAGCGCACACAGAGTATTGGCGTCTCTGCGCTGCAAAATATCTTTCAGTGTTTAGCGCTGTAGAAAAATTTGCCAGCCTAACATTATGCGATGAAAAGTAAAGTGGATATACTTCGCCGGGGTGCTTTACGGTTCCAAAGATACACGGCTTCCCCACTTCTTTTTTTTTTTTTTTTGAGACGTAGTCCGCGATCAACATACAGTTGCTGAAGTGAGAGAGAGAGAGAGAAATGTTTTAATGGGAAGCTGGAGAGGTTTGCCTGGTTTTTCACCTGACAGGCTACTCCAGTTGCCGGGTGATGACAGTCATGTATACAATGATAAACACAGTGTCACCTGGCGTGAAGCAGTGAATATAACACTTTCTTGCTTACGTGGCGCTGCTTACGAGAGACATGATAGACACCGAGAGGCCAGAATGGCGAAAGTTGATAAAAGCTTGCCATGCTACACATCTAAGTCGCTCCTTCGTCGTCTGTGAAGTTGGGTAATGGAAATAAACGAGTTCCACGTCCGATGCGAACCCCTCGCAACCCGCACATGATGGTCGCACCAGTTACCCTTCTCCTGCCACTTGTGGCGTACGTGCGAGCCACACGTGTCGCACACGCTGGCGCGTGCGCAAGCACATTCGCGAGCGTTGCACGTGCGTCATGTTGACCTGATCGGAGCCTGCGCACGTTGGCCGCGAGGCACCCCACAGGCAGCACTCCACAGCATGTACTTCCTCTTTCGATGTTCCGTACAGTGTGGCCGAGCGCTTCGCTTTCGTCTATACTCCTTGCGAAATGCGTACACGTTCAATGAGCCTTTCCCGCTCATGGATTTGGTCGTCCTTCTTTCTTTCGGAGGTGTTCTGATGTGATTCTGATGTGTTATGATGTGATTATGATGGAGGTGTTCTGATGTGATTCTGAGGTGTTCTGATGTGATGCAACTCGATGTGATTAGCATGGGACGTTATTGTCGGCGTTATCTGCAGACGGCAATAATTTATTACTTGTGATAAGTGCTGAGAGAACGACGTTGAGGCATCGCGCTTGTGCGTTCCGTCGCGGCCGGAATTTAAAGCGCGATCTACTTCTCATCAGCTGCCATGGACCATAACCACTGTGCCGGCCGCTGGATAAAAAAAAAAAACAGGTATCCAGCGGCCATGCCGCTTTCACACTGAGGCAGCTGAACTTTGCAATAGGTCTAGACGAGCGGAATATATGCGATAATTAGTGAGCATTGCTGAAGCGGCGGCCTCTCAGCAGCGCACCTTCTCCATCTCTCGACTGCGCCCGACGAGTCGACATTGGTCGTCCGTAAAGGCCAGCGATGGTGTACGTGGAAATTCAGCGCATAGGGCCCAACGTTTCGACCACGAGATGTGGCACTGACGAAACGTGTTTGCCCAACAGGTATACGAGCAGGAAACTATAAGGATGCAGCACATTCGCCCGGAGAAACAAAATACCGGGCGTCGTACTTAACGATCGACTGCGTTGCGTGTAGTCAATGCCACAGACCCGTCGCCTCGCAGCTAATCGCCTAATGAATTAGCAGGCCCGGAGAGGCCCGAGGTTGTGGCGTGCGTCTTACACATACGGCAAGGCGTCGCATTCTCGCACGTGTGATGCATAGACTGCCATTTCGCGGGCCGTGGCGGTCAAGGGAAAGAGTTGCGGAGGAAAAAGTGACTCGTAATCATTGCCTCGCTGTCCTTTCGACACCGCCGTGATGAGTGCTACCTAGCCCTCCTAGGTTTTCCTGTTGGTACATTTGTTTTCCTATGGAGATCGATTGGAGGAAGCAGTTCCAACCTAGCGACCCCCCCACCCCCCACTTTCCCCTAGATGAGTGGGAAAGAAAACAAGCTTCGCAATTGATGAAAAAAGATATAAATTAAAATGTAGCACTGGCATGCTGGGCATTGCAGTCTACCTTAGGTACTTGGCTCGCACACGCGATTTGAGCGAGCACTGTTTATCAGGGAATGTGGGCTTATTGGGCTCAGGTGCACGGCTATCGATGATTGATTCTTCTCGAGAGGATTTGCTGCCCACAGAGCCTTACCAACTTACTTAAACAAGGTTGGTTTGGCACCACGTTTCTACGCGTCTTTCTGTGTGGCTGCTTATTCGTGTTTACGTCTGTCTTATCAGATGCGAAGCATCTCGTGCCGGTGATGTGTCCCTCCGTCCTGCGGCGTCTACCCCCTTCCAGTGCACATGCGCGTACCCTCTCCCTCCCTCGCCTGGCAGCGCCGACGCAAGCAGCATCTGCTAGCGAGTTCCTTGATTGAAAAAAAAAAAAAACTGACGACCCCATTCAAGACTAACCAAAGAAGAGAGCGTGATTTTCAGAGGCCTACAAAGCAACACTTATATACATGTCATATTAATGAACCGCCTCTACCAAACGACACATGGCTACATGTGCCCGCTCTGCAGCGTACCGGACACCCTGGTACACTTGCTCCTGGAATGCCAGTGCCATGCAAAACCACGACGTGCAACTGGAGCGGGACCAAGCCCCGAGAATAAACGACGACCACCTAATGGAAGCGTGGGAGGCCAAGCTCGTCCTCGAGGACCTGGAAGACCAGCGACAACTCGTCGCCAGGGCCAAGAGGGCAGTCGAAGCCAGAGGGGTCCTGGACTAGGGAACCCTCCCACCTTAGGGTGACACTGGGCCTCGCTCGGGACACTGTTTCTACATAAACGTTTATTTCTCTCTCTCTCTCTCTCTCTCTCTCTCTTACACTGCAGAACCGTTCACTGACCTCCAAGGTAGGGCTGGTGGTAGATTTCTTCTGTGTGTTGTTCAACAATAGAAATTCGCTGCGTGTGCGTTAACAAAAAGCGGACTGCGGATTTATGTGTCCAATCAGCGTCTTCTGTCTCTCATTGTCCATTAAAAGTGATTGGCATGTTCTAGTAGGGAACACCGGTCCATCATTGCGCCTCCCCAAATATCTCTCCTGCGCAACACCATGATCAGCGTCAGCTTCAACGCCACCACCAGTGTCAGTGCTAGCGCCAGCAGAAGCTCTCAATAAAGAACACCGTCTCCCGCGGAAGTGAACCACCTCCCCGCTGTCTCGCATGCACACATGATTCCCTTTAGTGGGAGATGGTCTAATTTTTTTTGTTTCCTTTATTTCCTCGTTTCCTACCGTTTCCTTCTATCTTCCTTTATTCTCCCTTACCGAAGGAGCAGGCAGGCGTGGCTTTCAGGAGCAAGTACTCAGGGGCACTCGGCGGCATTTTCGTTATAAGACAGCATGGTCACAACCATACGCAGTAAACAATCTTGTCCAACTTGCCCAACTCGCGATTATGACAGTAAACAATGACTGGGCATGTCAGACGGAGTGGAGATATAGGGCTGACATGGCGACCCCCCCCTCTCCCTCGGTAAAAGATTCTGCAGTTAAGGCGTGTCACTCATCCAACAAAAATGGTGCTTCTAAAATTTCGCATATACCTTTCGCATTCTTCTCGTAAACGGTCATATTTCAGCCGGAAATAAAACGAAGAAAGCATCCTCGCAGTGTCGACTTGTGTAATGGCCCTTGTGTTACAAGCACGCCTTTCCTTCGAGCAGCCTTCGGGGCTCGGTTGTACGAGGAAACTTTAACGTGCAACAAGGTTCTAAGACCCAATGCGTCTTTGCGTGTGCAGTGGACGAAGCCACGCAACCAGTGAAGAGTCGGGGTTTCTATTATTAATTATAAAATAATCTTGTCTGATTGTGGCTGACCTATGAATGTGTGACGAAGTGAGATAGAGTGAGTGGGAAAGAAGAAATAGAAATGTTCGCTAGCCTTTGCGAGGTCAGCTGTCCTACCCGTGGAGAGGGAAGCAGCAACATGAAAGAGAAAGAAAAAAAAAGGCACGAGTACAGACGATACTCGACGACAGTGAAGTCAGACTGAAAGGCGAGCTCGTTGGTACGTTTACATTTTAGAAACTTCAAGCCCCAACTATGTGAAGGACAAAAACTGTCCAAGCAAAATTATCGCACCCCACGCGTGAACTTGCAGAAGCATTTCACATCCACATTAGGGGGTCAGCTTGCGGCGCAGTCACCCATCATTAACTACTTCCAGCAAGAAAGTGCCGCTCCTTAAGCAGAATGGTTCGTAACTTGATGCGGTGTGATAGTGCCTGGTATTGCTCGTAGAAACAGCCCGCATGTGCAGCGGTAACCAGGGGCATATGACCACGAGGTGGCACACCAAGCCCATGCCTCCCTCTCGTCCCGAAGTGCTTTTTCGCCATGGCATAGATAGCGAAAAAAAAAGACCATAGCAAGGGAGTGCCACCCTCGAAATCAGTGGGAAGCAGTAGTGTAGAAAGTTTCCGACCTTTCTGCTTTTTAGCCTTTCTTTCTTGAGTGTTCGTTTGCACCAACACGTCGCTTCGATGTCAAGCGACTCGCCCCGCAACAACTCTTGGTCGCGCATTGAAAACATGACGTTGAATAGCCTGGCGTCAGAGCAGAACAACGATTAATGTTGAAGATGATCGATGGTCTCTTCGTATTGCATGTGCACCGAGCTCACGCAGGTGAATCAGTCCTTACAATGCGACAACTGTATGTATATCTCAGAGTTAGTGGACGTGGACGCATCCAGCAATAAATTGTAACGCGATAGCGTTTAAGAGCTCGTTTCGCAGAAATTCCGGCTTCGGCGTGGTTGGTTGTGAGCGAAAAATCGTCATCTTATGCGTGACCGAAAAATCGAGAACGATTCAAATAAAATAAATAAAATATCAAAAATTCTGGAGCAGAACGGGATTGTTTGGGTCCAAGTGGGGACGGAACTTTTCATGCTTCACGAACACACGCGTCCTGATACATGCTCCACAATGCAACATGAAATATTGCAATAATATTGCAATAATATTTCGTGGTACTAACGTCCATTGCCAACAGGCGACAGAATATGTGAGAAAGACAGAGAGATAAATAGAGAAGAAAGGCAGGCAGGTTAACCAAGCTTGGCTCGGTTGGTTACCCTACCCTTTGGGTGAGGGAAAAGGAGATTAGTAGAAAAGAAAGAGATAAAAAAAAAGAACAGGAGTAAGAAAGAGAAGTATGAATAGTCAGCTCGAGAGTACACAGCATGGTCTCACACTGTACATTCACATGCGGTCGTGAAGTCTTGTGGTCCTTAAGAAGTACAAGAGGGCTTTCGTGGCTTTGCGCGTATAAGAAACCGTCGGCCAAGGTCCCAGGATATTTTCTTCTGTAAGCGGCCGTGAATCCAGCTGACAGAGCTTGGCTTCCATACTACGTCGTTCAAGACTGGTATGCTGGGCAATGGCATAGATTGTGCTCAAGAGTTTCCTCGCAGGCGCAGATGTTGCATGCCGAAGTTCTCACCATTCCAAGGAGACGAGAGTACGCATTCGTAAATATGTGATTATCATAGTGCCTCCGTGGCTGAAAGTCAGTACCCCACTACAAAGGGCACACACGCTACCGCGCCTACTTCCCTAAGGTCACGTAATGGGTACATAGCGAAATTGAAAAGGTTTCATGCACTAAGTGTTTGAAGTAAGCACTAGGAGCAGGATGTCACTATCGCGTTCAACTCCTAAGGCGTAGCTTTAGGGTCCCACAATTTCTGCATCTCATCTATTTTCCGCCCACGTTTTCTGCCAATTTCTAGCTTATGCTAATCAAGACGGACACATTCTGTTTAACCTTCCGGTTTTTTTCCTTATTGCAGATCACTCGAGCTACACTTATTCGTATCCTGACCTGTACTTATTCCTTATTCGTAGACTGACCTGTACTCACGTACAGGTCAGTCTCGCATTGATGAGGTCGCGAATCTCTCTAGCTAGAGTTGAGCGGGCTGTATGTACCCTACGCAACCTCGCGCCATCATTTGTACGGGCAAGAATATATTGAGGAAAGCTCGGGATATCGAACGACCAAAAAAAAAAAAAAAAACGGCAGATACAAACAGGTTGGTATCTCTGGCCCACCGCTTCAGAGCAACGCGCACGATCTATCGAGGAAGGAAAGTGACTAGCAAATTTCTAGATATTTCTCAATATGCAATCGGTAATATATACGAAGCTGCATGACCCCAAGGCCTAATCGACGTATGCGACACCTGTATATGAGCGAGGCGCGTGCGCAAAAGTGATATCCGAAGGACAGCGCGAGCAGGTACGAACCGCCGCACGCATCTTTGGCTCACGGCGTGAACTCGCCTAAGAAAAGAAATTTAAACGAAGTCGTCGTTTTTTTTCCTCGTCTAAATGTGTGTGCACACATTGCGCCAAATGCACGACAGCTGCTTGATCAAACAACTTTGGAGTATTCTCACTTCCTCTTGCGCCCACCTGATCAAGGAGACACAAGTCTTCAGCGCATGCGAGATTCATGGAGCACTTGGAGGAAGTAACTCCATCGGCAAAGCGTTGGAGCCAAAAAAAAAAAAGTGATCTTTAGGCGCTGCTGGCGACAAAATGGTCGTACACAAGGTTAAAAAAAGGACAAACGAAAAGGTTCTTGCAAAATTGCATATTACCTGGCTTGCGCTCGAGTCAGCCAGCTATTCGAAGGATTTTGTGTAGTTATCACTGATTGATTAAAGTTCTTCGACGGCTACACTCTAGAGTGCTGGTTGTAATCTCTGTTACCTCCCCGCACATTATCAGATGTTGAGGAAGTGATAAAACATAAAAGAGTCTTTGGCTTCGATACGACAGGGGAGGTGAAAAGTGTAATAGAAAGATGAGAGCGTTGCCTGCGTTCATAGCCGGTGGCTTGCGCAGTAAGGTGACAGTACTCACAAATTGGTCGTGTGGTTGTCTATCCTTCAAACGTTGGCGTCGGTGGCATCATCTTACCGACAGGATTAGAACATCAGATGTCTTCTTGGAATCAATTTGAAGCTTTCATACACAGGTCAGTTCATCTGCCGTAAAGCTGAACAAAGACAAGAGGCGAAAGTTCGAAAGAAAAGCTTCCGAAGCATCAAGACAACCGCTCTGCCGTGTCGTTCTGTTTCGTATCGTTGGCGTTTATTCAGGAAGTGTCCCGAGCTAGGTAGTGTCCCAATGCTTGACTTTTCAACTCGAGGTCCGAGCGAGCTGAACATTTAGTATATATAATATTTGATGGAGAACCTTTATACGCTCTGCTGAAACCCGAACGTGTGCTTACTAATTATAATTAATGGCGTTTTATGTCCCCAGAGCGCGATATGATGATGAGACACGTCGTAGTGCAGAGTTCAGGAAATTTCGAACACCCGGGATTCTTTAGCACGCACCTAAACCTACGCACACAAACCTCTAGCCTACCTCGCTCATCTAAATATAACCACCACTGTCGGGATAAGATCTCCTGACCTACGGTTTAGAAGTCGAACACGATAACCACGGTAGATTACCGCGGCGGGTTATGAATAAACTGGACGCGACTTTAAAAAAAAAAGGTTTCCTAAACCTTGGCACACTTCAACAACAGGTGACGTCGACATCAATCACATTAATCACAAGCTTATCCTTTGATAGTGCAGTAGGTGTGCACGTAACGATCACAGCCCCATTCAGGTTTCTCACGCCGTCTTCGAGCCAGCTCCTCTCATTCAGTTTGAATGGAGCACACCGAGGTTATAAGCTCCAGCATACATTGCCACAACTTACAAGTCGCCAACCATGACATATAAGGTCATGCACATATAATCGAGCGCCTTTAATCGCGTGCGCGAATAGCATCACCGTGCCGACACATACGCGACACTTTGTTGATGGTCACGGTCACGAGACCATGATCCCTCGAATCCAGGGTGTCTGTGACATCGAGGCTGTCGGTGCTATGTTAGCCGAACTTGGCGGCCGTCTCATAACAATGACCTCGGTCGAATGGGCGATCTGATACACATTCATCAATGCTCAAAGCAGCGCGCAGCCTGGTAAAGAGAGGCTGCGGAGTGGCCGGCCGCATTCTGGAACATCACACCAACACAATAAGCTTTCGCGATCTTGGATAGGGCCAAGAGGGTATACCGGGGACCTACGCTGGGTAGGCTCCTCTGACACTCCACCACCGCACTTTTCCCTCCTGGTATAAAGTTTATTTATCCTCTCTCTCTCTCTTGCTGTATTAGCTAAGTATTGAGTGATCAAGAGACACAAGCGATGTCATTTCATTAGTTGTGGATACGACAAAAGGCCGACTGCTGACTGCACTGTTTGGCACTCGGCCTGGAGAACAGAGCTCAGCATCGAAATCTATCTTGCTCATTGGTGTTGTTGGGGTTCGTGAGGCCGCAGCACCAGGTCGCTGGTTCTTGCATTAAACTAAACAACGTGGTTCGCACAGGCAGTTGTCATTGTTTTCGTTCCCACAAGTGGGTAAAGCGACAAGAGGAGACGATTCCTCGTTTATGTCGGAGGCTACGGTCGTCCATCGCCCACTGGTCAGCAGCTGCTGTTTCGGACATTCCCGCCGCGTTCCAGGCATGATACCTTAACGACGCCGTGTTCCTGCAGCTGCACGTCCGCTCACAGCAAATAAGAGTTTATTTTCTAAGAATCACAATCGGCTCCTTCGCACATGACGGCAACCCTATAACGGTAATACAGACGTCATAACATACTGTTTTTTTTTTATCGGCGTCACTGGGTCTTGCGTGTCGAGACTATGTTGACGGAGCTCTTATCAGTGTCCTCAAGAATAAATTGCCGTTTTAAACTTTCGTCGCAAACAGCCCCACTTGTTTTGTAGCTAAATTTACAACCCGGAACTTTTTATTCCCTCCTCAATGTATTGTTAATGTATATCAACGCACGAACCTGATACGGCTATAATGTCTTGTTTGTTCTTCTGCGTCCTCTTCGCATCAACGTGAAGAAGAAACAAAAGCCGGAGAAACGGAGCATACTTTATTGACTGTAACGGGTGTCCGTGATAGGAATATAGCATTTTCAGCTGCGTAATAACTAGATGTGATGACGAAGAAATGCGTTGGTGGAACAACAGCAACGAGAAAACAAGGCCAAGAAAAATGAAAGAAGCTGAAAAAGCCGTGGGAAAGCACGATAAGGCTGCTGAACACATAAGCCGGCCACTTCCAAGATTGTGCTGAAGGTGTACGCGGTTGCAAGTTCACAAACACTGGCCCACTTCGCGTACGACCTCATCTCCAACTTTGCTTAGGCATGCTTGGCTGTGACGCAAAGTGCATTTTAGGAAAAGGTTGAACAGAAGTGATGAAAAGGGGGCGGATGAAGTGAAGAAAGGGAAGGAAAAGGGTCTGACTGTGTCAGTGACACATCGTCTGTTGCGTTGTATTCTTCAAAACAGCGCTCTCTTGATAACATGTTTTTCTTGGCCATGTCGTTTCACGTCATACGTTGGCTTTTTAGACATGCGCGGACGGTTCCTTTCCTTTTTTTGTCAATGTGTTTCTGGGAGTGTAATTGCTGGCACTCCCCTTTCATTCCTTCTCTGTACTTTTTTTTCAACAAAATGTATTCTGCAGCACAGCCAAGCGTGCCTAAGTAATCTAAGCTCCAGCTCACCTAAAGAGAAGTTCTTTGGGGGTCTCCATCTTTCATACTTTTTTCTTCTTACTGATACCAGCAGTCGCAGAGCTGAAAAGTAATCTAGCACCATTCGTCCGTCCGTCGCTGATGTCACGCTGACGTCGTCTTCATGGTCAGGCTATGTCTTCAACTCCAGTGTAATCCGAGTCGTGCATCATTTAACCAAATGAAAACTTTGAAGGCGACCTTAATTCTTAACATAGGTGTGTGGTAGTGACATTTGCGCGTGGGCATTTGTGAGCGCTGGCCTATCCCACTAAAAAAATACAACACCATAGCGTTTCGGGCCCCGTTCACGTCGTCTTCCCATTGTTTGTCCTGTTTGGCTTCTCGCTGAAGACCCCAAGCGTGACGTAAGAAAAAAGAGGTCGTTGTGTGCTGTAAACTCTCCCAGGGCGCCTCATGCAAGTACAGTTTCGAACCCACTACCTCATTATTAAAGCTATTGCCAGGTGCCCGCTACTCGTTTGAACCGAAATACGAGTGCCTAAGTAGCTTCGCACTTCTTGATGCAGTGTCTGGTGACGAGAAGGTTGACGAATCATTGCAGGGTGATTGTAATGGGTAGGCAGCTTTCTAGTCACCTGCTTTTACGAAATTCACCAGGTGTGAATCCTGGTGCGATTATATTGATTTGCCACGCGGCACTACATCTCTTAAAGTGACTGCTCGTTCAATGCCTGCATGGAGTTTTATTCTGAAGCACTCTCACTGAGTGGCGAGCTCTCTAATAGAGAACTTCGCCGATACGTGGAATATCTGTGTTCTATACCAGCTCGAGCCATGTCGTTTTATTCTTTGCATCCATCAGGATTTCTCGATGACGTGCAACATCGTCCGACGCGGACGCCGCATTGTCTGCAACGCGGAATCTCTGACACTATCGTGCTAAAAGGCGCTTATGAGAGCAATTCAACTATTCAAGCCCGGGTATAAATTGTAGCCTCGAATTCTCGCCTCGAAGGTCACGGGAACGAATCCCAGCCGTGGTGCCCGCTTTTTGATGGAGGAGAAGTTCTTGAGAAGGAACGCCAGACAGTGAAAATTTTCCGTAGCCCTCTACTACAGCATGTCTGCTCTCATATCATGACGCGTGAAACACTAACATTGACGCGTGAAACACCAACATGACGCGTGAAACACCAACGTGTGAAACACCAACAATTTGGGGCGTGAAACACCAACAAATTTTATATTACCATAGACTATAGCAACGGACGATGCGGACGAAAAGCATGTATAAACGCACGGCTAAAATGTATTGCGCAGATAAATCGCCCTAATGAGCTTCGTCACCCAGCATCTGTAGTCGGAGAAAGAGATCGGTGCTTCCCACGGGCGTTGCGCAATCCGCATCTGCTTAACCGCGAGGAAGCATTGCGCAACCCGCGTGGAAAACCAGGCTCCGCGGCTACACGATCGGTGACCGCGATCCAAACATAGCCCTTCCAGAGAACACGTTCTATACCCCTCAACGAATTCACCTGCTGGCTGCTGTTCGTGCTGGTCTTCCGCGGCAAACAACTTCGAGGCCTGCTGACGCAACACTTAACGCCCTCTACCACAACAAAAAGAGATAAAGAAACGAAGAAGATTCGTTACACTATATCGCAATTTCCTCACGCACGCCGATTAACGTCACAAGAAGAGAGCGTGGGCTGCTGCTGCTGCATTAGCCGTGTTCCTGATAATGTCTCTTTCGTGACGTCAGAGGTTGTCGCGTTGTCGCGCACCCAAAAGCGGTGACGTCACACCGAGTGCTCCTGGCACGCATCGCTCGTTTCAACGGCTGTGCGTGCCACCTCTACGGTAATTATCGGCCATTATGAGAGTTGCTTAATTATCTGGGCCACCAATTAGCGACGACCTCTCCCATACGTACCCTATACCTTTGTTCACTTCATTTGCCCGGTTCACCAAATGCAACAGAAGATTTTTCGTCTAAATGTAACACTTGCTATTAGCCAATTCGTTGCGCTAATACATTTGACGTCATAGTTAAGTGTAATCTGCTCTCAATCATTGCGCTATCGTAAGAACTTGTGTCAATACGGGCATTCCCCAGAAACTTCTCTCACGCGAAAGAATATTTCCCAATTTGTCGATATCTAGTTTTAAGAACAGCGCTAACGTAAAAACTTTGTACCTATATGCAGACATTCTCGAAACTTCGTTAACATTAGAGTGCTTTTTTGATAAGCTGGCAGTGAAGTGTCAATCGATAGATGTTGGCGATGATTAAAAGACGATTGCACGTATAGGCGGTACGGGCCCCAAAGCTGCATCGACACCAACGTCATGGATTAGATAGATTACGCGACACGGTACGTCAAAGCCATGAGGAAAGAAAAGCTACATTTTCTACACACTTCTTTCAGTCGCAAAACAGCGTTGACGTGGGCGTTTAATTTCGAAACGTCAGAGTGAGTGAAACTACGAAGTGTTTGTCGCTCTATGTCTCAGTACCATGTCTTTATTTTTAAAAATTTTCTTATCTCCAGTTGTTACCGCATTACTTATTGATACACTCGTATCGGAAGAGCCAAATATATAAAAAAATGAACTAGCGTGCTTTTCTTGTTGACCGTGACTTCTCGTACAAGGTGTTTATGAGCGACAGAGGCCTTTCGAGGAAGCCGTGCCAAGTTCACAGCGTTACCAGGTGAAAACGTGAGGCCTCACTAAAGCAATAGACAGCGATCAGAAATACAGAAAATGCAACAAACAAACAAACTTAGAAGTAATATATATATATATATATATATATATATATATATATATATATATATATATATATATGCAGAAGCAGTAAGATCACGACAACGAGGTCCTTCCTCTTCGTAGCATCGATCACAAATACTTATTGATTAACGAGACTCGTAATATCTACCTTCTGCGTAACGTCGACCTTCTGAGACAAACAGCGGGCCCAGAGATATTCGCTAAGCGCGATGAAAGCGCTTCAGAGACGTTCCGTATACGCGTATTAAGGGCTCAGTAGACTTTGGTAACTGCAGAAACGCCCTTGTGGTCTTCTGTTCGCTGCTTCATTAAGAGAGAAACCTGTCGTAACACAGTTAATCCTGGCTTTTGGTGCAGGTTTTATATCGATAAAACCTGCATCAAAATTGCGTGTCGAATTTTTCATCGCGTTTTATTGGCGAACTTTACAGGCCTGGATTCTCTTCGTTCGCATTTATATACGAGGTTCGTTATCTGGTTCGAAATGTGTCAACCTTCCTTCCTTGATCGTTTCATTGTGACTGCAGTCGTTACGCAGATCATATTGATCGCATTAAACGCCCCCTCTCTCTCCTTCTCGCCAACAACCTGTGAAAATACAAAAAAAGAGCGCGTTTTTGTCTCCCGAATTTCCCCTTCTTTCCGGTGTGATGCCAGAAATCAACTCACGTTACGTCATTAGAAAATAAGATCACGATTGGTGCATATACGAGGAATGTCGGTTGCGTATTGTCTCCTATCACGCTTTTTCCATGCATTCGCACGCCCACTATACGTTTCCTTACACGGCTATAGCGTGCGATGATCACCTGAGCTAAAGCACGTAGGCAAATTTTTTTTTTTGGGGGGGGGGGAGGGTTGGGGAAAAGAGGCATGGGGAGTCAGGCTTACTTGTCCGAAAGAAAGTCTTTCCATGGCAGAAAGAACAAATGGTTGCCCGGGATAATAGCTGATCGGACTTTTTTTTTTTAGTGAAAGGGGAGGCTAGGCTTTTTCTTGTTTTTTTGCCTACTTGTCTGACTGAGTTCACTTCATTTTGTGCGCTTTATGCTGCGCAAGTTGAGATAACAGCGTCTAGTCGGACAACGCGGAATTCTGATAGGCTCAACATTGAGTGCAGATATTGTCACCGGCTTTATGTGGAAATAAAGCGATAACACCTGTACGATGGGCAGCGAAAGCGAGGAAGAAAACAGTCTTTTATCTCTGAATCCAGAGTGTCTAGGGCAAGTCCATAGACAGATTCCCCGCCCCAGAAGGGGGACGCGCTACAAGGGGGACGCGCGCACGCGTCCCCCTTGTAGCGCGTTTCTCTTAAATTTGGATGGAGGAGGGTGTTTACTGAGAATAAATAATGGAAATAAGGGTTTTTTAAAGACCTCCAACAAGTGCTTCTCCCACCTCCAAAAAAAAAAAATCCTGGCTACGGGTCTGGTTTAGGGGCCCTCCGAGAGGATGTTGAGATCAACTCCGATACAAACGTCAAAGACTGCATGCAGTTCCCTTAGCAAGGCACTTCCTCAATCAATTCGAAATAATGACCACAGCGTGGGTGCAATACAGGGCTAATGTGGGCCTCGTATAAAAGGAATGATGGTGCAGCTGTCGGCTTTAGCTCTGTTGTCCGTCCATAAAGCGTGAGTGTATTTATTCTGGACGTCAAAGCTCTTCCTTCTCAGTGCTACTTAGCGGAAATACCGTTACGCAACAATAAGAAAGAGGACGTGGGTTCGATTCCCGTCACGGTGTTCGCATTTTCACGGGGGCTAACGACAGAAACGCCCGTGCGCTCAGGTTTAATAAAACTTAATGTAGAGGGAGTTTGTCTATGATATTAAAGGATATAATAGGCGCACAACTTGAAGTCGTACGGGCACGCTGAATTGGTGGCCGTGCAATGAATTGCGCTTGTATACCTGTTGAAGTGGATGGTTCAAACCGAAACATTTTCGATTTCCAATGTGTATATACAAAGGCACACATGCCAAAGCATGATTGATTGATATGTGGGGTTTAACGACGTCCCAAAACAACCATGCGATTATGAGAGACGCCGTAGTGGAGGGCTCCGGAAATTTCGAACACCTGGGGTTATATTTAACGTGCACCCAAATCTAAGCAGGGTGCCTACGGCATTTTCGCCTCCATCTAAAATGCAGCTGCCGCAGCCGATGTGCCGCGACCTACGGTTCAGCAGCCGAGTGTCTCAGCCACTACATCACCGTGGCGGGGCAGTGCAAAAGCATGCACGAATATAAATAATCTTTTGTTGACCCCCCCCCCCCCCTCCCTCCCGAAAAAAAAAGTAATATGCACCTGCGCCTGCCCGTGTTGGCCTCTCGTCTTTGCTCGGTTCTGTTCATTTTTACATCTTTGAAACTTAGATACAGGTCTACATTAAAATACTCCAGATGGTTAAGAAAAAAAGAGCTCACTGAGTACTTGTTCATTCGCTCAAGATGACTGGAAGGCAAAAGCCATCCCATTTTTCTTCTCAGTCGATGTATGAATCCTCACCCACTCCTCCACCAAGCTTTCTCCGCCTAGCGATGTTTTTATTGCCTCCGAGATTAAAGCAGTTGGAAGCTTGCTGCATCTCTTCCTGGTTTTGCGTTGCCTCCGTGATTCAGCCACCTTTGATCAAGCAACAATGTCATGTGATGACGTCATCGCGTGGCGTCTCGTTGTGTGACGCCATAGCGTTGACAAGATGACGTGAGGTATTCTGACGAAGTATGACATGAAGATAATGCCATAACGTTATTTGTGATTTCGTGCATCACTCTTGTTGACACAGCGAAACTCCAACGGTCAATGTTCGCGTTTGATAGAACGCCTACGGCTTCCGCCGTTAAAAAAAAAGAGAAAACAGAAAAAAAACGGAGTCTCGTCTTATTGGGCGCAGCGTAATCACATCATGGTTACGACGTGTAAAACCCCAAGAAGTTCTTTCATTTCTTTTTTGGTCAATTTTACTGACCGCCTTCGTTTCGACACTGAGAGGCAACCGGCATTGAGCCCCGCATTGGTGGGGCGAAAGTATACTGCTGCACGAAAATTCCCCTCAAAACCAGTTTCCTCACGCAACCTTACGTCCACAAAGCAGTTGCCCTCTCCTTTCCCCGCCTAGACTTTATTTTCGTTTCGTAGTCAAGGAATTCACTGAGCTTGCTAGCACAAATATGTTAAGCTTGCGGCAGCGTAGTTGCTGAATTTAAAGAAAAGCCGACGAGACCAGCCGTCCAAGATCTTTCGCAAGTCAGCAGATAAGTGCAGAGATTCGAGTTGTTTTGAGAGACGCGTGAGGAATGATAAGAAAAAGAAATGAGCGGACGCATTTTGACGCGCCTTGTACAGCGTGGACGCAAAAACACGTGACGTCATTGCAGTCACGTTCGTCGTTGGCATGCCGAAAGAATGCGCATAGAAATAAGGTAAGAGTGAGTATCTCTCTAGAAGAAGTGAGGCCGTTGACAGACTTCCTTGCATAGCTGTTTAGGGGAAAAAACAAAAAAAATACTCTGTAGTTAAAATAGTAAAAATTAGAGATTGCGCGTAGCTTTTGAAAACACAGGCTGTTCAGCCCATACTGGAG
This sequence comes from Rhipicephalus microplus, assembly GCF_013339725.1. Lineage (NCBI taxonomy): Eukaryota > Metazoa > Arthropoda > Arachnida > Ixodida > Ixodidae > Rhipicephalus > Rhipicephalus microplus. The sequence goes on along the minus strand of NC_051171.1, from coordinate 150,409,447 downwards.
CAAAAAGGCAGAAGCTAACAGTAGGAGCTATAGTAAAGGAGTAAAAAAAAGGAGACTGAGGAGTAAGCGGTACGGTAAGCGGTTAATTGTAAAAATTGGTTGTTCATTTTTGTCGGAGTAAAGAAAGTGAAGCTTAGCAAAGCTAACATAGGGAGAGTCGGGATAAGCGAAATAGGGTTTTTTAACTGTGACTAGAAACAAAAAAAAACTACAATCGTTAAGGCGCAAAAAAATACAGGTGTGCACGTTGTGCTAAGCCGCCAAGTTACGAAAGCTGTGAAGCTTAAGAAAAAAAAAATACACGAAGCTCAGGAAAGGTGGCAGACTGTGTAAATGAAATAGGGTTAGAGACAGGTAAATCAGGAACTCAATATAAGCACGTAAAAGGTGTAAGGTTGTGAATAATGTTCACACTCTATAGAGACAATTCACACCGGTAACAAGCAGGGAGCCTACGTGCACCATCGGGGGTTACATTGAAGGCGAAGTTAACTCAATAAATGCAGATAGTGTGTGGCAAGTGATCAGCAGTGATCATTATATGCATAAAATGTGGCTCCTGGGAGCAGCGGTAACTACAGGCGAAATAAACACAACTCAGGTGTTTTGAATAAACAGTGCACCAAACGTGCGAGCACAGGCTCTATGTAGCGGTAGCGTAAGGCGTCTGCTCTCCGTATACCGAGAAGTTTCTACTTGCCGCGGCTAATTTATTGCAGTATAGCCCCGCCGCGGTGGTCTGTCTAGTGGCTAAGGTATACTCGGCTGCTGACCCGCAGGTCGCGAGATCGAATCCCGGCTGCGGCGGCTGCATTTCCGATTGAGGCGGAATTTTTGTAGGACGTGTGCTCAGATTTGGGTGTGCGTTAAGGAACCCCAGGTAGTCGACGTTTCCGGAGCCCTCCACCACGGCGTCTCTCATAATCATATGGTGGTTTTGGGACTTTGAACCCCGCATATAAGTTTATTGCTGTGTGGCGTTTTTCCGGATGGATGGATGGACGTGAAAGTTTATTTGAAGTCCTGAGGTGCTTAAGGAAAAGTGGAACTTCTACTTGCCGCGGCTAATTTATTGCAGTGTAGCATTAGCTTAAGGAAAAGTGAAGTGTGTACTTGCCGCTGCTAATTTATAACAGTGGATAACGAGACGCTGCGGCGAAAAGAAGGACCTTGCCACAGAAGTGTGATCGTGTGGTGTTGCTCAGTATGAGGAAGACTCGCGTTAGCCGTGAAACGTCGATTGAGCCGATAAATGACTGGAGTCGTTCGAAGCGCGGGTAACGACTGCGTCGTGTGTAAAAAACTGTCAGACGGCCCGTCTGCAATTGGGGAAACGCCTCTCCATATACAGGAATGACTCCGTACGAGCGGTCGCGAGATAGACAGATGGTTCGATGGCAAATGGGGGTTGGGATTGCAGCTTCGTACGGATCGATTAAAGCTGTGCGGGCAAAACAGTTCAGCAAAAACGTATAGCGAACGTGTCGTTGTTTTCCCGTTAGTTGGTTCGTTGCAGCGTGCCATCGGCCCAAATGAGGATAAGTGGCACGAATCACCGATTATGCTGATCTTTTCTAGCCATGACAACGTAAATGTAGCGCGAAAAGACACGGACAAGAAAGGGTATACACCACAGGTGCTCGCTAATTCATAACGAAGATTCACTTAGGAAGTGCGCCAAATCGTTGGTTTACTTATACTTAGGTTCATTATACAGAGTGTGTTCTAGTAAGCATTTGCACCGTTTCTATTACCTCGACTACAGGTATCGTGCCTGGCGTAATAATGGAACTGTAATTTTCGGCTTTCATCAACGCCCTTCCGTATCTTTCACTAGAAAGACAAAAAAAAAAAATAAACCCGTAAGGTGGTTATGTGATTCTGTAACATAGTTTTTTTTTTTCTTGCTAGAATTAAACTTTTGATTAGTGTTAAAGGCGCAAAGTTGGGCAAGACACACACAAAAAGCCGACACAGGCACACCGCACTTGCTGGTTTCTGTGGTGCACGTGTTTCTTATTTGTGCTCCGTTTCATTTCGCACCGGTGACATGAATCAAGAACCTGAAGCATGGTGCACAGGTTCGCCCGCTTCCTTGTGAAACCCTCGATTAATATTCAATTTGAAATAGCACCCCATTTTCTTGTTTTACGAAAAGAGGTGATCGATACGACACTTTACGGATGTGTTTTTTTTTTTTTTTGGTAAAACGCTAATCTGGCGGGCTCACATTTCAAGTTATGCGCGGTGATGGGCACTCGAATAATAAGCAGAGGCTCCCCATGTAAACGTGGCCAGTCTTCTAATTATCCTGGTTACAGATCCTTATGCGGTGCAGGAACATCAGTGCCCTATTTTGTATTACTTTCTTTTCCGAGACACCGCAGTAATATGGAATGCAGCGAGTATCACACCGCTAACACCTGGCTGGCGTACTGTATACAAAAGTAAGGTGTATCGCCTCTGCAGACATATATAGCGGTGCATCACCAAACGTGCTTCTCATAAAACGAAGTTCTGGAGCTATGTTGTCGCGAAGACTTGTGGGAAGTACGCGAATGTCACGCACGCATATTTCGAAAGTCTGCATTAAGCATCTCAGAAAAGAAGGACAGCCTATACCTTCAACAGAGCTAGCGTACTTTTATAGATAGTTAACAACACTTAGTTCAGTCACGCTCAGATCACGGAATGGCCACTTTGTGAGGTCATATACAACGTAGCAGCGTGAGGATGTGGCTAGTTGGTATCTTATAAATAAATAAAGCACACAGTGAGTTGCACTGCTGGGAATACCCGGAGCCGGAATTTCAGCCTGAATACCAGACTATTATTCTTGAGCTAAGAAGCGATGGAATCATTGTTCTTGCTTTTCTTTTTACAGAGGTGGATGACGTCAACCAATGAAGTGATCATTTCCGTATATTCTAAGGGAAAATGATATAATTGAGGAAGGAAAGGCAGCCTTCAAGGACGCTTTCCTCTCCCAATAGTTGCGTCTCTCTCTCGATGAACAAAAGTTGGGAGCGTTTCAGTGTGGTAATCCACCCGTCCACTCTCTCTCTCTCTCTCTCTCTCTCTCTCTCGATGAACAAAAGTTGGGAGCGTTTCAGTGTGGTAATCCACCGGACCAGCGGGATTTACCGTTGGCACACATACACCTTTGCTCGGAAATGGCATTGCGCGCCCTTTCGCCCCTGCACGGGTTCGTGTGACTCTCCCGCCAAGCAATAAGTGATACATGACTGCCCATGGCCGCAGCGGAGTGATTAACAGGCGCCTTAATAACAGCCATTGCGCCTTTTTCAAGGACCATGGGGGTGCAATGCGTTCCTTCTGGCCGTCGAAAGGCACGGCACAATGGAACCGGAAGTGCAACGCTGCGGCATTCGAAGGACGCGAGGCTCCCACCAGTTCTCGCGTGCACGCATAGTCTCGCAGCTATTAAAAACACCTCCACTCCCCCCGTCCTCCCATCGTGGTTGCAGTTACAGCTGTTCAGTTTCGCATATCAGCTTGTGTTACATAGAGGCTGTGCGCTTGCAAAGACAAATGGTGCCTGCGTGTCTCTTAGGCAAAGAAAGAAAAAAAAAGAAAGAAAGAAGAAAATAAAAAGGAAGAAAGAAAGAAAACGAACGAGAGAGAAAGAAAAGAAAAATGAAAGAAAGAACAGCAAGAAAGAAATGATTAAAACGAAAGAGGGAAAAAAAGACTGGGAAGAGGAAAGAAAAATAAAGAAAGCAAGAAAGAAAGAAAAATAAATACAGGGAAAAAGAAAGAAAGAATGAAAATGAAGAAAGAAAGAAAGAAAGCAGGAAATAAAAGCAAGAAAGAAAGAGAAAGAATGAAAGGAAGGAAGGAAGGAAGGAAGGAAGGAAGGAAGGAAGGAAGGAAGGAAGAAAGGAAGGAAGGAAGGAAGGAAGGAAGGAAGGAAGGAAGGAAGGAAGGAAGGAAGGAAGGAAGAAAAAAGAATGAAATAAAGGAAGAAAGCGAGAAAGCGAGAAAGAAAGAAACTAAATAAATCTCGACGAATCTAGTCAAGCACTCGTGGAGATGTCTTCCAGGTGCGCCTGTCGTGCTGGCCCACAACGTCATAAAGGTCGTGCGTTGGGCCGGGCACAGACGGAAAAACACCCGGTGTGATCCCAGTTGACCCGCAAGCGCGCCGAAGGCGCCCCTTCCGACACGAAAGCCAAACCGTCCCCTCAGCGGCCTTATTTACTGAACATTTCCGGGGAAAGGTGGGAAGTAGGTGCGCGCGAATTTTCGAAAAAATTTTGAATAACGAAACAGAAAGCGTTCTACTGGGATTGGTATACTCGAATGATGCATATGTTAAATGCCAAATGCTTTTTCAAATAGTCAGCAACGACCAAAAATGCTCGGATGAATGAAGTGTTAAAGCAGTGAATGGTAATTTTTTTTCTTTTTCCTAATCGAACACGCTATATGCATGGGGCCCATCTACTTACAGAACTATCGATGTTATATTGATCACGATGCTATATCGATCGTATATTGTACTCCTCGAAGCTCTATCAAAGAGTGGCGAGTTCAGACACGGTACGGGGGCCCTTGGCCAGCAGCATCTGGAAGGCGTCGTCGTCTATCCCCCTTCAAGATGTGTTTGATCTTGTCTGCTTCTATCAATGAAGGGTCAAGGCGCTTGCACAAGTCGAGCACATCCTCGATGTAGCTTGTGAAGCATTCCCCCTTGAAGATGCGCGTCCCCGAGAATGCTCATGATGATAACTCAATAAAATTGCTTAACATTTAATAATCAGTTTTGACTGAAAAACTGTTGCCAAAATATAAGCTGAATACTGTAGTCACTTGTATACTTCAGCCTGCAGTTAAAAATATTTCGATGGCTCCAGTTGTTGCTCTATATACGAGGTTAGCTCAGTTTAAATAAGTGCGGTATTTTTTGTCGGTTAGAAGTAATCGTAATATCCTTGTTAAATCTTGTGAATACTTATTTCAAATAATGTGTTGCAGAAGTCTTGAGATGTTTTGAAAATTGTTACCCCAGTAATCTAGGGCTGCTTTCAAAATGGTTGTCTTACAATTGTAACAGCATTCCAGCTATAAAAATATTCAAAGAACATTCAATTTGTGTTCGCAATCGACTTGGTCGCATCATTATTTTATTAGTATTCGATTCAGTGCTAAAGTTCACTATGTGCACACTTCTAACAGAAAGCGTTCTCCTTTCATGTTTTTCTATACCGAACACAAATTGGTAGATATTATTGTTTTTTTTTAATTTTCCTCCCTTTAGAACAGTGTAAGTGTGCCTTGATCGAAAATTGGACTTATGGAACGGTAGAGGGGGGAACAAGTTTTTATTGTGGTGAGCAGGCTGCATGTCAAATGAACAAGATAATATTCAGTAATATGGAAGAATCTACAGTGAGTAATACACCCGCTTAGAGAGAGATAGAGACGGAAACAACTTTAATAAAATAATGCTTCTTGATTACCGTGGTTGGAGCCCATCATGTCACCCATCCACCCACTGGAAACTGCGGCTCGCCGGGCCTCGTCAAGGGTCGCCAAGTGGCTTTGCAAGCCCAATTCGGAAGGTCACGCCTCCCGCGAAAAATTAATTAGTTTTTTCCTTATCGTGCACCCAAATTTGAGTACACGGGCCTACAGCATTTTCGCCTCCATAGAAAATGCAGCCGCCGCAGTCGGCATATGATCCCGCGACCTGCGAGCCAGCAGCCGAGTAATTAGTCACTACACCACCGCTGCGGGGCGCTTAAAGGACCCCGCCGCGGTGGTCTACTTAGACGCTGAAAGTTGTTGTGTGTCCAACGAAGAGCATTATGGCACAAAAAAAAAAAAATTTCACTAGGTTCATTACGAGATGAGAAAACTGGTATTTTTGAAACGGCGTGAAACCATGATGAGAGGAGGCGAGATCGAAACTCTTGCCGCGCTCGCCTCAGCAGGCGAAACTCTTACCGATCCCCTAGCACGCGAGCGGCGTTGTTTTGTTGACCAGTGTTATATTGTGGTCCAATGCCTCGTTTCTGCGGGATGGACGCGTCGATGCGTGCTCGTTTGGAATTAAACGTTGTAGAATAGACGGGCATATTGGGTGTTCGAACGCGCAAAAGCATTAATTTTGTTTCCGTGATGTGCTAACCGTGGGGACAAGAACGCATGCGAAGCATAGGTGCACATTATCCCAACATCTCGTTGCAATTACCAGAGAAAAAAAAAGAGGCACAGACTGCCTCCCGTTTTGTGTCCGATGATTTATCTCAAGTTTAATTCACATTTTCAAGCAACAAATTACACGAGCTACACATGTCGTGTGAAATAATTTTCGCCATGTCACGTGCTGCTGTTGGCCACGTCAGAGCACACTCGTCTATGTAGAGGACCGATTTCACAGCAGTGCCGTCTACGTGGGGCAAATCCTACGTCTATGTAATGCCCTCATTCTCTGGACGCGCGCCCGCGAAAGTATAGGGCAAGTGGCGTTCGTGGTGAAATTTGACCCATTTCAGCGGTGTGTATAGCGTTGCGAAATTCGGGCAGACGTGATCGTGAACGCCCCGCGTATGCTTCGCGCTCGTCTGCTCTAAATTGTCAAACCTGGTGAGTGGCCCCGGCAACATGCACCCTTTGTGTCCATGTATAAGTTCATCGCTTCTGTTCTGTCTGCTGTACGCGCACACACGCACGCACACACACACACACACACACACACACACACACACACACACACACACGCGCGCACGCACGCACGCACGCACGCACGCACACAAAGGTATGAACCACATGCGAAGTCGATACATTGCGAATATGGGAAGAGGAAGAAACCATGGCAAAACTATTTAATGCTTCTTAGGGCGAGTGGTAAAAAAAAGTACCTTGGCAAAGTGCTAAAGGGATTTTGGAGCGCCACCTTTTTTTTTCTTTTTAACAGAGAAGCCATTCTTCGTCAACGCTCTCGTGTACGGGACTATTGCCAACGCAGCCGTGCTGCAGAAACGGGTATGTGCACCAGAAATTGGGAACATCTCACAACTTACCACTGGCTCACTGAAAGCAAAGACAAGAGTTATGCAAAAAATAAAGCGGGTATGTGCCACAGAAGTCCACTACTCTCAGCTTCCACCAAAAACGGAACAAGGCAACAGTTAGCCCAACGAATAGCGTGCTCGTAGTCATATCAAGGTCACTTGATACTTTGCGGTTTATAAAACATGATGGTTATACTACCGTCTCAAAGTCTAACAAAGTGTTTAATAAGGAGCAGCGATACAACATATCTGAAAGATTTGTAAAACATAGAAATGCGATAGCCTGATGCAAAAAAGGCCACCAGATTCGCTTTCATTGGCGTCAAATTACCCACCCCAATCACAGAACACCTATGCACTACTATTTCTTCAATTGAAAACTGTCACGTCACTGTTGCCATGTACAAGGTTGCCTGGCTTTACTGCGAGGCCACTGGCAGCAGAGCGAAAGTAGCGGGAGCCACAGGAGCAACAACGGACATTTAACAATCCTCCGAGATGGCAGACATGTTTGGTTGAACTGGGCCCCACTATATGGCACGCCCTGTTCAGCATAATGCGGTGAAAATGGAACTTTTGAACCACTAGCACCATTCCCAATAGTAACGTTTGGTGGTTATTTTCTCTATGAATCAAATAGAGACGAACTTGATGTACAGAAGGTGCTTTATTTAGTGCAGCTAGTTTTATTACTAGTGATTAACTGTAGGCTGTAACTCTGACGTCATCGATATCATTTTTCGAATATCGCGACACATGAGTTCTCGTGCATTTACATTATTATCCCGGAAAGAAGGGCACTGCTGTTGATAATATCGTCGTTTTCGACGTTGTTATACATGGGGCTTTCACTCTGACATAAATTTTTATATGGCTTTAGTTTTACTTTAATAAATAGAAAGTTATAGGCTATCTAACAGGATATTTTTTAAAACGTATCTACAAATTTCTCACTGGAATTTGTTTGGCATAATTGTTGTTCCTAATGTTTGTCAATTAAAATTTCTTAACATACCCATTAAACAGCCAACGAAAAAATAATGTTACTCACTCCAAGCAAGAAACAGCAACATGCATTTGGCTGCGAATTCAAAGAGTGCGTCGGCATGCTTTTAATCTCCGGCTAGAGATAGCTTCCTGTGCAAAAGAAGACGTCGTGCATCCTGCGCGTTAGCTGCATGCTCAAGAGAGCGTCACCATGCGAAAGAAATCGTAAGTGTGTAAGAGATACGAGGCATAGAAACGCAATCTCGGCCAATGATAGTGGGCACATTTCCCGCCACGCACGCACGGGCCGCTGTCGAGGCATTACAGTCATCACATTCTCAACTCACAACGGGGCTCATTTCATTTCCTTTTATTATTATTCTTGGCATGCTTTCTCTCTCTCCGACGCCTTCGAGCGTGCATACAAGCTCGCCGGTCTTTACGCATTTTTTTTCTCGCCCCTGCCCCTTCCCATTTCGTGTACACTTCGTCTCGCACTTTCTTCAGACATTTTTTTTCTAGTTTGCGCCTTCGTCATCCAGACTATCTCGTGACGATGCAACTTCACTGTATCGCACGTGGTTGTGGGGTATTTAGAAGCGCATATTAATGTCTCATTAGAATGGCCAAGGTTTGTCACAGTGGTGTAGCGGTTAGGGTGCTCGTCTGCTAAGCCGAAGGTCGCGGGTTCGATTCAGGCAGTGGCAGTCGCATTTCGATAGAGGTCCATGTGCTGCCCGATGTCGGTGCACGTGAAAGAACACCAGATGATCGGAATTTCCGGAGTCCTCCACAACGGTGTCTCTCATAATCATATCGTGCCATGGTTTTGGGACTACAAAGCCCACACATTATTACAATGGCCAACAGAGCGGCACAGAGCTGTGATGTCAGTAAGCCCGTTCTCTGCCACTGCCCTTCTCACCAGACTCAATGACGAAGTATGGAATCCAAACTGCGCCGTCTCGGTGCAAGACCCCTCCTGGAAAACCAAATCCTCGAGCCTCGGCACAGAGCTTCGTGCAAGCACCAGGACGCGAAAGCCCTATTGTGATACCCTACTTGTAGCGGACCTAACTTCGCGAGCGTCTGTTGTGTTGTGTGTTTACGCTGATCATTTCTTGTTTTTCTTACGCTTGTTCTACCTTATATCTTCCCCCTTCTCATAATTTTCTACCCCCCTCGCCCCCAACAAACCGAGCCAAAGCTTGACTGCTCTCCGTGTCTTTCACCGTCGTCTCTCTCTATATAACGAGGCGTTTGAAACTGCGAAATCCGCAGTGCATTTAGCCAAGCTACAGCACTTATGGTGGTCCCGTACCTACATTTCTTTTATTTATTTATTTATTATTTATTTATTTATTTATTTATTTATTTATACTGTCAACCCTCACTTGAGGGTCATTACAGGGAGGGAAGCATAGGATATGGAAAGTAAATACAGACATTGATATTTTCAGCAACTTTGAACAATAACACAATAGCATATTCATTGCTCGGCAAAGTAAACATCAAGAGCACATTCAAATTTTTTAACGTCAGAATTTTCAACAATATGTCGCGGCAATTTGTTCCACGCTTCTATAACATCAGGAAAAAAAGATTTGCGAAAGACGTCCGTGCGAGCACCGAAGGGGCGAACTGCCGCGTCATGATTGATCCGGCTGCTGAGCTTATGCGGGGGGTGTACGTAAATTGTTCTATCTATTTTTATTTGACCATGCAATATCTGAAAAAATACCTTTAGGCGCTGCTTTTGTCGTATAATTTCTAGAGATTCCAAACCACTTAGTTTTAACATCTCGGTAACCGAATCAGTCCTTTTATACTTCGAACATATAAATCGCGCGGAAAGTCTCTGAATTCGTTCCAGTTTATCTATTAAATCCTTTTGGTGGGGGCTCCAGGCAGCACAAGCATATTCTAAAACAGGGCGCACAAATGTTTTATATGCAAGCAGCTTGACGTCTTTCGTAGCATTCGGTAATTTATCTCGCGCCTTTTGCACATTTATTCCTGAAGTTGGGCGAAAAAGAAGCATCAACCCTGACCTGGTTCGCTGACACGCCTAAAACACTGCGGGCATATATAAGACATGAACTGTCCATGAATTGTACCACAGCGCGTAACTTCTTCGCCCTCAACGACGTAGAAGCGCCCCAACAGAGAGAATATATGTAGAACGCATGATATAAGACCTTCGAGAGCACGCACGCAGTAAAGAAGGACTAAGCGCAAGGTTTGAGTCAAAAGCAGTTTCGTGTGGCGACCGAGCAAAGGTTTCTTTTGGGTGGAACACAGAATTACAGACTTCTTGGATGTAAGTGCGCAACTCTTCACGATTACCTCTCTCCGGGAGGGTGTGCTGGTCGACGCGACCAGGCCATCGAGCTTCGATGAAATCTGTGAACCAAAGTGTTCTTGTCCACCCCTTTACACACTTTTTTTCGTGTTTTTACTTATTTTTGTTTAAGTCTTCGTCAATTTTCGTTTTGCTTTCCTATCTTCTTTTATCTTTCACTCCTCCGAGCTTCCTCTGCTATATATCTCTTCCCTCATAATGAAAGTGTAGGCAGGTGTTGTGCCCCTCTACGTGTTGCTAGCCTGCCAACTCCCTATTCTCGCTGTGTACACAGTATATCTGTGTACTCATCCTACTACTACTACTACTACTACTACTACTACTACTACTACTACTAATAATAATAATAATAATAATAATAATAATAATAATAATAATTGTTTATATAGTCTGTAGATGTGTCGTCTATATGTATGCACTGTATATAGACGATACGACAGCAGATAGGGATCACTGATTCACTGATCAGTGTATTGAGAGGTGGCTCTGTGACGTTCATTTCTGTGCAAGACAGACAGACAGACAGACAGACAGACAGACAGACAGACAGACAGACAGACAGACAGACAGACGGACGGACGGACGGACGGACGGACGGACGGACGGACAGACAGACAGACAGACAGACAGACAGACAGACAGACAGACAGACAGACAGACAGACAGACAGACAGACAGACAGACAGAGAGACAGACAGACAGACAGACAGACAGATAGATAGATAGATAGATAGATAGATAGATAGATAGATAGATAGATAGATAGATAGATAGATAGATAGATAGATAGATAGATAGATAGATAGATAGATAGATAGATAGCACCTTAGAAGGAGAGACCGTGATGGTAGATAGGACTGCCATAATAAGATGCAAGGGGGCGTCGTACTCGGGCAGAGATTCCTCTTGTGGCGCTAGCGAATGACCCGGTGACCCACCGAGGGAGCGCAGCGGCAAACGCGAGCGACGTGCCGCAGGACGTCTGGCGAGAGCAGAGTGGGCCGATGCGGACCAGTTCTCGCATCCAAAAGCAGCCTCCCTTTCTCCTTCCTCAACAACGCAGTGCTCAAAGGGGTTTGCCGCTCTACATTTTTTTTTTTCAATCTCTACTTAGCCGCTGGCAACGCAGGCGCGCATTTGAGTGAGGGCCGCCACTTAGGAGTGGCCCGAGTATCCTTAAGTGTTTAGCCTCTTACGCTCGCTGCTGCAGAGGACGGAGAAAGTGTAGAATACGAGAGCAGCCATTAAAGAAAAAAAAAAGATCGCCGTTTTGTGTAGCTGTCTGCGCTTCCCGACACCGTTACGTAAAGTACAATGGTCCCGCTTTTCGAGGCATAAATAGCGGCACAGTCCGTGTGCGGGCGTACCGCTAGTATGTTAGCTGTAAAATTATAAAATTCGCGGCATCGTGGGGCCTCGAGGCAGATGCCGAGGCACGTTTACGGCTAAGGTTCTTCACCGGGCCGACTGCACAAGAAGATGCCGCATTTACTGGGCCGCGTAACGCTCCCTCCATTGTAACGTGACCCGGATTTTCACGGCCAGGCAAGCCCTCGCGGTCTTATCTGAAGAACGGGCGTGTTGTGATGCCGATAACGGTAGACTGTCATATTGAAGTTCCAACTTTTCTCACGACTCGCAAGGACATTCCTATATAAATTTTGGGAGTATAAAGTGCACGTTTTAAATAATTGAAATGCCACGTTCATTGAAAGCATGCTTTTCAGACGTTTGCAAGACAATGCCATGCGAAGCGGCAACCATCTCCAGACAGCACCAGAGTTTCGGGTTTCCACGGAACAGCATTCGCAAACACAGGCAAGACATCTGGAGGCACGCGCAGAGCAAGCTTATACTCCCAACTTCCAAAGAGCAGCCCTCCCAGCCACACAAGGCCGGATGCGCCTGCCCACAGAAATCGATATGTTAACGCTTGACAGCCTTCTACGTAAGTCGCAATATAATTATTACTGCAGTTTCATAGAGGCACTAGATTGAACGAAACATTGTGACTTCGAAATGATGACGTTATAATGTCTCATTTGGGCGTCGCCATTCTCACAATCACTTTCAGTGTTGTCATAAGTTTTTTTTCTTTTTCATTTTCATTCATTCTCCCATCTTTCCCAAGATCAGGGCAGCCAACTGCAGATCTCACCTGCTAAACACTCCTGTCTTTCAATTGCTTTTATCCCATTCTCTCTCTCTTGGGTGCGCGCTTTGTTGTTTTCAAGGAGAACTGGCGGAAGGCTTGAGCAAAGGCTTTTCTATGATGTAGAACACTTAATGTTCAGGACCGCACGCTGAGACATTCTAAACTTTGATTCCTTCAAAAGCTCAGTGGTTGTGCTTTATACATCAGAGCTGTTGTGGTTGAAGTTTGCCGTAAATAGAACATTATCATCATCTTGATCCGGCACGTGCTCAATAAACGCCCAAGCACTCGGTACGGATGGTTAGTAAGGAAGGCTGAATAGTGCTGCCCCTAATTGGTGTTTGCGGCCAGTGAACTCGCTCCATTTTTAGTGTACCCGTGCAGTCTGGAATTTGCCCAGTTTCAGTGGCACGTTGCTATTAGACAGAGCAAGCATAGTATAGCATAGTATAGTATAACACAGTATAGTATAGCATTTATAGTAGCCAAGCCGCGGTGGTCTAGGGGATAGGGTACTCTGCTGCTGACCCGTGGGTCGCAGGATCGAATCCCGGCTGCGGCGCCTGCATTTTTGATAGAGAGCGAAAATGCTGTAGGCCCGTGCGCTCAGGTTTGGGTGCACGTTAAAGAACCCCACGTGGTCGAAATTTCTGGAACCCCCCACTACGGTGTCTCTCATAATCATATCCATGGTGGTTTTGGGACATTAAACGTTACATATCAATCGTTCAATCGCATTGTAACGATGTGAGGTTTGCGCTGGAGAAAGCATCTTCAAGCTTTTTCATCTTGTAAATAAACCCATCGAATCTATAGTATAGTATAGTATAGTAGTATAGTATAGTATAGTATAGTATAGTATAGTATAGTATAGTATAGTTGGCAAAGCATGGGAAAGAGAAGTGAGAGGGTTTAGAAGCCTTGCCAAGCTAGGACGCTGAAGCTCCGGATCCCTACTGATCTGCCGTAACCTAGCCTTGCGTGGCTTTGTGCACGGTGATAAAATTTCTTCACAGTTCTCGTCACTACCTAAACATTGTATATCTGTAAACGTGTTATAATAACCTTGCATGACTTCACCAGGGTGAATCGCATCTATTCTGGCCACTCGCAGGGGAAATTTTGACAATGACAGCGTGTGCTTCGTTAGATCGGAATTCGTGACACAAACCGCCCATTTGAAGAGGGAGGTAAGGGAGGGAGGGTCTACTGTGGCAAGAAAACTGTGCATGTAGCTAGATAATAAACGATACATGTGAGGAATTCGCTAAGTAACGCTTCTCATTGTGTGAGCAAATAGTGGCTAACTGATATTTTTATGAACCCTCAATTTAATTCATTTGATGACTCATTTATATCTGGGGTTTAATGTCCCAAAACCACTTATGATTATGAGAGACGCCGTAGTGGAGGGCTCCGGAAATTTCGACCAGCTGGGGTACTTTAACGTGCACCCAAATCGGAGCACACGGGCCGCTAGAGCATTCTCGCCTCCATCCAAAATGCAACCTCCGCCATCGGCCGGGATTCGACCCCGCGACCTGCGGGTCAGCACCACAATTTCCTCTCCTGGAAATTAGCAGCGAGGTTTGCAAAAAATGCTTTATTGAATTAAAATTTCATCATAAATCAATGTAAGATTTGCACCAGTACGAAATAGTGACCAAATTCCTAAGGCAGTTACGCATTTAAGTAAACTAGTTACGAAATATGTTAGTGCTGGCACCCATACTGAGCTAGTAACATTTTTCCTGCGAGAGTCAGCTCGCGGAAAGAAAGAACATATGAAGCTCTCAAGGAACAGCTTGGCTACGAGACGATGCGTGTGTAAGAGTAGAGTGCGGAGGAGTACACTTCAAGTCATATAAGCTCTTATAACATAGGGCTCCACGTAAGTCTAACCGCACTATTATTTCATCCTTATCGGAATGCAGCCGCGGCCGAGAATCGGACTCTCCGAACTCGTGCACGGCATGTCAAGCGAGCGTCCGAGCTTCCGTGGCGGGTCGGGCACTCCGGAAAGAATGGACGAGGACCCTGACCGCGGCAAAGAAAAAAAAAGAAAAAAAACAAGCTGCTCGAATAAACAAGGAAACGGGACTTGTTTGACAAGACACGTTCACCAAGACATGTTTTTTTTTCTTTTTTTTTTTTTTTGAAGGAGCGTTTCTGCATGCTTGTTTAGGATGCACCTTGCATCTGTGCTCCATTCTACGCCTATCGATACTGCTCTGAGGATAGCGGAGCGGGAAGGAGGTGAGAATGAGAAAAAGAGCGATGAGGAGGAGAGTCATGGAGGCTAACAAGAAGCGAGAATCTGGTATGCCACCATACAGCGGTGAAGAGAGAGGTTCAGAGAGAGGGGATATCAGAAATCGCGATAAAGAAACAGGTATACCATAGGCACACAAACACAGGCGGTCATGTAACTTGGCCTGCTTTATCTTTGTTAAAATGCTTTATAGGAGATGCGTGTGCCTTAATTCTCACCGGTTCCTACACTTCTAACGAGAAAAAAATCCGAGAGTATCAAGAAAGGTTGAGAATATAAAAAAGCCCTTTACATAGCCCACAAGATCTCACCAAGTTCTGAGCACGTGCAAGATGACATCGAGTTGATTAAAACAGTTTCGTAACCCAGATAGAGTGCACAAAAAAGTAAAGAAGTCTGCTGTAGGCGTGCTTATTAGGAAGAGAAAAATTATCCGCAGCAACCCGCCCTCCCCGCCCCTCCAGACTCCATTCTTTCACCGTTTAATGCGTTACTACACTTGTGAACACGCCTACAAAAGCCGTGTATAAGTACAGCTCAACCTCTTTATAAGAGGCACGCTCAGGGCAGCATGTAGTTCTTGTCTTTTATGAGATGTTTCTTATAGGCAGGGTACCAGGTATACATTTTCTTATCAACCTGTTGTATTTTAGTGTGGGCACAGTGGTGTCTCTTACATCATTAGTATCTTACATAAATGTCTCTTATAAAGGCCTTTGACTATAGTTGTAAAGGATACTCCAAAGTGACTGCACCGGCGTCAAACACGTTCTGAAAATAATGAGCATATCTCTGGACACTTAAGGAGCATCCTTCCGTTATCAGCTTCCTTTGCAGTTTTGATGGATATCCAACTAGCCTGACAGTCTGTTCTACTAAAACATGTCTCGTTCGTAATTCCTGGTAGAGCAAAAGCAGGCAAGATGACACTACAAAATGTTATCCCATCATATTATCAACACGAGAAACCTACGCGTGACTCACTTCTAGTCTGGTGGAAATATATTTTGTGAGGAAAGTAGTTTTATGCCCGCGGGGGTGGTGCCAAAAAGCTCAGGTGCCTACAGGTGCCATGTTTTTGAGCGGCATCTTACCAGACACATGACCATAGGGTTTTTTTTTTTATCGCAGCCTGGAATCGCATCGTACGTATAGGTCCTCGTTTTTGTATACTCTTATCTCTCACTAAAACGGGGTCGCGTGCGACCGCAACCTTATCGAACCTCGCCATCTTTTGTAAAGCAAATGAGACGCCACTTCACGTAGCCAGACGAGTATTTACTATGTCAAAGGCGCTTCAGATACTTAAACTGGTACTTCTTTTTCTCATTGTTCCAGAAAGCACTCGCATGGTGCTTTTCAATCGAAAGAGATTGTGGTTATAAGAGGGAAAAGAAGAGAAAAGTGAGCCGCGTAACTGTCTGCATCTGCGTGCGACACCTCAGCAGTAGCTCACAAGGGATGGGGGTGAGGAGGGATGAAAAGGATAGGGATAAAGGTGTAGAGAGAGAGAAAGAGAGCTCTGGCCGACTGGGCTGGTCCTACGCTACCTCCTGCCGCCGGTCCCCCACGATGACGTCAGCGCAGATCTGGCTGACTGGATTAGCCCTACGCCACCTCCTGTTGCCGACAAGAGCTTTCGCAAGTGGTGCCCCGTCCTCGGACTCCTGTGACCGTGTTTACGTCTTTCCAATCGGAAAAGCAACGCTGATGCCATACGCGGCGCGATGCATTGCCAACGGCTTCTGAGATGTGGGCAAAAGAAACCGGCTAGTTATCCGTTATAATGGGGCCTGTTACGCTTCTGGCACGGACGCGCCGCGAATTCTGGCTCTTACGCAAGAATTAGGCTTCCTCACGCTGAACTGTCTCGAGGCAACTGCGCAGGGTGGTTCTTCAAGCAGGTTTAACGGCACTGCGGCAGTACATTACGAATAACTACGCTCGTATGCGTAAGTGGAAAAAACAAATATTTAGGTATCGGCAGTTGGCATCGGTGGAACCTAGAAAAGACGAAGGCAATTCCAGAGGTAGCCTGTAGGTCACAGTGCTGTCGTTGAACGGAGGTAAATGAACCGATGGAAGGTCTTGCATTATGATATACCGATCTCAGAGCCACAGCATACGCTGAATGGCGGATCGTTATAGCTTGATGTAGAGTTGACGGCATAGATTCGCAGTACTTGAAGTTTTAAACCATAGTGAAAGCAAAGTAACACATCGCAATTGCAGGAGCGTTCATCCATTGTTGTGCCTCGCCCAAGTTCCACGTGGTCTTCGCGGCCTGCTGGCACCTGGCAGCTGTTGATGAGTCAACCCTGCACCGGGACGGCGACGGACGCGGACAATCTGGAAAAACCACGTCGCCGGCTCCTCTTGACACAAAAGTCGTTGGCCAAACTTTTGTCAGCCGCCGAGAGCAACACTCCGAAGCAGCGTCGACCCAGCAGCTGTACGGGGTATTCTGCCTTGCTTGAGTCAACCTGGCTGCATCAGGGAGCGACTTTGCGCATGGGATTCCACGTCATCTCACTGTGGTGCCACGCTGGCGCGTGGGGTCTCCCTCACCAAACAGCGAACTGGGCATGTCTTGCCCCTTTCCTAGGTTCAGAGGGAGGCGGTGTTTGGCTTTCCCTCTTCGGGGACGGAGAGGAAGACGACGATCTCATTGGAGTATCCTGCGCATAAATTTTCTTTGCAAGGGATCTTGGGAAGGCGGACGATGTATAAAAACGCTAGCGCAGAGGCGCTCGTGTGTGATTCTCTTTTCATGTTGTACCACGCTACCATGTAAATACTGTATATAAACATTTTTTTCTCCTTCTCCGGCTTCTCTACTCGTCCTCTCCGGGGACTCGGATGGCCCGAGTCCGCACCACGCTACCCAAAGGCGCAACAGTGGCTGGCAGCTTATGGGATTCGCCTGCGTCGGCTGCATCGAAGTGGTGAGTGCCGCGTGTTTGCTCTTCTTTTCGCCAGACTCGTTAGCGCAGATGGTCGGTAACGTGGTAGGGTGATTTTGGTAAATTTTGATTCGCAGACCAAGAATTGGGTGGCTCGTGGGCAAAATTACCTTAGAAGAGAAACGGTGTGCATATCTAAGATGGAGAAGTTTAAGGTCCAAGAACTCCTCGAAATTTGTCAGGAGCTGAATATTTCGGTCGGCTCGGTTAAAAGAAAACAACAAATTTTGGAGCACTTGGGAAAAGAGGAAGTGAGTTTAGAAGAGGCCATTGAGGCCAGAGAAACCATTTTGGCAAAGAAAGAGGAGCGTGAGCGCTTAGCCCGTGAACAAAGAGAGGAGGAAATAAGGAGGGATCGCGAGGATAAAGAACATGAAATCCGTCTGAAAGAACTGGAGCTTCGTATGTCCGTGGGAAATCAAAATTCAGGGGGTGGAGAATCAAAGATAAAGGATCTAATCCACACCTTCAAGGCGGGTGACGACATTGCATTATACCTCGTGCATTTTGAGCGAGCATGCGAAAATGCAGGGTTTAGTAGGGAGACTTGGCCACAAAAACTGATATGCGTACTACCAGGCGAAGTGTCCGATGTTATCGCAAGAATGAGTAAAGAGGACTCCGAGGTGTATGACAGGGTAAAGGCTGCATTGCTACGAAAATGTCGCCTATCGACAGAGGCTTTCCGCCTGCGGTTCAGGCACTCTAAGAGGGGCAACGAATCTCATTCAGACTATGCCTACCAAATTAGAGCCAACTTTGAAGAGTGGCTCAAAAGCGCGCAAGTCTATGGCAACCATGACAAGGTCATTGAGTTGATGGTACTTGAGCAGTTTTACCGGGGAATTCCCGAGGAGGTAAGGCTTTGGGTGCAGGATAGGATGAAAGACGTAGACATGAACAGGGCAGCAGAACTCGCCGAAGATTACTGCTCACGCCGTAGTCTCCGCAATACACCACGAACTTCGGAAAAAAATGAAAAGGTAGAAAGCTGGTCGGGAAACCAGGGACGCAAGAGGTTTGCAAGAAATAACTGGAAACCCAAAAATTCCAAGTTATTAGACAATCAGCAGGGAAAGGACAGTGAGGGGACTAAGGCGGCACCTTCATCAGGTTCAAAGGCGCCTGGTGACATAGCGCATGCGTTAGAAGCGCGGAAGCCAGTTGTTTGCTACAGCTGCGGAGAAAAGGGCCACATGGCCAGGAGCTGTAAGAGGCACATGGCATTTGCCACAATTCAGGAGTCAGAGGATAGCTTAAAGCTGTTGAAACCTTACATGAGGACACTCTCAGTGAACGGCCGAATGTGTAGGGTATTGAGGGACTCGGCGGCCACAATGGATGTAGCGCATCCAAGTTGCGTATCTTCCGAAGACTATATAGGAGAGTGTGCCTGGATTCGGCAAGTGGCAGAAAAGCAAAGCGTCTGCCTACCGATAGCGAGGGTTGTAATCGAGGGCCCTTTCGGCCAATTGTGTACGGAAGCAGCAATTTCAGCCAACCTCCCGGAGCACTTCCCTTACCTATTTTCAAATAAGTCTGAGGAAATGTTAAAAACACGTGGAGAATCATTTGCCACCGAAATAGCTTGCATGGCCCTTACCCGTTCGAAGGCGCGCGAGCTGACGCAACAGCTGAGCAGCTCACCCTCTGGGGAACAGACGTCCGAGGGCAGTGTAGGAAAACCTGAGGTAGTTGCGACGGAAAATGAGTCTGCCATGCGAGTTGTCGAGACGGAAACTGGGGCTATGGTCGACAACAGCGAGGAAATATCTCTAACGCCCGAAAACGAGGACTTGGTGACAGGCTCGGTGTTAACACCCGCGTCCACCAGTTGGTGTCAGCTAGCCAGAACCGACCGTGCAACGCTAGTGGTCGATCAAAAGGCGGATCTCGCACTCTCTATGCTGCTAGATGCCATACATAAAGAAGGTAACTCTAGGAAGAACGTTTCGTTCTACACCCAAAACGAGGTGTTGCATCGCAGGTATGAGAACGCTAAAGGGCGGGTCTACAACCAAGTGGTAGTTCCACTAAAATACCGGCGGAACATTCTCGACCTGGCCCACAGCAACGCCTGGGCGGGCCACTTAGGTATAAAGAAAACGAAAGCTAAGCTGGCTCAGGAGTTCTACTGGCCCGGGTGCTGGAAGGATGTAGAGATGTTTGTCCGTGGATGCGACACTTGTCAGCGGATAGGAAAATCAACAGACAAATGGAAGGCACCAATGAAACTAGTGCCAATAGTCACAGAACCCTTCCGTCGGCTCGTGATTGACATCGTGGGGCCTCTGCCTCCATCTAAATCAGGATATCGGTACGTCCTGACCGCGCTGTGCGTTGCCACCAAGTTCCCGGAGGCAATCGCACTGAAAGAGTTGAGTTCAGTATGCGTGGTGGACGCATTGTTGTCTATTTTTTCTCGGGTGGGTTTTCCCTCGGAGATACAGTGTGACAACGGAAGTGTGTTCACAAGCTGCCTTACGACTACATTCCTAGAACGCTGCGGGATAAAAATCGCGCATAGCTCTATTCACCATCCACAGTCGAACCCTGTGGAACGCATGCACTCGGTCATGAAACGCGTTTTGCGAGCTTTGTGCTTTGAGCATAAAAGTGACTGGGAGGGGTGTATACCAGCTGCGATGTTTTCTCTGAGGTCGGCCCCACACGAGAGTACGGGTTTTAGTCCGGCTGAACTTGTCTACGGCAGGAACTTGAGAGGTCCGCTGCACTTAATACGAGAGTCATGGACTGGATATGGGGAGGACCCTAATGTAGTTTCCTATGTACTGGATTTATTGGGGCGACTGGGGACTACACGCGAAGTGGTGGAGAGCAACATGCGCGCAGCACAGGCGCTTTCCAAGGCCCGTTACGATAAGTCAGCTCGAAAGCGAGTCTTTAGAGTGGGCGATGAGGTGATGCTGTTGTGCCCTTCAAGAAAAAACAAGCTGGACGTACAATGGGAGGGACCAGCGACAGTGTTGTCAGTGCTTTCAGACACCAACTACGAGGTAAAGTGGGGCCGGAAATGCCCCAAAGTGTATCACAGTAACCTAATGAAACCCTACATGCGACGAAAAGCAGTAGTAAACCTTGCACTCAATGTTCCTGAGGATGAGGGCGCGGAAATCCTTTGTCTTTCCGATGGCACGGTCAGCAGCACATTGTCCGATAGGGTAGACACAGGGAACACCCTAAGTAAGGCTCAAGAGGAAGATTTAGAGCTTTTAGTACAGGAATTCGCTACCGTTTTCTCCGAGAAGCCAGGCAAAACGGATGTGATTAAGCACGACATTGAGCTGACGGTTAACAAGCCGATCAGCTGTAAGCCGTATCGGGTGTCACCTAGACAGAGAGAGATACTAGAGGCCGAAATTCGCCGCATGATCGACCTAGGTGTTATCATCGAAGCAGACAGTGATTTCACCTCGCCTTTGATTTTAGTTGAGATTCCGGGCCGTGATCCAAGGCCATGCGTGGACTATCGCCGCCTGAACTCTGTAACAGTCGACCAGACTTACCCTATTCCTAACATTGAAGAGAGGGTAGAGACAGTGTCTAAGGCGAAATACATTTCTACGTTAGACCTTGTTAGGGGGTATTGGCAGGTCCCTTTGACAGAGCGCGCGAGTCGATACGCTGCTTTTATCTCACCCCTGGGCACTTTTCGTCCTTTGATGATGAGCTTTGGGCTCAAGAACGCGCCGTATTGTTTCAGCCGCCTGATGGATAAGGTTCTCCACGGGCTCGAGAAATTTGCGCTGCCTTACCTAGACGATGTGGCGATATTTTCGGACAAATGGGAAGACCATGTTGAACACCTTCGGATGGTTTTGGAACGGGTCAAAAATGCAGGTCTTACGGTAAAAAGAGAGAAATGTCATTTGGGCTGTGCTGAAGTAAGCTATTTAGGGCACATTGTAGGAAATGGGCGTCGTCGACCGTCCGAACTCAAGGTAGCCGCGGTGGTCGGTTATCGTCGTCCCAGCACTAAGACCGAGATGAGAGCATTCCTCGGCCTCACAGGTTACTATCAGCATTACGTCCCGAATTACTCCGAGATTGCCAGCCCTTTGACAGATAGTTTACGCAAGACCGAACCTGTGAACATTCAATGGGACTCTAAAAAGGAAGACGCTTTTCAGAAGCTGAAGCACGCATTGAGAGAGAAACCCGTCTTGAGGGCACCGGATTTTGCAAAACCTTTCACTATTCAGTGTGATGCAAGCGAACGCGGTTTAGGAGCAGTGCTATGTCAGACGGACCAGAGTGGAGAGGAGCGGCCGGTTTTGTATTTGAGTCGCAAATTGAGCAGCAGGGAAGAGGCTTATAGCACTTCGGAAAAAGAATGTGCTTGCATTGTTTGGGCCGTACGAAAACTAGGCTGCTATGTTGCTGGCTCTAAGTTTATTATAGAAACTGATCACTCTCCACTAACCTGGTTACACCAAATGTCACCTAAGAATGGTCGTTTGCTCAGATGGAGCATAGCACTGCAGCAGCACAATTTCGAGGTGCGCTACAAGAGAGGTGGCCTTCATACAAATGCAGACGCCCTAAGTCGAGCGTTTTGACTCGTCAAAAGACGCGGAAGGTTTGTTTGATTTTTTTTTTGTTTACCTTTACCTAGTTTATGTGTACTTTTTTTTTTCAATGTGTTACAGCGTGGGCGTAGAGAAATTTTTCACTGACTCCCTCGTTGTCCCGAGCTCTACAGTTTGCTTGTTTAGCTTGATTATAATGTTATCTCGATTCCAAATGGAGTTACGTATGAAAGAGTTACTGGACACTTGTCCCGATTGGTATGCACATTGTTTCCTTGAGCTTAAGTTATTAAGATAAGATGTTTGCTTTGTAAAATCGGAGGCCTGGCGATGAGAGTGGCGTGCACGCGGTGCTTGTCGCATTGTGTGTGGCT
Source organism: Rhipicephalus microplus (assembly GCF_013339725.1). Lineage (NCBI taxonomy): Eukaryota > Metazoa > Arthropoda > Arachnida > Ixodida > Ixodidae > Rhipicephalus > Rhipicephalus microplus. The sequence continues at coordinate 150,386,744 of NC_051171.1, read as the reverse complement.
GACAAAGGTCGTTTCTTGGAGCTTGTCACCCACTTTTCACCGAAGCGGGGCGCAGAGGCCAGCTCTTGGAGCATTCCAGTTTGACCAGGCCCTTCGAGAAAGCAAGAGCCTTGCCGGAACGTCGCCGACATCGACCCGGCCGAGCTGCATGGAACAACTCGACCTCCCGATGTATCATCTGGCGGCGGGGGTGCTGTTGTGCCTCGCCCAAGTTCCACGTGGTCTTCGCGGCCTGCTGGCACCTGGCAGCTGTTGATGAGTCAACCCTGCACCGGGACGGCGACGGACGCGGACAATCTGGAAAAACCACGTCGCCGGCTCCTCTTGACACAAAAGTCGTTGGCCAAACTTTTGTCAGCCGCCGAGAGCAACACTCCGAAGCAGCGTCGACCCAGCAGCTGTACGGGGTATTCTGCCTTGCTTGAGTCAACCTGGCTGCATCAGGGAGCGACTTTGCGCATGGGATTCCACGTCATCTCACTGTGGTGCCACGCTGGCGCGTGGGGTCTCCCTCACCAAACAGCGAACTGGGCATGTCTTGCCCCTTTCCTAGGTTCAGAGGGAGGCGGTGTTTGGCTTTCCCTCTTCGGGGACGGAGAGGAAGACGACGATCTCATTGGAGTATCCTGCGCATAAATTTTCTTTGCAAGGGATCTTGGGAAGGCGGACGATGTATAAAAACGCTAGCGCAGAGGCGCTCGTGTGTGATTCTCTTTTCATGTTGTACCACGCTACCATGTAAATACTGTATATAAACATTTTTTTCTCCTTCTCCGGCTTCTCTACTCGTCCTCTCCGGGGACTCGGATGGCCCGAGTCCGCACCACGCTACCCAAAGGCGCAACACCATCTTGTCTTGATTTTTCAAGCAAGGTATCACAATCATGGCCGCAGAAAAACGATAAACGCTTCGAATGGGAGTAAGAAACTGAATAGGCGTGAGCAAATGTTTGACACATTTTTAAGAATTTCCAAAAAAAATGCTTGCTTGCGCTTGTTTTAGAAATTCATACTTCACACTCTAGCGCGAAGTTTTACAAGATGAAAGAGAACATGATTGTCAGCGTTGTCACCCTTGTTTCTTCTTTCTGTAAATCAGAAAAATAAGTGCAAAAGTAGACAAATTACAAGCGAAGCAACACATCTAGCACTGCGTTCCTTCACTTGTGCTATTCGCACTGTTTTTTTCCATTTTACGAACGCATGACCAGCCAACGAACGATCCACACTTGACTTCTTTTATGGGCGAAGCTCCTTACGTTGTGACTCAGTCCCTCGTCTGTAGCCGCCCCTTACATCTCACAATATTCCCTAGATGGCCCTGCGCTGTTGCAGTACATGAAGCTATCATCACTAGATAGCGTGGAGGCGCGCGTTGCGTGCGGTTTGGTTTGGTAGGAGAGTGCTAGATGGTGCGTTTTGGACTCGGGTCTCATTGGATGTCGGGCGGACGGACGGACGGATGGACAGACTGCAGTTTCAATTAGTGAGTGTGAAAGAGAGAATATCTATTGTACTACCATGGATAATCAAGGAGCAGTAACTCAAGCTGTTTCATATCTGGGGACGCAGCGTGAAAAGAATCAAGACAACACGAAGAGGATGTGATAGGACAGCACTTGTCCTGCTTCGGGTCCTCCATTTTGAGTTGCCGTTGTTTTTTGTCGCATTGATTTCAAACTTCCAACAACTCACTTTTCTATCTTGAGAGTCGCGACAAGCGCTCCTGTTTCTTGCTCCATTTCTAAAGTCGTAAGAGTGTGCTGTAGATACAAAGGGTGCTTTCGGTGATTGTAAAATAGTCACTGATCAAAGCAATGAGTTCAATACAGCGAGTCAGAAAATATAACAAAGAACGCAGAGACACGATGGTCAGCCAGCACGTGCAGAGCGAGTGGGTTCCGCGCGGCCAGCTTCAGCCGCCTCTGTCTGTCTACCATGGCCTGCTTTACTGTCCCGCTGACCGTGACCGGTCCAGCATCGTTCTGGTCCGGTCCGCTCGTGCAACCGTGATTGGCGTCCCAGCGGAGCGCGTGATTGTGTCTACACGCAGGGACAAACAGAGCGTCTCCGAGTGACGCACGGGCCGCTGTCGAATTCGCAACGGACGCCACCAATACAAAAGGACCACATCTCATCCAGAAAGATGCACACCGGGCATCCCTTGTCTGACAGGCAGGTCAAGGAGGAACGGGACCATTGCTGACAGTAGGTCGTGCTGCTACGCTTTCTTTCTTTCTTTCTTCCTTTCTTTCCTTTCTTTCTTTCTTTCTTTCTTTCTTTCTTTCTTTCTTTCTTTCTTTCTTTCTTTCTTTCTTTCTTTCTTTCTTTCTTTCTTTCTTTCTTTTCTGACCGCTCGTTTAGCGTATTGTCCAAGACGTCATCCGTAAACGTGCTCTGCAATAACGCATAGCTGCTGCGTCTGACATGCGAAGTTATGCACGTATGTATGCGGTATTCAACTGCGTATGAGACGAAGCTTTCAACAGCTCTCGTCGACTGGCAGTGGTCGTGCAACCGGGTTAGTGGCAGAGCAACCGGTGGTCGGTTATAAATGTTTGTTTTTGCTGAGAAGTGACTGTTCCTTTCGGGTCAATCGTCCCCTCATCACGCAGTTGCCCCAAAAGGTTGTAGCCCAATCGCGTGGGCAGCAAACGGACGTTTGCTTGTTTTTTTTTTAAACTCATGATGCTGATAGCAGATACGAACGCCTCCGGCCGCGTGTCATTTCAAAGTAATGGCGGTATACGGTGCGTTAGCATGGTGTGTAGTAATAATTATTTGTGTGCAACGTCCCAACAAGTCATATGATTACGAAGGGCACAGTAGTGAAGCGCTCCGGAAACTTCGACCATCGGGTTTCCTATAGCGTGTATTTAAGTCCAAGTTCATGGGCCGTCATCACAGCCTCTGGATAAAAATTATCCAGCGGCCATGCTATATGACCTTCGCTTCAGCAGCCCAGCACCAAACAACTAGGCCATCGTGACGGATGCGTTAACATATGCGAACATCGGTTGCCTCTGAGTTGTTTCCTGGTTGTCATTAGCCACAGGTAGCCCGATCTTTGCTAATTACTAGCGTGAATGAGTCCTTATTGGGGGCATGTTCCCATAGTGCTGATGTACGAGTCACGTGACGCTGTGCGTAAAGTGCAGCGTGCAATGGAACGACGGACGAAAAGGAAGAAGCAAACAAGACTAGCGCTGTCTGAAATGAGAAGTTTCATTGGAAAAGAAACGATGAATATCGGGACTTATCACAACTTCATGGCCGAAAAAAAAAAACGCCAAACAGACAAGACTTACGGGTAACGTTGCGTTTTCTTTTTAAATACATCATATATTGAAAGTGTTAGATAATCAAATTCCTAGTCACTCAAAATGATCGACGGCCTGATGATACATGGCTCCACTTCCCTTCCGATATGGACTGATTCGACAATTTCTCTGGCTACATGCTGTCTGTGATGTGTAAGTAAGTTTCCTACTTAATGCACTCGAATAAGTTCTGGCGCTGGAGTGCCTATATAGCTTCTGCCAGCATAGCGATTCCGCCACCAGTATAGGACTGGCGGACAATAGCGCGAGGGAGGGAGGATAAATTTCTCTCTTCATGTTTCTCAATTTTGCATGTGTAGTGGTCAAACGCCCCCTCCTTCTCCTTAGCGTAGAAAGTTTATGGCTAAGCCTTTGACCACAAGAGTGACGCTTAGATTAACTGATATGTCATAATGTCATCCTTCTGGTTACAAACTGCTAGTCGACTTCGAAAATGATCAATATCACGAAACGATTTCCTTAATAGAGGCAATAACTTGAAGTGAATATATATGTGTGGGTAGCCTAAACCATTTAAGCTTTTGGAAATAGATTGGACCTTAAGTTGAGCCGAGCAAACGGTATGTTGAAGCGTATTAGGTAGAGGGCCAGGACGGCTGAAGTCATAATAATGAAGATCAGACAAATCACTAGGCTAGTTACTGTACATTTGCTCTGTACTGAATCTACAGCACAGCACTTCGTTGGCAAAGCGCCTGACCTTGAAGGTGCGGTGCCTCCTCAGCCCATGTATGTATGTATGTATGTATATATATATATATATATATATATATATATATATATATATATATATATATATATATATATATATATATATAATATATATATAT